>JAPTYQ010000029.1:28161749-28200403 GCA_029814465.1 Ostorhinchus cyanosoma
GTCTCTGCTCCTAGATCTCCTCCCTTTCTCCATGTCTCTGCTCCTGGATCTCCTCCCTTTCTCCATGTCTCTGCTCCTGGATCTCCTCCCTTTCTCTATCTCTCTACTCTTGGATCTTCTCCCTTTCTCCATGTCTCTGCTCCTGGATCTCCTCCCTTTCTCCATCTCTCTGCTCCTGGATCGCCTCCCTTTCTCCATCTCTCTGCTCCTGGACCTCCTCCCTTTTTCCACCTCTCTACTCCTGGATCTCCTCCCTTTCTCCATCTCTCTGCTCCTGGATCTCCTTCCTTTCTCCACCTCTCTACTCCTTGATCTCCTCCCTCTCTCCCTCTCATTTTCTCGGCTTCCTGAACACCTCCTCCTCTCTACCTCCTTGCTTCTGGAGCGCCTGACCTTTTCGCTCAGTTCTGGTTTGCTTCTTGATGGTCTCCCTCTTTCTCTTTCCTTGCTCCTTGAAAGTCGGCTTCTCTCAGTCTGTGGTGTTGGAGAAGGAGATGAGGAGTCGTGTCTCTTTTTTGTGGAAGTCTGCTGCTTTTCTCTCTCTGCATTGGGTCTCCACTAGAGGACATAAAGTGGTTTGATACATCAGTAGATGGCATACTGAACTTACATACCAAACCATACACAAGAAAACTTGATCCTTACCCCTTCAGTTGCTTGCCGTGGAGGGCTGTGCTCGTCATTACCCCGCCTCCTCCGGTCTGGAGATCTCCCTTTTCTTCCTTCATCAATTTTTCTTGACATTTGGTCTTGTTGACGTGATCTTGGAGCTGGAGATTGACTGTTAATATAAAACAGATAAAAGATCACTGAAATATCAAGAACACAGGTTCAATTGGTCTTATTTTACCTTTTTAAATGAATAATATGAATCTTTACTGTTTCATACCTGTGAGCAGAGCTGGATGAGACACTTCTGTGCCTTGCAGTTTTTGTTTTAGGTGGACTTTTACTTGCACTCTTCTTTGTTTTCCTCTTTGACACTTTCTTCCTCTCATCTGAGGAACTGCAGGTAGGTGAAAAGGTAATAACTGAATATAACAGAACTAATTAAGGATGATTTTTCTTCATAAATAAGTTAAAACCTCTATACAACTTGTCCAACTTATTTCTGTAGTTACAGGAGAGCAAGCACTACATTCTAAGCCACTTTAAAAAATGTCTAAAATGTGCTCTGAAAAAACGATAATTTAAAGTGTAAATAAGAGTGACAATTCAGTTTTGTCCAATAAAATTACCTGTCATCTTCCTCCTCTTCTGATGCATCACTGGAAGGCATATTTTCTAATTAGTCACTGTAAGCTTACATATAAAACATTATGCTTAGATTATTCAACAGATTAAAATCCAGCAGTGCCTTACCGTTTCTTTTTCTTCTTTTTGGATTTCTTTTTCTCTCTGGAAGGAGATGGGGATGACTCCTCTGAGCTGCTAGCAAAAGGAACAAAAACTGTAAAACTATTCCTCATCATCAATAAATCTTTGTACTGATCACTTTTATTTTCTTACCTGTCTCTTTTCTTGACCTTCTTTTTCTTCTTCCGACTCCGTTTCTTGGGAGGGGAATCAGAACCCTCTGAATCTTCCAACAACCTAGCCCAGGAAAGGGATAGGTGCTTTTTTAACAAATTGACACTGTGCCTCTCTATTATGTACAAGGTAACATTTCATTCTACTGTTCATTTTCAACTGTTAGTTACAGTCACAAATGTGGTCGAAACAAAACCTACAGCCTTTTTCTCCCGCCAAAATACTGACAACATACTTTGAGACATTATCTAAGTCTGTTACTATATCCTAACCCTAAAAAAAGATGTTATCTAAAGCAAAAAGACAATGTGACCAGGTTTATTTGCGACAGCCTTACAAATATTTTTGCTGCTGCTGCTGCTTCTCCCTCTCCCTCTCCAAACGTTCCTGCTCCTTTTTCTCCTTCTCTTTTTCTTTGCGGTCGGCATGGAAGGATGATCCGTCCACATAGTCACTGGCAATGCCAAAGGCAGCGCGGAGTCTGTCGTTTTTCTGCTGATTTGCTGCAGCCAGAGCATGAGTCTCTGTCACCCTGGGAGAGGGAAAAAAATAAACAGCTTTGTTTTACTCGTCATGGCCATTTAAAAGTGCAATTTCACAATTCAGTCTGATATCACCCAAAGCGTGTAATGAAAAAAAAAAGTGCTAAAACTGGTCAAGAAGCTGAAAGTAAGAAGCATGGATGTGTGAATTGTCCAATGCCATGTCCAGACAGACAAAGACAGAAGGGGCCATAGAATCCCAAGGCATCTATGCAGAGCCAAATGACAGTTTGAGGCAGTTAGCTGGGGTTTTGGTACTTCTTTGCCCACTTAAAGGGGGAAAGAAAAAGAAAAAAACCCCAAAACAACAACATGACAGCAAGTGTACAATATATTTAGAATATTTTCCAGGCTTTAACTTGAAGTCAGACAGCCTTTTTGTAATGTCATTTTGATGTGTTAACACCGCAGCTTGGATCCAAACTAATAAACTTTGCGATTATGACAGCAGTTCAATGAGGTCAAATTACAATTTCCTGTAAAGGAATTGGTTTGCTTTGACGAAAGTTATATATTTGTTTTATTTATTTTTTACTTATCCAGGAAGACCCTACTGAGATACAAGATCTGTCCCCCCAGGGAGTTCTGGTGATATTACAAGCTCAGTTTCCCAGAAGAAAATAATCTTCATAGACTCTGAACACCAGATGAGATACAATATTAACACTGAGTTTTTTTAATCAAAGACCTAAATCGTTGACACTAAATGAACATCAGTTCAGTAAAATAACATTCAAACATTAAAGAATTTGTCTCTATTATCTAATATTTTTATGTTTTTGCTCCTAACCTACTCTACCTAAACTAATCTTGGTTCTGTGTGTGAAATGTACATACGTTGGTCTTTCATTGGTATTGGGAGCCGGCTCCTGCTTCTCTTGTAGCATCATACGGAAACTGTTCACCTTCTCTTCAATCTCTTCAGCAGAATACCTGTTCAGTAAAAGCATCAGAGTATTAACAACTTCTTCAAGATTTCAGACCAACAATTTGGCTACCTGCATGTATTCAAGGAGGCTGATCTGAGCAGTTTTTCTCCTACCCTTGTTCCTCCATCATGTCTTGCAGCTCAGCACACTTGACCTCCAACTGTCTCTTCCGCTGGTGCTCCAGGATGTCAGCATTTGGTTGTCTGTTAAGCTGACTCTCCAGCCTCTCCCGGTCCTTCTCATCCCGCTCACCACCACGTTCATCCCGTGGTCGTTTGACCCGCAGGCTTGACAGGTTGCGCTGCACGTAGCCATTGGTGCCACTGCCACGAGGAGTCGTCAAGCCGATCCCATTGTACATGGCTCTAGAAGAGGACACAAAGAGAATGAGACCTGTAGTTAACAAAATACTATAATGATATCACACTGCAATCTGAATCCATCCTTGTTAACATTTAACAGCTGCTAATGCATTAATTACTTACAATTGTGACAGGCTATTGTGTGCTGATGTGAAACAACAATCAAACACAGAGCAAATTAAATAATCACAGATTTGTTAAACAAATCAGCTTCTCTTAAATTAATGGTAAAAATGCTCAATATTAAGTTCCATTTAAATTAAGAATGTCTAAGGTTTAAAAATAATATATAACATGCAAAGCAGTATGCATGAATAACCATCCCTTATTATCCAATAAACATGTGAAACATAAAACAACACAGTGTATGTTGCAAAGTTAAAAATCTGATAACAATATTTGTGTAAATTTGACATGAGCAATGTGTTCTGCATAAATAACTATATCAAAGAGAATATGCATAGAAATAGTGAGTTACACAGTCTCCAAATAAAATACATTAAATACAGATCTTCCAGAGCATCTTCATACAAAAGATGCATTTTGTTTGGCAAAATTTGCGTTTTTACTGTGAAGAGAAAATCTCTGATTTTAACGACACGATCATTTGTAAATGTCTGCAAACTTTGCTTGTCAAAGTTTTAAGTGCAATAGGATTAAACTTATTTGTCCCCACCCCAGCAAAATCTCCAAATGTGCACTTCTTTGTTTCTTCTTGGACTCAGAACCCCTCTGGGGACAGTTGTGCAAACCGACATTCACTATGAACATGACACTTAATTGTATAACAGTTTATCTATGCACGTAGCAACTATCACTATCACATAAGCCATAACCAAATTAATAAACGTGAAATTATGTAAAGCTGCTGTGATTTATTCAGTTGCCGTATACACTCCAAGATACTAAGAGAATAGCCAGATCAAAATGGCTGACATAAATACACTGGTATTTACACAAGGTTATTTTAACGGTTTGAGCAAACCAATTAGGATGATAAAATAACAGCTGAGGCTATTTACACATATTTTCAGCACAAATTGCAGCAATGATATGAATAAACTGGGCTACATTTGGTTAACATAGCTAACAAGAAAGGCCGTTGTTCTCAACATAGAATTAATTTAAGTCAGATAAACCTAGGTGATCAAACTAACGCGGGTCAGACCTAACCGATTGTATTGTCTTAATTTACATTAAATACAGCACTAAAAATACAGTTGTATGCGCATTAACACGTGCGTCTGAATAGGCCTCTTATTTTTGTGCAACACATTTACGACGACTGAGATGAACAGTGGATTACAGAAGTATTAGCACATACTAAGCAGGGGAAATGAGACGAAAACCAATGCCACGAATACTGAGTTTTGGTAGGATTTTTTTTACATTTCTACTCCTCAGGCCTAACCACACTTATGCGTAACAAGACAATCCGCTTTGAGCTAGCTAGCTAGGATTTTTGTTACGTACCAACGTTTTCTCCGGAAGTGGAGAAAAAGCAACTTCGACTGTAACTCAGCAACAGATATATTTCTTTGTTGAATCAGACGCCGAAAGTGATCTTGTATCGATAAGTTATTTAGCTGGACGGTGAAGTCACACGGCTAGTTAGCTCACAGCTAGCAGCACAGGTTTCCACCAAAGGAGGAAAGAGATGAAAACGAATAAACGTCATACGCGCGAGACACGGCGAAACAGTGATGCGTTTACGTACCAAGGAGATGATCGTATATTTTCAGATAATAGTAATCAGTACATCACCATTAATTGTGATTAGTCATCTGGTGTTCAGCGTACTTATTTAAACAAGTTAATTACATTTTGCCATGTTTACCCTAATTTGTAATTCTTTCAATAGAGAGAAGCAAAAAGAAAATATATAGTATACGAAATAGATTTATTTCCAAAATCATTTACTAATAAATGTTTTCAATTTATTAAACTGTCTTTTATAAATTTAAAAACCAAATTAGTAGGGATTCACATGTTTTGTAAAAATGTTACGTATAGTTCCTGCCAGTGTTCCGTAGTGTATTAGATAATAATAATTTAGTAGTAAGCATTATATTGATAGTGCATTTGTAACATTATAAAATTATCATTATCCATTTTTTAACTTACTTTGTATGTATCTATCGCCGGCAAATAAGAATAAAAACATCCATCCATATGTAAATTCTTGCCAAACAATTAGATAATAAAAGGCCAACGATGCATTTGTCTCTACATCCATGATGTAGCATTTTACACCGTATGTTAGTGTAGACTGCCCCTCTGAGGCATAAGTGAGAAATACACTTCTGTCCTTATAGGGAAATAGAGCGTGACTGTTAGTAATATATAATAACACTATAGTATTACTGGAAGGAGAAAGAAAATCGTTTGGAGAAATGTGTCTTGTCTTAAGGTGATTTTTGTCATTTTAAGGGTACAGGAATGTTAAAAATGATACATTAAAAAAACAATGTAAAAAATAAATTAACGAATTGCAAAGGTAAACTTAAGACCAACCAATAAGAATGGCTTTACTTATTTAAGAAGTACAGTAGAATGAAATTACGGACGGTAAAACAGATTTTGAAGAGTGTCAGAATGTTAATACATGAAACATATTTGTTAGATCTGGCGAGCAAAACACAGCGTCGTATGTTACGCTGACTATTTGCATTTCTTCATATCTTAAAATACCCCATTAGAGGATTAAATTATATTGCCACTTTTACGATTTTTAAAAACATTGTCGCGGTCTTTGACCTAAAAAACTACTTTTCCCAGAATGCTCTCGGATATTTTTGACGCAAACGTTTGAGATAAAAACATCCTGCCAGACTTCGACCGTTAGTGACGGTGAAGCAGCAGCGGAGGCGTGTTAGTCTCTGCTCTCCGGGGTCGTTTCTTCTGCAAAACATCAAGAGGTTCATACTAAAATCTCAGATCCACTCACTTGTTAACGATGGCTGAGGGAGACAACAAAAGCGCTAACTTGCTAGTGAGTATTAATCGACTCTTCTTTACTAGCAGTGCTAAATTTAACCGGATTTGGAGGCTGTTCTAGGTGTGTTTAACAGCAGCACAGATGGTTATAGCAATTCTGCAGTAAATTATATTATGTTAACATCAGACATACCCGCGATCCTAAAAATAGGGAGCGAATAAGCTCCGGATTTAGCTCCACCGCTACTCCTTTATCCGTTAAAGCTGTTCGTTTTGGTCGCGATGGCTGCAGCTAACTTTAGCTAGCTAACCTTCGGGCTGGCCGATTAGCTAGTTCAAAAAAGTCTTCCGCCGCGAGCTACCGTACGGATCTTAACCCTTCAACCTTTACCAGCGGGTGTAAGCTGTTTCAGCTGTTGTTTAAAGCTCAAATATCTCCTACAGAGCCAAATGTCTTTTTCAATCGACGATACGCGATTCTATAGGTTAGCATCGTTCATGTTCTTTTGTCTGACATGAAGGCATTTCGCTCCTCTGGAAAATAATGTTATCACTCTTTCACTTATCAGGATAAGACTGGGTGTCTGTAATTTCAGATGTTAAGGTATTTCCTGCAAGGACGTCTAACTAAACACAAAGTATAACAATACAGAATGAATTGCTATACCACCATTTTTTAAAATGGATTTAAAAAATGTTGGTGCGTTTACTGCCTTGACAGCTGCGAGTAGACGGTATATTGTCAACTTACCGTGACTCTTAATTCTTGCAAAAAAAAAAAAATTCAAAACCGAGAGCAGCCAGTGTCGTCACATTTAAAAAAAAATCTTACTTTATTGTAAAGGCGATCACATCATCATACTCAATGTAATTTAACAGTATATCTGGAGTTTACCAAAGTTACCAAATCCACTTGAAGTTATACCAACACTATTGTTTCTATTGGCAAAATAAAAAAAGTAGTATCTACCATTATGGGAGTGATCGGGGAAAACATGTAATTTTGTCAGGTATTGGGCTGTGTAGTTGTTATAGCATGTGGTGAATTTCATGCACAGGCTCAAGAAACGGCCCAGCTGGAGGAGCAGCTGCAGGGCTGGGGTGAGGTGATCCTGGCTGGAGATCGAGTCCTGCGCTGGGAGAAGCCTTGGTTTCCTGGAGCTCTGATGGGTGCCACAACCGTACTCTTCCTGTGAGTATGTTTTAGGGGAAATCTTTGTGGCACATGCATAATACTTTTAGAACAACAGTGAAAAGGTTGTGGTTAAACCTTTTACAACATGAAATTCAAAGAAGTCGATGATATTGATTTTAATATAGGCGTTATACAAAAGAAAGCCAACTGTACATACACTAAATACGTTATAGATACTAGATACCATATAATAAGATGCCTGAGGAGCTGATCTTGTGATACTGAAATTGCAGGTCACTGATACCAGGTATTTTTGAGCAATACTTACCAAAAGGCAGGTGTTGAAATAATCTCTGATTAGAGTTGTGAATGTTCTTAATCCGGTTTTGTACTGGCATGTACCGGCATAATATGTTATAACAATGTTACTGTTATCATAAATTTGATTATCTCCTGTAGAATAGGAGACACAGCATTTGTTCAGTTCTGTTTAAAAGCCTCCTTTTTATACCAGTTAAGTAATTCTACGTTCAGAATTCTACATATGTGTGCAAAAAACTACACTGCATTCCTTATTTTGTTTTTATAAATGTGTGATTTCTATTCCTGCATACACTGAGTTTTGTCTTGACATAGTTGTTAATGTTACAGTACAATAAATAATGTAACAATTACCTATTTTGAAGTCATTTTTCTCAGGGACAGTGCCTTGTTACTGTTGTAATCTTGGTAAACCTGACTGGCTGCTGTAACTTCCTCTTTCTTCAGGCTAATCTACTACCTGGACCCATCAGTGCTCACTGGACTCTCCTGCACCGTCATGCTGCTGTGCCTGGCTGACTACCTTGTGCCCACACTCGCACCACGTGTTTTCGGCTCCAATAAATGGTGGGTGGAAAAAGTGCTCTCTTTCTTTTCAAATATTAGCATTTTAGTACCATGTAATTGTCCCTTTGGCTTTTGTACAAGAGCTTCTAAACATCAGACCACAAGTACTTGCTGAACTAAATAATTTTTCACTCAGAGCCTCAGAGCTAAATCTGCCATATCACAGTAAATGACTCATCCCTTAAACCTAATTGGACAAAAGCAAAACTCGGTATAATGTCCTTTTTCCCCTAAAGCTTTATTTTTAGTCCTGTCTGAGGAAAGCCTGAAATAATGTTCAATCTTAATGACAAAATAAAAATATGTTAACTGTACAGGTCCTACATCTTTATTGGTATGCTCCTAACCTAATCCTCAAACATCGAAAATCCTACATGCCTAAGAAACAAAAGCACAAGTATCCCAAATCAACGACACACAAAATTAAGTTAAACAAAACAGCAGAGAGAATTTGCCTGCATGACACAGGTTAATTTATTAAATCAATCTAAATGATCACCCTCATGTTTCTACTTGTCTTCTCTGTAGTGTTTCGATGTTTGTCATAGACAGCTGTTACATGTGTTGTATTTATTATTCATTGTAGTTTTTTGCATTGCATGTCTTTGTAATGTGTTGATCCATATGACAATGTGGTTCATCCCTTAGCAACCCTTAATTTTTGTCTCAGCGGGTATACAGTCAGATTTCTCCCAAGCTGTCAACATATTTAAAAAAAGAATTGAGGCACAAAGTAGATTATAAAACTGTTCATAATCATTAAATCCGTATGTGCAATTTACAGCTCTGGTTTTTCTTTTTTTCGTGGCAGAGGCTTGACATTCTCTATGTTGTCTGAACATTTTGATACCAGATCTGCGTGTCCCACCTCCCTATGAGCTTTGACCTTACACTGAACAGCTGCCTTGACTCAGCAGTGTCTATTCGATGGTGAAGATAGAGTGACAGACAGCAGTTGGCGCACTCTATTGGACATCTGTCTTACACCAGACACCTTCAGTTACTCGTTATATAACCCAGGATCAGCAGAGCATGTTCCGCACACTCATGCTCTGTGGCACATTCCAGAGGCTGAGGCAGTGACCGTCATTCAGGCTCTGCTGCAGCACTGAAGTCCTGTTATTTAAATAAACATTAAAGATAAGAGAATGCACAATGTATCTACATTTGGCCCTCTGCATTCACTGATTTAGCAGCAGGTTAAAAACCTTATGATATAATTAACAGAAAACTGTTTGATTTACAGCAAGGTTTATTTAAAAGGCAGTTTTTTGCTTGTAGATATTGGTGAGTAAAGTACAGCTAATGATCTTTTCTGTGTGATAAAAGGCTGAGCCAATAGCTCAGGAAGCTGCTTACTCACTGAGCCCCCTCCTTGACCAAATGGCTGATTCAGGTGGCTGCTGACAAGGAGCTTTCAGAGTCTAGTCATGGTGCTGTTTGGCTCCTGGACAACAAAGACTCAAATAAGGAACGATTGCTCAGCATAAAAACGAGATGTCCACCTTTCCAGCAACCCCCTTCCCCCTTTTTAACTAAGTCCTTTCCTGTACTCTAGTGCTTTATCCCCTCAGAACTGCAGAGTGAAACCAGTTTACTTTAACAATGTGATTAATTTAACAATAATGTCATCTCCCATAAAGAAAGAAATCCCATGATTTATTATCATGTTACTCCTGTTTAAGCATTGCAATGTGTGCACATTCTTTTCTCTAGTAGCAGCACGGATGCCTGGGTTTAAAAAAGGCAACAAAAACGGTAAAAGTAGAAGTACTGGTTCAACTTCTTTACTGCAATAAAAGTGAGAAGAGAACATGTTCTGAAATGTACTGTAGGCTTTTAAAGGATGGGCTGTTTGTTTACTAAACTAACTTAACCTCACTCTTGTAAGTAAAAGATGTTGAAAATATAACAACTGTGAATAAGTGTAAAAAGGGGAGTATGCAACCAGCAAGTGAGGAAGTCTATGTGACAATGTGACAAATTACCTATGACCTCTTCCTCTTCCCCCTATTGATGTGATCAGCACTTGTGTCAAACCATTTTCTACTAGACTCTTACTGTTCATGTCCTCCTCATTGTGTGCAGGACCACTGAGCAGCAGCAGCGTTTCCATGAGATCTGCGGTAACCTGGTGAAGACCCAGAGGCGGATTGTCGGCTGGTGGAAGCGTCTCTGTGCCCTCAAGGAAGAGAAACCAAAAATGGTACATTAAAATCTGACTGGCCAGTACATTTCCTAATGTCTGAAGACAAAGAACCTTTTAATGACATTGACATTTAGAGTTACTTTGGATTTCTTTTGTGGTGTAGTATTTATTCATAGGCAGTGCATGACCCGCAGTACATGAAGGTCATCACCTGCTCATGAAGGCTGCAGCAGAATGGATTTTTAGACAACAAAAATCAATATCAATTTAAGTGTGTATTACACTTAGAATATTTTCACCACATTATCTGGGCATCAGATTCAAGGCCCCAAGACTGTTCTTTGTCCCAGGAGTTTCTGGCCTATTGTTTCCTGAATAATCTTGGTTGTTTGTGTCCATGTGAGACTGACACAAACATACTCATACTTTAAAAAGTAACAAATCATCACGATCCAGCTCATAATAGCCCTCATCTGTATGATTTGGAAGTGCTTGAAATGAAGGCTAATTTGGCAGCTAAAAAAAACCTGTGGGTTACAGCCCAGTCTTTGTCAACGGTTATTTACACTAATGTATTTAAGTGCTGCAGTAAATGAAGCTTCCTATCTGTTCCATACAAAAGTGAGCTTTCTCTGTGCTCTAGATAAAAATATTCTCAGCTGATTTGGCTTTGCTGCTCTACTTAACAGACCACAAAGTGGGTTATAGGCTATGGAATCCAGGATTTTTCACACTGCACACTCCCTCAGCCAGATCACATGCTATGTTGGTTCCTTTTTAAAGTTAGTTTCACTACTGAAATGATGCGTTATATTGCAATATGTGTGAGGGGTGATTTCTTTGAATCTATATTATGCTGTTGTGTGTACAGGAGGTCACACTGGGAATGGCTGAATGTAATGTGAACTCTGTTTTCCCCAGTACTTTGCTTCAGTGATCAGCAGTCTCCTGGCTGTGGCCTGGATCGGACAGCAGGTGCACAACCTGTTCCTCACCTACCTGATTGGTGAGTATGTTTAAAAGAATGTAATTGCATTGTTAAACCACTCTACACTTATATTTATCCAGGCAAAGTTGAAAATGTCCCATTTTTAAAGTTATCTTTTATTCTTAGAAATCTGTTGCTTTCACCAAAACATACATTTAATACACTCTGTTATGCCATGTCCTCTGTATGAATCCCAAATGTAGTGAATGAAATACAAAATGTGCAGGTGTATGGTGCACTAAAGCTCACATATGACATGACAAAAACAGGAAATGCTGTTTGTTTGTCAGCAGTTGATGGTGAATTCATCAGCACTAACCAAGTGGATTTTTGGTATATGATCACATGACTTGCATGGCTGCCTGTTACTAACAGGCTTCCTGTTGCTATGAGTCAGAGTGAAGCCGTCATGTAGATCAATACTGAGATCTGAGACAAGAAGGACTTACAGTAACAACCATATGCAGTCTGAGCTGTTGCCTTCTGTCTTGCTCTGCACTGAACCTTTTAACCTGGAAAACATCATCGTGGTTATTCCAGAAATTCTTTCTGTACAGTTCATTTTACAGTTGATTTGTCATGCTCACCTGCCAGACTTGAAGTGCTGCCTTTAGGCAAAGTGACCGTTAATGAAGCAACAGAAGATCATCAGTCACATGAGCTCAGACATGTCAAGTACTGAACTGGTGGAAAATCATGAGGCAGATGTTATGTCCGATGGCACATTACTTTGAGTACATTTTGTTTTGTAGAAAAATAACATTTGTTAATATTTAAGAACAGTTGGACTGATCTGATCTTGGGTAAAGGCAAAACACCAGTGTCTTCCTGTTCTCCAGCAGGGTGCTGGAATGCAGAAAATGTCTTTTAACAAGAAAATAACTAGGTAGTTGTGTTCATGGTGCTTGCAGTTTTCCAGGCATGTATAAGGCTGCAGGTTTTTGGCAGCATTTTCTCACAAATAAGAGCATTTCTGCAAAAACCAGGACTGACACCAGATAATGTTAGTAATTTCACTTCAGCTAGAGGTTCAGATGAGTTTAACATCTTGGTTTATTGCTCATGGCAGTTGTGTTCTAATCCTGAGACTTGCGTAATAACTATGTAGCTATTGCAAAGGAGGTGTGCTCTATTGCAACACATTCCTGTTTATCAATCAAAGCTCTGACCAGTTTCAAGGAGCCCTTCAAGGTGTAAATGGTCACATAACCAAACAAACTAAATGCATTAACATGCATAATTATTGGTGAACTATTTCCATTTCTGGAGTTAGTTTATCTAAGTGATATGGGCAGACTGAGCTTTACTTTTAAAGGCATTTTACCCAGGTACAGTAGAAATTCTAGACCGGATGAAGGAACTTCACTTTTCCTTAGGCTGTATGATGACATATGGGGCTAAAAATGGTTTTAACTACGAAGGACTGTCGACACTAGTGAAAATGTCCTGCTCAGACATGTCTAGTCATCTGACAGGAATCCATGATGTAGAAGTAATTTCTAATTAAAAGTAGGTGCGATGTCAAAGACTGCTCTGATGTTTAATGTAATATCTATTTATAATCTAGTATTGGTTATGTCACTTGTAAGATTATCTCTTTTCCTGACCTCTGTGATTCCCTCCTACAGTGAGCTTCTTGCTGCTTCTGCCTGGCCTGAATCAGCACGGTGTCATCAGCAAGTACGCCTGTATGGCCAAGAGAGAGATCAACAAACTGCTCAAACAGAAAGAGAAGAAGAACGAGTAAACGCATGTGTGGATGAAGACCAAGGATCTCTGAAAAGAAGACTAGCCACGAGGAAACCTGGAGGATGGAAGAATGTTTGAAGAAAAGAAAATTGAGCTGTTAAAGAAAAAAAAGCCTCCTGCTCGCTCTGCTGCCGCCATCGAGCAAGATGCACTTTGTTTTTGTCGCACATCGGATTTAATTTCTCCCAGACACCCTTTGACATTTCAGCCTCATCCCCCACTGAATATTATTTAAGAATTCAAGCCGTGCATGCAGCCACCACATGAAGGTTATCTGATCACAAATTCTACAGACATATTCAACCCCACTCTGCTGTTATACACCCAGTACACATAATGCTCCTGTTTGTTAATGTGTGCTTTTATTTTGGAAATATGGGTAAAGCTTTCAAGCCATTCCTACTATTTAGACAAAGTGACTACTGAGCAGGGTTTGTAGCGTTACTGTAGCCCTTTAACCTCGCATAGATTCCTCACCACAAAGATGTTTTGAGGACAGTTTGGTCATATAACAACAGGTCGTAAGTTTGGTCTCTTTTGCTTCTTCAGCTTTGGTTGTTTTTTTAAAAAAGTGCTGAAAAAAAAACTGGATATAAAGCCGAGCTCCTCTGTGATGTCGCGCCATCAGGAGTTTGTAGAAACAAGCCTTCCGCTGCTAGCTGGACTCTGGTCTCTTAGTTCATATAGAAAAACCTCACAGTGTTGTTCTGGTGTGAGGCGCCTCTGTAAATAGGCCTATCCTCACTCTGTCTGTCCTCTCTTATTTATGTTTTTTGCCTCATTTCTGGTCTCATCACTGTCTTTCTCTTCTCATTTCATTTTATGTCTTACTGGACATCTTTACAAAAATGAATAAAGTTGGATTTAAGTGAATTTACTGTTTTTTGTTTGATTTTTCACATTTCATTTTTAAAGCAAGTAATTAAAAATTGAAAGTTTGTCAAATATTAGTGTTTCCTAAAATTCTAAATTTACCTTAAAACAATTATACAAGCATAGAGATTTTTTTTTAGATAAGCCTCTGACAACTGTTTTGCACCATAATAGCATGTTTCCAGAAAGTAACATATTTTAACTGATGGATTTAAAAGGTATTTCGACTGATGTTCTGATAAATCTACTAAGAAGACTGGATATTTCAGTTTGTAAAAGTACATTAAAAAAATAAACTGTAATGTCAACTTGAATCCCAAGGTTTGAAAAACAGGATTAAATACAAACAGTACAAGGCGTTTCCTTAAACAAAGTGCATTGTATTATTATTTTTTTTTCTTTTTCCAGTTTTATGAAATCTCCCTCGGACTGATCTTAAATTGTCAGCGCTGCATATCTTACTTGAATAAGTCTGTTATTGTTTCCCTGCAGGGTTGTTCCAGGTTTGTACGATAGTGTTCCCAGAGGGAGGTGTCAGGTGGCATGCTTTAAATATTTGCACACACCCTTCATTTAAGATTCTACTCTCAGTGGTTTCTTTCTGGACGGCAACCACTCCATCCATCTGATGAGTATAAAACAGATGTGTCCAAATTCGTTCAGATAAAGGGCTACAATAAATGCAAATGGAGGGTCTAATGATCACAAGAGAATAAGATTAAGTGTTTAAATTCTCTGTATTTTAACAATATATATGGAACAAGTTGTAAAGCATCGAACTGTAAAACTTCTGATATAACCTGAACTAGTAGAGTCTCAGTGCACAGTGTTGTGTCTCCCACCGGTTCGACGCCCACAGCAGTTGGTCTCTGGACCGTCTGCTGGACTTCACCGGACTCTCCTGCTGCTTCTGTTCACCTGTACAAAGATAACAAATGTACTCTTATCAAACACTGAGCAGGTTATTAAACACCCAGTTGAACAGCAGCAGAATGTAAGCAAGAACTAGCATTATGTCAATGACCTGCTGGACTGTACAAAAGAGGGATTAACCCATTTTCTTCCTCTCTTTAAAAAAAGTAGAACAGGGGTGTTAAACTATATATCCCTTCACAAAAAAATGTGAGGAACCTGAAATTTCTCAAGCAGAAGTATTTTATTCATTTATTTGAACAATACAATGCCTAGGTTTATCATTTCCACTTGTGTATTTCAACTCACTGATCACAGTGGATCTACAAAGACAAAAAACATTTAGTAACAGGCAGAATATTGTTAAAATTGAACTTATTTTTCTCAAGAAATTTCAGGTTGTTTGTGTATGTTCAGGTTAGTTTGTAAATGTAAACATTTTCATGCAATTTTACTTTTTTGCCCTAAAATAAAAATTTGGAGATGTTATTATTTACATATTTGTATGCTATTATTTTACTGGTCTAACCCACTTGAGATCCAGTTGAGCTTTATGTAGTGCCTGAAATAAAATGAGTTTGATTGTTAATATCTTCAGTGTAATTTTTACACTTTGCAAATCTATCACACGGGTCAGTGTAAACCCTTCGGTGACGTGGTTTTAGCCCATGGACTGTGTGTTTGACACCCCTGGCTTAATACAAAACAATTTAACCCATAAAGGCCCAAATAGCCACTGATGACCAAAAGCATCTACTGATCTAAATTGTTTAATACTGTTTTAATACTTGTTAATCCACTAATTCTATCAACACATATAAATGATTGCTGTAAAATTCAGTTAGCCATCTTTTCATGGTCATCAGATATGACCCATTTGGACGTTCAGAGGCTATGGAGTGAACATGGAAACACCGTCATCTTCTACAGTATTGATTCACCAGTAAAACCTATGGAGTTGGATCAATGACAGTGGATGGAGATGCTAGTTCTATTTTCAAGTAATGACATGTTTTGTTTAAAAAGTCACTTTTTCCTCAGTTTTCTCTGTTTCTGATAAAAATAAAACAACTTTAATCTGTGCTTTTATGGGCATCTACATGATCAGTGAATTAAATATAGGAAAACACATTGAAAAAACATAAAATACACGTGTAATATAATGAATAGTGACAAATCAATTAAGAATGATTAGTGGTAAATAGATAGAAAAATTCATTTGGGAACTTCCACAGAGGAAGCACTGGGTCTTTATGGGTATAATGTATTCTGCAACATTTGTCTTCTTGTTTTTAACATCCTGGCAGAAAATGTCTCAAGGGTAAAACCTACATTTTGTAGAGTAAATGTAGTAGTTACATTCCATCATTGCTCATTTGTGATGTTTAGTAACCTGTCAGGTGACATAGCACCAGTTTACCTGTTAATATATCATGCTGGTGCCAGAGTGTTGGTCTGCCGCTGGCCAGCTGTGGACATCCCCCACTACCTGGGAATCTGTGGTCACTCATGTATGTGGTCCAGTACTCAGATGATAGATTCTGTGGGTTGGTGAGGTCTTTGACAGCCTGACCACTGCAATACCGAGCCCAGTTTCCCAGTTTTGTGTCAACTTTCTGGTCAAAGACAAAGGATAAGGGCAAAGAATCAGGTGTTTTTCTAAAATGAGATTGAAAATGACGTGAAAGTGCACAAAAACAACACAACAGGGAGAATAAAATATTAAAATTATAAATATTAAAATAATAGAAACAGCACCTTTATCAAATGATCAAAGACCAATATTTTTGACCAATGTCATATGTAAATAACATATGATGTCAAAATATTTAATAACTTTTTTACTGGTTCCTATCCATATGCTTCTAAAATTCTAATAAAGTGGAGTCTCAGCTATTCAGTGGTTGCATTGTTTCATGTAGACATTCAGAAACATTCCTTTTTGGACACATCTACTTTGTCAGTAAATGAAGGATAATTGTGCCCGATTTTACCAGGAAAGATTCATAATAACATTAAAATAAAGGAATATAACTTACTTAGTGTAGATTAGATTCAGACAAAACTCAAACACAAAAGTATGCAAAATGTTATAAAATAAAATACACGGGGGTCAGATGAACCAAAAACATTTAAGGTCCAAACAACAAAAGTTTTGTCATGATTCTTATTGCCCTAAATGTCCTAATCGAGATAAGATGAGTTTTAGACAACAGATGATAAATCAGACTAAATCGAGGTCATTTAAAAGCAAATAAAAGACAACTCAAGAAGTGTTTAACCCTTAAAATCCTAAACAGCTACCTGTAGCAAAACTACTTAATAACCTCTGAATCACTAATCAGTACATACACATCAATAATTCAGGAAAAATACAGTTTATCATCTTTTCATGGTCATCAGATCTGACCCATTTGGATGTTCAAAGGCTCCGTAGTTACCATGGAAACACTGTCATCTTCTACAACACTGATTCACCAGTAAAACCCATGGAGTTTGATAAATGGCAGTGGAGGATTCTCTCCCATTTTCTTGTTTTAATATAATTACCTTTAAATTTACCTTGTGAATACCTACATTATCAGTAAATTAAATCCAGAAAAATACCAGATTTTAACTGAAAAATGCAGAATGTACTTTATAATATTATAATAAATGATAATATATGACTTGGGAAAGATTAAATGTAGAGAAAAAAATTATTCCAGGTCTTAAATGATTACAAATATAAACCACATCTCAGACTTACACAGACTCATTCTTGGTACTCAATAATAATAATAATAAGGGATAAGATTTATATGGTGCTTTTTTACGAACGCATACTCCAAGTGCATACAGTGGATCCATTATTCATTATTCATTCACTCACACCTTCTTACTCTACTGGTGGTAAATTACATATGTAACCACAGCTGCCTGCAACTGCCAATTCACAGCTACGGCTCCTCCAACCATCACTGAATATTCCTATGCATTCATACACCAGTGTGAGTAGCAGCGCTGGAAGCAAGGAGGAGTGCCCAAGGACACAGCAGCCCACGACTAGGACAGAGTGGGATTCAAACCACCAACCCTGCAGTTATTGGAAAACTTGCTCTACTTCCTGAGCCACAGCTGCCCACCCACCATTTTTAGACTATTGGATGTATTTGGACTTACCACAGTAATGTGTTGAGGCTTGTGCACCTCTTTAACATGAGCCTGTGGGGGGCACTGCAGCGGTGTGTCACTGTTACTAAAGTCCAGGTGGCTGCGATGCTGGGAGGGGAAACTAGGCTCTCTGGGATGGTAGATGAGGGGCAGGCCATCAGCAGACAAACCAGAATAACTCTGATGAACACAAAGAGAAGAGACATTGACGCCACCTCATAAAGCATCAACATCAAACAGACTCATCTGAATACAGTGACATGTTCTTGGATCAAGCTGCAAACTTGACACATACTATGAATGAATTGTTAATTAAAATTTTAATTTATCGTTAGCAGACTGTCACATCACCTACATCACTGTCTGTCAGTTGTCTGTATTTTGTACAAAGTGTTATTGGTGATTGAACTTAAGCATTAATTAATGTATGGCTCATGATGATTAATGCAGCCTGCATCATGAATAACTGCTGCTCCCCATGAATTGATCAAGTCACTGTGACTTTAAATGACTCAACTGTGACTTAACTTTACTTCTCATTTACTTAATCATGTGTTAAGGAATGTTTACTCCCAGTTGCTTCATGCACAAACTGATATGCCAACCAACTAGCTGAGTTCCATGAGTATCCTTTTCAAATTAATACATATAATAAACTTCCATATCAACAACAGCGATTCTAATATAAAAACTTGTGAAGGTAATAAGTTCAAACTTCTCATCTATATTATAACAGCCGAGTGGCCTCTGTGTGCATTTGTGTGTGTGTGTGTGTGTGTGTGTGTGTGTGTGTGTCCGGAGATTTACATAAAATCCGTACAGAGCGGAATGCTGCAGTTTGGCATACTTATGAATTTATAACCAAGGAAGAGACTAATGAAAACAGCAAGTTGATACGACCAAGATTTTGGGAGATATT
The DNA here is from genome assembly GCA_029814465.1 of Ostorhinchus cyanosoma. NCBI lineage: Eukaryota > Metazoa > Chordata > Actinopteri > Kurtiformes > Apogonidae > Ostorhinchus > Ostorhinchus cyanosoma. The sequence goes on from JAPTYQ010000029.1 coordinate 28,180,816, forward strand.
AATAATTTTGGAATACAATTACAATCACGTTACTATGGCCAGAATGCTTTGGCGGTGACTGCTGGACAAATGCAGTACAGCATGCATGAATACTCAAACAGCATAAAAACTACCACATCTAGAACCTGTGGATCCGTACAAGTCAACGTACTAGTCACATATATTTGTGTTGCTGCATGTCATGGGTTGAAGTCAGAAGAACACGAGAATGCACATGGAACATCTGCTGTATCTCATGACGTAAGAAGTAACTGGGAAATACTGTTTCTTAACTTATTATGAAGCAGTGAGGTAATCACATAATGACACTGACGTCATTAGTTTATGAAGAACAAGAACATGAGGAAATCATTATGAGTCATGAATTTGTTGCTTCATTATATGACTTTTTTCCCTCTTATAAAATCATGGCAGTAAAAATCAACATAAAGTGTATTAGTAAACTGTTGCTATTATTCTTGTGCAATTTGCTAGAAGGTAAAAGCTGAAACTGACTCACTTGTACCATAACATCTAATAAAACATGTCATGAGATGCAGATTTACCACAAAATCCAATAGAAATGTCACTTTCATCATGGTACAACTACTCTGTACAGTGCACTTGCTGACCTGGGTGTGGGTGGTGGTGTAGCAGGGTGCTGTGCCACCCAGGTTAAGGGTGCTCTGATGCAAATGTCTGGGTCTGGGGTGTCGTACTTTGCCTTGACACTGCTGACAACGATGTTTTACCTGCAAGGCACCATTCATCACACTGTCCATGTCTTCAGTCAAAGTTTTTCTTTGTGGTTGACCTAAAGAGAAAACAAGACCAGAAATCACAGTGGCTGTCATGTTCATTTCCATGATTGAACCAAGTAAACAGTCTAATTAGGATTAGATGTATATTTTCCATAAATGATGCAACAGTGATAAATAAAACCAGCAAAAAGGCAAACCTGGCATTTATATTAGTATATACACAAAGTCCAGATATACCACAAAATATATTCCTCCTTATGAAATTAGGCAAACTGTGTAATCCTACACAACACTGAAATATTCTGCTGTGACTCACCTGAGATCAGGCAAACTGCCTTTGCTGCTGTAACTTTGTTGTCATGGTGATTACAAAACACAAATGCTGCACGATGAATCACTAACACAGTTTGCTCTTTCACACACAAGTAATGCCATTGTGACAGGTTGACCTCTCTGAAAAGAATCTTACACTGTTGCTTGGCACCTAACCATAAACAAAAATCCACTGGTCTTATTTGGCCTCATTTCACTGATCACCACTTAGTTTTAGTCTGTATTTGAAGATTTATCGAACACATTCAAAGCCCTTCATGGCTGTAGTGTTGTATTCCTGAATGATGACAACCTCACATCCTCAAACAGGACTCTTCAGGTTCTTCTGAGTCCAAGCTCCAGACTTAAAGTGACCGGTGTTTTTTCCGTCCCGACTGAAAATGGCAGTCAATGACATCCTTTGAATCACTTCTAAAATCATACATTTTTAAAGTACTTTTGCTTTATGTTGGTCTCCAATACATTTAATCTGTCTCTTATTACGTACTCTATTTATTACTGGGCTTTTTCTCTGCTCTGTAGTCAACCTCTTTCTATTTATTTCATTATGCTGGATTATTTTATCTCACCTTTGATGTGGAAAGTACTTGTAGATATGTTTTTTAATATTTCTGTACAAATAAAGTTACCATTATTTTTTGTATTGTATATTTGTATTTTTTGGATTATTGTTACAAATATGTCCAGTATGTTGACAATGATGAATGATTTGACAAAAGAATATTAGCAGGATATTTTGTTTTTCTGGTGATTATTTGCTACTAAAATTGCTTTTATTGTTGTTTGCATAGTGTTTTTGCCCAAAATAAAAACATTCATTCAGTCATTCATTCTGTCATTTATAAATAAATCCTACTTTTTCATCACAAACTCTTTGAATATAGTGCTACAATACATTCCCATTGTACTTATTTCATAAAAATGCATTGTACAAAGTATCATTGAATAGGACTGTATAAGTTAGTATCAGTCAGTATTGTTTTAAGTAGTTCAGTATTATAACTACTCAGCTGTTTACTGTAATTGCAGAGAAAACGCGCCATCTGCCGGTGGTTTAATGAAGTGCAGGTGGTGTGTGCTACATCCATCTCCATCTTGGTTATCTTTCTCTCCGGTTCAGTCATTCAATTAAACACATTTTCGTTTAAAGGCTGCTCGGTAAAATGTCGTCTAACGGTAAGACACTCAGCTAATGCCTCTCTTCTGATGCCATAATATTGTTGGTGGACGAATGTAATTTTATCGGGGAATGAATGGGAAGGTTAAGCAGAAAACCCGGTCGCTATTTTCAGAAAATGTGTCCTAATATTAAACATGTACCGGCGAATATGCTAGCTAGTTTCGGGACGCTTATCTAATGTTAGCTAATATTAGCTATCGGTGTAATATATTTGTAATATTATAAGCGTGAAGACGGGATTTCAGCTTTAATTAATATTTTATAAATGGGTATATCTAATTACAGGTGTGAGTTTAAAACGCAGGTATTCACTGTGCATAGGTTATGTATTGTGGTTAGCATTAAGCTAAAAGCTAACTACACTAGTTAACTGTGTATGGGTTATATCTTTCTGGTTAGCATTTAGCTTAGTGGGTCGTTTGTCGTTGTTAATAGCGGGTCACTTGTGCCACTGACCCAGTTTCTGACTGCGGCTCCGCCTCTCATGGTTAACCAGGTTAAAATAGACCCCAGCATCCTCCAGCATCCACCATCATCTACTGCATTTATTGCCATTTTACCATCCTCCTACTACATGGGTGATATTTATCCAAATAGAGACACTTCTCATGCATCATTATCTATAATAACACTTATTTGTGTTTATTGTAGATTATTCCCAGACTTCTGCACAGGGGTGAGTATTTACAAACTCTGGAATTATCCATGAAGTTAACAGCACTCAGATCATTTGTTGATTGTGATTTTATCATCTATAATCAATTTTAGGATTGACTTGCACTGCAGGACAGTAAATAAATACTTCACTTTATACTTTTACTCTATTACATCTTAGAGGCAACTGATGTAGTGTTTATTCCACTTGTGCGGCAGCTTTTTTTTCCTATTCACTCAGTTTCATGTTTCATCCTCTTCTTTTCCATTAAAACCATGTCTTAATGTGTTGATTTTTGTATTATGTGCTTTTTATAACTCACATGGATTATCTTAAAAATGCATTGTCACAAAATTGAATACCACCTTGTGTTTTAGTGCTCAGGAAATACTGAATTTTGAGTGATGCATGGGCCTCAGGTTCTAGAAACACGACAGGCATATGATAATAATATAAAAAATGATGCTTTGCAATAGATTGAACTTCTTACAGTGTATGATTTGTTGAAATGAGCTCAGCATTAAACTTGTACACAGTAAAATGCAACATACAAATTATTGGAGTCTAACTGTCCAGTCCACTCACTGTGTTTCAGTGGCGCTTTACTTTAAAATTGTTTATATGTCCATCATAACCTGAAGTCATGTGCAAGTGCTGTTCTTTCTATCCTTTTGTGTTTATTGATACTGCACAAACAGAGCTTATGGTTTTAGTGTAGAGGACATGAGAGGCCCATTGCATTGTTACAAAAAATCATCCTTTCATTTTAAAACATAGTGAAAGTTCTTGAAATTCATGGTTACATACATAAGATATGTAGTTTGGGGTTTGACCATTTATCTTACCTCCTTGCAGTTATGGGTCTTACGGCGGCAGCAGTGGTGGAGGTGGTGGCGGTGGTGGCCAGGGCTATGGTCAGTCCTCTGGCCAGGGTTACAGCCAACAAGGATATGGAGGGTACAGCCAGAGCTCTGACAGTGGCTCAGGCTCCTACAGCCAGGGAGGATACGGCAGCTATGGCCAACCGCAGTCAGGTAGAAATTAGCCCCAAATTATTCAAATTACAAACATTTTTCCAGCCACATTCAATATTTGTGTCCTCCCCTCTTTTAGGTGGATACGGTGCTCCACCCTCTAACCAGGGTGGGGGTGGTTATAGTCAGTCAGGTCAGTCTTATAACTCTGGAGGGTATAACAGCGGTAGTCAGCCTCCCAGCATGAGCTACAATCAGCAGTCGTCCTTCTCTGGTTACGGCCAACAGCAGCCTCCTTCTTCATCCTCACCAGGGTGAGACACCTCCAGCTACTCCTCCTTTTCCCCAAGTGTATTTTCACCCCAGCAACCCCATGTCCAGTGACATATTCCCAGCAGTGTTACAAAATATTAAATTTACCATGATGAAATCTGCAGAAACTCTGGATCAGAAAGAGCAACTGTAAAAGCAAGTAACGGAAAGATTTGTCCGTATAAACATGCTTAACCCAATAAAATCATTTGTATCATATTTATTACGCCAGGTTCTGAGATGTTTATCTTAACAACAAGATCAATACTTTCCTTAAAAACTTGTTGTAAATGACCTGATACATGTTTTCTGTCCCCTGGTGGATTATCATCCCACTACAGCCTTTTCAATGTGGAAGCAAAGATTAAATCATCCAACACATATTTCGTAGCAAAGTCTTTGGTAATTTTCAAAAAGTTACATTAAGAAGACCACTTATATTGTTATTTAGTTGAAAATTTAAAAAATATTGAAATTATGGTGCCATTCAAGGGTGTCATAAGTTTTCTGAAAAAAAAATAACATTATTTTCAAAGTGTTACTGGTAAAATTTATTTTTGCATCTAAAGTTAACATTGTGAGCAAAAAGTTGCCAAAAACACCCAATTTATTGAATGTGATACAAAAAATAAATCATAAACAAAATGATACCGCAACATTTTTTTGTTAATACAATTTTGTGGCTGGTTTTTAATGGGTCAGGGTTTTACAGGGTTAATTTCCTGCCCAACACATTTCTGAAAGTGGTAAGTTTGCTGTTTAATTTTATTGCTTGTTTTCTCTTCAAAGTTTTGAAGGTAACTCACCAACCCCAGGCTACAACCAACCACCAAGTGGAGGACCAAGCGGAGGTGGATACGGCAGCAGCGGAGGCCAGACTGGGGGTTATGGGAGTGGTGGGGGTCACCAACAACCGCCCCAGCATGGAGGAGGTCACTACAATCAGCCTCCAAGCTACAACAACCCCCCTCCACAAAGCTACAGCCAGCAGAGCCAGTATGGACAGAGTGGAGGTGGAGGTCAGCAGTGTTAATATTTCTTAGTGTTATTTTTAATACTGTGTAGTCTGTCATGACATCCTATTTTTCTGTGTTTGTTTCCTGCAAATTTTTGGCCTTTTTTCAGAGGATACCCAAGTTACTTTTGTTTTTATTTTTGTTATTTTTTATTTTCTTTGTGTTTTTTTTAATGTGAAACGGCTTTAATATGGATTAATAAGACTTGTATAAAAATACATGATGATCAGTTTATTAACTTATGGTACCGAAAAATGAAATTCATCACTGTGTCAGAGGTCAGCTGATAGTGGACTTTAAAGGCCAATATAACAATGAAAAATGTGTACAGTAAAATGCTCATAGCTGATTGATTTGCCACAGGAAGTGTTTATTTTGTGTGTTTTTTGAATTTTATTTTTTCTTTTTGGTGTATCTTTATCATTTGCTCATCTTGCTTTGTTATGCTCTTAAAATAGAACAGGTCCGAAAATAGGCGGTGCGTTAAAGAGGCATCACTGATTGTTAGAAAATGTGTTATTCTGTCAAAGTGTGACAGTCTCAATCCTCTCTCAGGATATGGAGATGAAAGTCCACCGATGAGTGGAGGAGGAGGGGGAGCATACGGGAGTCTGGATGGAGGTTACGGAGGTCAAGATGGCCGTGGTGGGAGGGGCCGTGGAGGTGGATATGGAGGTCGGGGAGGTGGTGGATATGATCGTGGTTTTGATCGAGGAGGCCGAGGTGGACCAAGAGGAAGAGGAGGCATGGGGTAAGTGTTTCAATAGGTATTTTTATCTAAAGTCTGGAATCTGACACTGAGTACAGCTAAACATGTAAAGTTATTGTTGCTCGTTACATGCATAGCTGTGTGGAGGGAGTAGGGGTGTAACGGTCCATGTAATCATCTCAAATCGTCACACTATAGGCGTTTCAGTTTTGTGCAGATGCTAAATATCTGTTTAGAGCATTTCACACAGAGCCCTGTAAACCTTTATCACATAAGCCATGTGATGCATATCGAAATTTTTCAAGGTGTGTTGTTTAGCAATGAAATCATAGGATTTTGTGAAAACTACAAAAAAGTTGTGATTTTTTAAAAGATAAAGACAATTTAGTCCATTGAAAATTACAACATGCTGCTCTGAGTTTTCTCAGTCATCTTGCCAAAATGGTCCCAGATTAAAGCCAATTCTTTCAAAACTCAGAGATGCAATGATAAAGTATGCTGGATATTGATAGATCTCAAAAACAAGGGCAAACATTGTGTTCATTTCAGTGTCCAAGAAAAAATAAATATACAAAAAAAAGTCTCTGCATCTGAGAAATGAGTTTGGTGACATATGGCTGCAGTGAACTGCCACGATCGATGAAAGGCACGGTAAACTGGTCAAATTTGCAATTTTCAGTGAATGAATAAAATTGCAAGGTCTGACAGAACTGGGGCTGGTTGAATTTACCTAAGCTGTGACTATTAGAACAATACAACTTCCTGGAAGGACTGAACAGCGAGTTTGGAGTATGCCAAGTTTAATTAAAGCTGAATGGTATCTGGCAAAGTCATAATATACGATATAATAATATGAATTACATTCAGGGCGAGGAGGGGGGGGGGTCATCGAAAATTTCATTTGGGTTGCAAATAAATTCACATCTCAAGCACTTCAAGTAAATAAATAAATGAACAAATGGACAAGTGGTGTGATAGTGTTTGCAAAAACTACATTTAGTATGAAAAGGTAATGTATATTTTGTATGCTTTACTGATGTGAGGAAAAATAAGCAAAAGAGGTGGTTAATTAACTCCATCTCAATGCACAGCATTTGGCTAATTTAAAAACTATTTCATGTCTGCAGTAGAACTTTGCAGTAGGAGTTTAATTTGTTCCACGATTGAGCTTGTTTTGTGATTTACTCATTTTACAAGTCAATTTTCCCTATTAAAATGAATTGAAATATAAGTAATCTGTCCCAGCCCCCAAAAGCCAACCAAAAGAAAGGAACTGGTTTTATTAACCTGTTTACCTTAAAGATGAGATGATCTGTACAAGAGGAAGACGGTGGAGCGAGGAGGAGGAGGAGGAGGAGGAGGAGGAGGAGGAGGAGGAGGAGGAGGAGGAGGAGGATTTTTTTGGGGAGAGAAGAATCATGATCACATTTTCTCTCATAATTGTGATGTTGTCTAAACGAGATGAACATGTGACGTGAGCGGGTGGAGGCTGCTCCTGTTGGAGGTGCATGTGTGAGCTCAGTGCTGACTAGCGGTGGCTTGTATCACACAAATCCACACAAATACTCAAGAGCTGCAGCTCGTGAAACACATTACTTGTACAATGGTGCACTCGCACTGCGAGGTTCTACTGTATTTGTTTTCAATACAAAAAGTTGTGATGTATGTTAAGTACACCTCTTGTGGAAGGGGATGGTTTACCTATTCAGTTTTGAAAAAAAAAAAAAAAAGCGGAAATGGCAGTAAAAATGGCAGAAATGTTGGTTTCTCATTTTTAAAAAGTGGATCCCCTGAAAAAGTTTTTGGGAAAACTGCTTATTTATTTTCTTGCGCCACAAATCATGCTCTTTGTCCTTTGACCAAGGCTATGGGTTCTTCCGTATGGATGCAGCCAGGACATTTGAATGGTTTTCCATTTAAAAAAAGTAGGTGTGTAGGAAAAATTTGGGGACTGTTAAGCTACAAAACCTACGTGAAAAGTGTAACTTCCGCTAGTGTTTGTACAAAATCAATGAAACTAACTGAACCTTATGCATTTTGGGCATCGATGATGCTTTTTCCTGTCGGACTGAACTCATGCAAAACGTGGTGCCTAAACATACACTGACGTCTGCATACCGTTACACTCCTAAAAAGAAAAACAAAAAGGCAAAGGATTGGTCTGCAGTCTCAGCTGCATGTTAAGGAAGGCAGTTTGTGGACTAATTTTATTGCCCCTTGGCCTTTCACTTGCCTCTGAAGGAAAATTACCACAAAGACTAAATGACCACTGGTGCGTTGTTTATTATTCTAATCTTGGTGTCCTTACAGGGAATGACATTGATGGAACAAGGTGAATCTACAGTAAATATGCTGTACATATTAAATGTAAAAGTATTTTAAATTGATGATATTATATTACTAAAGGCTGGTGATGAAGTGCTACAATGATACAGTAAATTTGGATGCGGTTACTCAGCTGCATAGACATAGATATTGTATAAATGAAGTGAGCACAGTCTCCAAAAAACCAACACATGTCATATCTCTATAACTGTCCTTGAGTGATTCACTATATCAGCGTAAATGGTGAACATACAAACCGGGGTCTGGGGTCTGCTTACACTTGAACTCAGTGAGTGAAGTTCTTGGCGGCTGGTGGTCAGACAAACAAACCCACAATCCAATTTATAATAAATATCACAAAAGTAAGTGGTGTTTGTTTGTAGGTGCACTGAAAATGTAACTCTGACTTATAAGAAAAATGTCAATAGATCCTCTGTTTGCATATACAGTACACGTTACAGCTTGAACTGGGATTGACTGTTGTGTTGCGTTATGGGGTCATTCAGTCTAATATGATAAAATATACCTTCACTGAAAATTTCAGTAACAGAAAGAGAGAATAAGTAAATAAATAAATGCTGATAATAATAATCACCATAAATTTAAGGTTTTTTACAGCTGGAAAAGATTTGAATTAACTTCTATCTCTGTTTCTGTTTGATATCCAACAAATTACAGTCATACAAAAATGCACATTAACAGTCATGGGACAGAAACAGGTTTTACTTTCTGTTTGTCTTTTTTAAAACGTGAATGTGCGGAAACTCAACAGGACTCAACAGTAAAGACAGCGTAAGTGCACAGGGCTGGTAAAATGCCAAGCTGGTCTAGTCAACGTGAGGAAAAAACACTGAACACATCTTTCCTGTTGTTATGATAGACATTGCATTGAGGTGAACGGTGTCACTTCCTTCTCATGTCTGTGCACAGTAGATACTGTGTGGGGCCAGACAAGTGTAAGTAAGAATCTCAGTTATTCTGGAAAGAGAAGTGTCGCTGGGTGTGGTTTGAAGATGTGTCTGGAACTTACATAGATACATAGAGACTTTATTGTCATTCAAGCATACACAAGAATGACATTCTTCTTCAACCATATATTTATTGTTCAGTTAACTACAAGTTTTAAAGTAAGGCAGATAAAATGGGATAATTTTTCAAAGATGCCTCAAATTTTCAGGAATCACAAATAAAAAATAAAATATTTGTGTAGTGGAAAAATAAACTGTAAGACGAATAAGGCAACAGCTTAAATACAAAGCTTAATATAACATAAACATATGGCACTTTTATGAAAGTCAAATAAAGACAGTGGTGTCTAACAAACCCATGTGAACTGACTGCAACATTAGCATGTAATGGGTTGATTCTTTGGGGAATTGCCTTAGTGCGGTTCAACAGAATGTCTGCTTTGCAGTACTTTGTAAATACCTCTACATTGTTAATTGTCTGGAAGGTATTTTTCAGCAATGGGAACTAAAAAAACTTGCATTCTGACAAATGTCCACAGTATAATAGTACATTATCAGAATGCAAAATCACCCTGACATCTATAGCTGTGCTTTAAAATGGCAAGAATTTCAATCTTCCATCATTGTCGTTTAAGTTATGACATGATTCAAGTCAAAACCAAAGGTCAAGCTGTTATTAAGCCAAGTCTGCAACACTACACTGAATTTGCTGCACAATCTCCACAGTTTCCTCAAAGGGGGAACAGCTCATTCCCAAATAACTACATATGAAGATGGTTTAGTAGCCTTAACCACTGTATCTTCCAACCTGCATTTCTGCACATTCTTAAGAAGTAAAAAAAACCATTAAAAAACTGCATAAAAGTAAATCATACTGTCTGATGTGGAGTCACAAGAAGTGAAGCAAAAATCTGGTAAGTTCATGTTTTTGTTTTTCTCACAGAGGTTTCACAATACCAAGTGTACATGTTTGTTACTACAAAATGTTGGTGATGAACTCACAGAAAAGTTAGTGTTCCATTTCATCTTGTGTTCTCATCCATTACAGGCTGTATTTAATCCTATTTCTTCTATTACAATATTTGGATATGTTAAACACAGAGAGCAGTAGGATTTGACAGATTTGAAATGAGAGGACAGTTGTTTTCATTTGCATTTGAGCTGATTTGGTTGATCAGCTGATATGGTAGATTGAATTTTGAAAAAAAATTCTGGTGCTGTTGGGTGCAGAGTTCAAAAACTGAATTCTGATTTTTAGCTCATTTTGTAATGTGGTTTACACATTCAGACACAATGAGCAAAACTTAAAGTTAAAGAAGTATGTATCTAAGAATGCTAATATATTTATTTTTTGTTTAATGTTCAATTTACTAACTTTCTTAAGCGGAGGGATTCAGCTAATTTGACCAAAACCTTAGTTTAAAGGCCTTATAGTGTATTATTTCTACCCTCAAAAGCATTTGTGTGTCCACAACAACTTAGATGTGTGTCAGTGTGGACCAAATGGTGGTCTTGAGTTTGACCACTCATTAACATGCATAAGACATTGCCATCACCTGCTTCTCTCACCTGTTCTCACCACCCTCCCAACCAGGATCACTGTGTCATACTCTGCTTTAATTGATGTTTGAATCTTCTCCTAGGATTTTACCCTCTCTCCGGGCTGGCTTCAAATGGGGGGAGTCCACAGACAGTTGATAGTCTTCTTGTAGATAGATGAAAGAAAAAACAAAACAATAATTTGGGAAAATGGGAAAAATCTAAAAGAACACCAAAACTGTTTTTGCAGAAATTTGTTTTGAGACTAAAGGCTGTGTGAGAACTAAAAGAACATAAAACCTGCTCTGGGTCCAAGGTATTCAGGTTGGGTTAACGGCTTATTGGTGAGATACAGGGGTACTGAAAGGTCAGTTTGACTAATATTTCATATTTCAAATGTTCATAAGGACAAAGTCCTTAAACTGGTCTCTTGTCCCCAAGAGACTATGAGTGGCATAAAGTAGGGGTTTAGTACCAAATGAGGAGGGGTGGTTTAATAGGGACACTATGAAAGTGAAGGTTACCCACCCAAAACCCACAACCCAAAGAGAGAAATCGCTGTGAGCACCAGCCCTTCAATGCGTGTCGTTTTTCTCTTCCTCTCCATCAGAATGGGCGACCGTGGAGGATTCAATAAGTTTGGTGGTAAGTGATAAAAAAAAGCACCTGAGCACAAAGGTTTGTTCACAAGCTAATGGGAGGGGAGAGCCAATTATTCAAAGAAAGTAAAAACTTATGGTGCTTGTCAATGAAAAAGAACATGCTAATTTGTACAGAACATTGTTGGAAATATCCACAAATAACTGTTTGCTTATATGAAGTGTATGGAGTTTTCCAGCTGCTGAGAAAACATAAATGTTGGTTCAGGAAGGTCAAACCTTTTCTATCCCAGGGTCTAATGTTCAGTGGGGCGATAACCAGAGGCATTGCTGGTGTGCAGTTTCCAGTAGAGGGAGCTGCAGCCTTAGTTCCTCCACTGCTCTATGAGCGCTTCAATGTTGAAGTGCAACAGTGTTTTGAATGTTTGAACACAGGGATGTTCGGAGCTTGTCTGGTCTATGGACCTTAAAACCTACTGTGCTGAATGTGATTGTGTGCCAGAATCCAAGGAAAGGTCTTACATTTAGAAAGTGAAATGCACAATCCTCACAATGTGTCAAATATTGTAAACATAAAGCAGCTGGTGACTTATGTATAAATAGATAAAATAATACCAAAGTTCTTGGGTTGTAAGAGACTGGCAACATTGCTCCATCGCATCATGGCTGTAAACCCTCAGGACAAAATCTCTGCTGAACTCTGACAATTAAGCTGAATTCTAAAAACAGTTTTGAGTACATTACTGCAATATCAACATTTAACAGCAAGGTTATATTATTCCCTTTGTACTGCACATAAAAAGAAAGTGTGTGGTTTCTAAAGGACACAGTAGTACTTATTAGCAGCAGTAGGAAAACTGACATATTTACATTATTTAGTGTTATGGTGCTCTTACTAAGGTGTTATCTAATACATATTTAGTAGAGTTGAAAAACAAGCACTCTTTAGTGTTGTCTACTGAGTTTGGGTTTTACAACAAAGACTGTTATACTTAAAATATTAATACAAATGATATCTTGAATTACAGTGTCATTCTTATTATATAACCTTGGCTACACTTAGGTGACATTATTTCAGTATAATTAAATACATTCTATTGTTTGAAAAATAATCCTCATACTTTTTATCGTAGGTTGCGCAAGTGATGTAGATGTAACCTTAAGTGACACTTAAAGAATTACACGAGTAATAAGAAGATCACATTCACTGAAATTGCACTTAATAAGCTGCACCAAAAGCAAAGAAGTGTCTCCTTAAATAAACTTGGTGTCATTAGCTTGACAACATGCCAAGCTTGGAAATTCCCTGACATTTACTGGCAATGTCATGGAAAAGGTGTGTCCACTCCAGCAAAATCTGTGCTGGAAACACAATGAGTCACTGCAGTTTTGTAATAACAGCAGTACCGCTCAGTCAGTCGCATTCTTCAAACCCCAGAAGCATCAGGTTGGTGCAGGATTGGTCTGTGTGCAGGAAGCGATGCCATAAGTGATACGGCAGTTGTGTTGATGGAAGAGTGTTGTTTGAAGATGTGCTTAAAGGCATGACAATGAAATGTTAATTATGAAGCTGCGAGTCAAGCAGCAGTCAGTGTCCAAACAACTGTAAACACACAAAAGGGTTTTCAGAATCAGATAACCTCTAAAAACAGCACTGGCAGCTACGGTATGAACGGGTTAATGGTGAATAACTGTTGACTGCAAAACATCAGAGCGACAAAAACGTTGGTATTTAAAAGATGTGTTGAGGGGCCGTTTCTTAGAAACCATTGTTCAGCTTTGTGAAAAGCAGACCTAAGAACAAATCACATGCATCACCATGACAGCGTGCATGTGTTCAAAAAGGGCATTGTGTTGCAATCTGTTGGCCTGCCTTCCAAAAACTGCTAAAGTTTGTGTGAAAAGAGATTTATTACACTCTTCAGGACTGCATCAACACCTTGAACTGTGGTCTGTTTTATACAATGTCAAGAACCTCACTTTTGTGGTTGTGTAGAAACTTAAACAAGACTTTATTTGCACCTGAAAAACACACAGATGATTTGTTGGCACAGGTGTGGTGGTGATTATCAAATGGCAAACAGTATGCTGCCAATGTAGATAATCTTGTTTGGTACACTTCTGGGAATTTGAAGTTAACATGAGCAACTCATTAGGTTCTGTGTACAAGTGTTTATTATCATAAAATAAGGTGTATTAATGACATAGTTGGAAGACAGGATGTGTTTGGGACATTAAATTGTAGTCGCACTAAGACAGTCCTATGTCACTCAGAAATAGTACAAGTGTTATCATGTTACAGTTTATAGCATATGCAGTATGTTTGTGAATTCTCAGGTTTCTTGCCCACAACTGATATCTGTTTTTACTTCTTAAGGACCAAGAGACCCGGGACACGGACATGGAGGACCCGGCTTCAGTAAGTCCATCTGTTCACATGATTTCACTTTTAATGGGTCATTTAAGCATTATCTTGCCTTAAATTTGGCATCCACATTATTATTATTATTATTATTATTATTATTATTATTATTATTATTATTAATTAGAATAGAATAGAATAGAATAGAATAGAACAGAACAGAACAGAACAGAACATACTTTATTCATCCTCATGGAAGAAATTCAAGATGACACAACAAAAATACAACATGTAGAGGTATATAGAAAAATAAAAATGACATATCATTTAAAAATATATTCCATTTCAGATTTTCATTCCAGTTTACATTTTCTGTTTCCATGAATATTGAGGGATTATTCCCCTAGTATCTAAACGTAGACTCATACAGTCTTTGCTCCAGCACTGATAAACAGCAGCTGCAGCAGCTCTTTAGTGTGTGTTCTGAGTATGGTATGGAACATGATATTAAGTATAATGCCGGTAATTAACAACAAAAGAGGACGAATATTTCATGTTTCCTTATATGAACTTGCTGGATAATGATGTCACTGTCTTTAATAAGGTAAAATGTCTAGGACATTTTAGTGCAGAGTGACTGACAGGTGATGATATTTGTACATATTGTCATCACATACATATCATCATAATGATATTTGTACAGTGCCGCAGTGCCGCAGTGCTGTATATACAAGCAAATATTCTCTTATGTAAGTTCAGTGTATGTACAGATGGTGTGAACGTGCCATTTTGTACTTCTTTCATACTGCTCATTTGTTGTCAAATTATAGTAAAGCCAGCCTCTTAGAGAGATTTAAAGACTTAAAGTAGCTTTTGAAGATGTGCAGAGATTATTATTGAATAGGCCTAGATTTTATGCTATAGTTTAAGTGACATGTTTGATCTAATGTATGAATACATTTCCTGGTTGAATGTTTAAAAGCTCAGTAAAGCTATAATAATCAATGTTTACAGTGGCACAGTATTTCTTTACATAATTTGAAATGTGTGCTTCATCTGAGCTTCTTTTCCTGATTCTTAACTTGCTCTCATCAATAATTTCACAGACACAATTACAGACAAGCTGATGGACAAGGAGAAAAAAATATAAAACTCAGTTAAGCCCAAACATTCACAATAAGATGAAACAAATTCACAGCATTGTGGTCAGAAGGACATTGTTGTGAACTCCTTTGTCTCAGCTCAACTGAAGCCACGAATATATTTACTCCCATCTTGAACTATAGGTCATACCTAATATTTTTCCCCTTTACAGTATGACTTTATCTCTAAAGACTTCCAAGATAGAGCTTTTTGAAATCTTCATATAAAAATTGAATATATTTAAAAAAAACAAAAAATAAAAAACTCTGGTCCCTAAAGGGTTAATATCGTGAACACTCTTCTCAGTATTTATGGGTTGTAGTTCACCTGTTGCCCCCAAAGTTCACGTTCCCCTGGAGGAACCTGGTCTCATTTGTGTTTTAATCTGACCTTTGACAGTAGTCACTGTAGTGTTGTTGACTTGAGGTGTTGAGTGTCTGTTGCCAGGTTGATCCATAAAACACAAACAAAAGCCCCCCCACTCTGGTGAAAACCAAACAAGAATAACTATATAGAACACCTTAACAACAAAACTGTGGATCCTACCCACAGAAAAAGTCTGTGCCCATCCTTTTGTCTGCTTTGTCTTGTCTATCTCTACAGTCATTGAATTCAGTAGAAACATCTGAAAAATGGTTCCTCTTCACGTCAAGGATCACTTCCCAAATATGCTGTGATTTTCAGTTCATGCCTTAGTGTTTTTATTCATCCACTGTCCTGTGATTCTCCCACAGTGCAGGACCAGGATAACTCTGACAATAACACCATCTTCGTGCAAGGCCTGGGAGACGACTACACTGTGGAATCAGTCGCTGACTTTTTTAAGCAAATTGGGATCATTAAGGTACATTTATAAGTGTAGTCCTTTGAGCACAAGGAAACTTAGATTAGATCTGCGCATTAGTGCAGATTTACACTGAACTGAAATGGGGATTAAAGAGGTTGATTTTCTTCGGTGTCTCATTGTACTTTAGCGATATAGTAGCAATGAACAGGAGTACGGCAGTAATAGTTATTCGTAATATGGTTTTGTATGCATTTGCTCTCTTTTTCAGTAATTTAACACATGACCTATACTTCTTTCTTTAATTAGTTCTATAGAATGGAACAAACCATCAAACAGTGTGAAAACATCATAAAATTTAAGAAGATGCATAAAAAAACCTTATTTTCCAGAGATAGAGTGACAGTCATCAGGAGTACAACAGTAATAGTTATTGATGATTTGTTCAAATTTTGTCACTAGTGGGCAGAAACTTCTCATGTCCAAAATTATTATTTTTCAGGAAACTGGAAAACCTTGGTATATACTAATTATATCCCCAAATGGAGTTTCAGGGATTATGCTATTGGTCTGACTGCTGCTGCCAGCTCTGCTGGACATCCTTCATGTTAACGATTTAACTTGAAAAATATTGGGTTTAGAAATTCCATATTTTCCGTATCAATGAATATCATGGAGAAGAAGAACTGATTCAATTTTGGACCATGTGCCATTTCTAGATTGCCCTCAAGGGGGCACTCAAAAGTTTAAAATCACTTAACACTCTTTTGTTCATATCTCTGGAACTATTTGTCTGATTGACTTCAAATCAAGTGCATATGAAAGGTCATGACCTGGGGTGCCTCACGTCATGACATCATTAAGGATTGGGGGTGTTCGGGGAAATACCACTAGCCATCGCTTCTGACGGCGTAAGCCTAGTTAATGAATGGAATTAAGAGATGTAGTCACAATCTGTTTTCAACACTTTTCATTGGTTAAATATTTATAAAATCATCAGGCCAATGTGAAGACTGACCAATAGAATTGTTTTATCACAAATAAAAAGACCAAAAATTGACTCACAAGGTTTCGGCTGATAGTGACGATTTGTTCTCTTTTTCAGTAATTTAATAAATGACCTATTCTTCTTTTATATGGACTCTGTACATTAGCTGATGACAACATAAGCTCAGCTTCTTCCTACTCCAATTTGGACATGAAATGTTGTTAAGAAGTCACAATGAAATAGTTGTACATTGTCTGACCTTCCTTATTTCCTTCAATATTTTGGAGTTTTCCATTTAAACTTATAATTTATCTTTAGCCTATGTTTGAAATAAAGTTTATCATTATCATTGCTTCACTGTTCAGACTGAATGTGTAACTTAATGTTTTGTCCCTGTCTCTGCGTTGTCCTCTCAGGTAAATAAGAAGACAGGCCTGCCTATGATCAACCTGTACACAGACAGGGAGACTGGGAAGCTGAAGGGGGAGGCCACTGTTTCATTTGATGACCCACCTTCAGCTAAAGCTGCCATTGACTGGTTTGATGGTGAGATGTCCATTTTCAACACTAACATTATCTCTGTGACTTTTCCTATGTGTCAAATCATACAACCTGTGGAACACAACTGGCCTGTTGGATGAATTTGTGGAATGAAGAAATTATTCTGGATTATTGATATAATCCTTTTAGTTCAGGGGCCACATATAGACCAATATGATCTAAAGTGGATCAGACCAGTGAAATTGTATCATATAAATAATGACAACTGTAAATATTTCTCTGTTTTAGTGTAGAAAATTTAAATTACATTCACAAAAAAAGTATTAATTACCCAAACAAACATGTACATAAAATGTCTTAAATGAGTGCTGAGACATGATTAAAATTGCTTTTATTTTTCTCAAGAAAGTTCAAGTCTACTCATTTTTTAAGGATAGTTTGCAGATGATAACATTTTCATAATGTAATTTGGCTTTTTTCGCTATTACCATTTTACTGGTCGGGCCCCTTTTGGGATCATATTGGTCTTAATGTGGCCCCTGAAGGAAAATGAGTTTGACGTCCCTGCCCTACCAGGTTCTTTTTTTTGTGAATCTCCATTGTTTGTTATCTACAGGAAAGGACTTCAATGGAAATCCAATCAAGGTATCCTTCGCCACCCGCAGGGCTGACTTTGGAGGCCGAGGTGGCATGAGGGGAGGTCGTGGACGAGGTGGGAGGTCCTATTTGTCATTTTTGTTCATTTTTCTGAATTCTGTCTTAGCACCGTTACATGCTGTGCACCATGGTGTAGTTTTTGAGTCTCATTTCAGGTTTCATAATTTTTTTTGTCCTGTACTTTTTGCATATCTGTGTAGGACCAATGGGTCGTGGTGGGTTTGGAGGAGGTCGAGGTGGAGGTTTTCCCGGAGGTAACGGTGGTGGTGGAGGAGGAGGAGGTGGAGGAGGAGGAGGAGGTGGAGGAGGAGGAGGACAACAGAGGGCGGGAGACTGGAAGTGTTCAAACCCGTGAGTCTGGATTTGACCCTTGGGCCTGTTCACACCTGATCTATCAAACATATTTCATGATCTGAAGTAGCTGTTGTTGTTTACACTTGGTTATTTACCCCTGGCTGGTTTTATTCAGTTGTGATGCGTCTCCAATCAGACTCTTAGTTTATTCCAGGACACTCTGCTTAAAGACAATGATTACATTTCAGTGCATCCTGATATACATACTGTTAATATTGTCTATTCATATTTTATGTCTACTTTTATTTTATTCTACTTTAGTTCTGTTCTCATTTACTTTAGTAAAATTTTATATTCTATTTTCTCATATTACTTTTTCATTCCTATAATTTTATATTCGCTCTATTCTTATTTTATGAAGTGTTGTTTTTTTTGTTTAATTAATATTGTTGCACTGACTGGAGTAGCGCTCCTAATTTCATTGTGCAGACAGACAGTAGTCGCTTTTCCATTGGACATATGTTTTAAACTTTTCAGATATTTAGTAAATGTCAAAAAACCAGAAGTGCTTAATATTCATTTTTCCATTTAAGTCTGTCGATGTTTGTTCAAATCACTCAGCCCATTTCCTTAAATACAGCTTTTACATGAAGAAATGATCAAGTATTGATTATTTTGTTCATATCGGTATCATCTTTATATAATGTAAAAAAAACTGCAGACCCAAACTGGGGTAAAAGCAGACAGACAGATATCAAAGAACCATTAAACACACTGGACATATTCATAGACACTTTTTAAATGAAGGACAATCCAATAATTTGACCTCTTGGTGCATTTCTCTGTAGTAACTGTGGCAACCTGAACTTCTCATGGCGTAACGAGTGTAACCAGTGCAAAGCCCCGAAACCTGAGGATGCTGGTGGGATGCCCCCCATGGACAGAGGTTAGACACAAGTTCAATAAATGATTAGTTAAGTAATGTGTTATTCTATCCCTTATCTTATCTTCGGCTCTGTTGATTCAATTGCTTTGTTTTGACTAATAACAAGCTGCAATAATAAAGAGCTAAGGTTTTCATACAGAGCAGTGTACTGTTTATTTAAGGCAGCAGGTAATCCCAGTGTCACACCTTTAGACAGATGTGTATACAGGATGAACTCTGTACGTAATAGGGTTCAGAGTAAACCTACTGTATTGATAAGAGCTAACATTGATTCTTTTTTCTGTGACATATTTTGCATTATGAAAAACTCATGTAATTTTTATTTTTTTGGATAAAAATAGTGATGGTGACATTGTGTAAAATTTCCCCTTTAAGCCCATGATGGACTTTTGGGACTTATATATATAATCAGATTGTTGCAGTATGCAGCTGGATTTTAAAACTAATAAACATCTATGTATCTGTCTTCAGGTGTTAAATATGATATGAAAAATAAGGAATTTAAACTGTAAAAAATGTACAAAGTGTTTGTTGTTTTTTTACAGGAGGCTACGGAGGAGAGC
>JAPTYQ010000029.1:28200503-28211885 GCA_029814465.1 Ostorhinchus cyanosoma
GAAACTGCAATAAAAGCAGCACTGGGTCTTTATGGCTTACGTATATTTCTTCAACCTTGAGTTCTAAACTATCTTGTAATTTACTGGTTGAACCAACACATCCACATTCAAATACATGTATTTGACATTCATAAATCAGAAACTACAAAGAAAGAGGTCAATTAAGACGGCTGCAATACAAACGTTACTATACTTAACAAAAACAAGGACAAGAAGGGCTGCTCACTTTTAGACACCAGTGAGTGTGAATGCTTTGCTATATTCTATAGCAGGGGTTTTCCCAGGTTTATTTATGTATTTGGACCTTAGCATTTAAAAAAGTTTGAATTTGAACCCTCCAGGTGCCGCAAAGCTATCTTTATATTCATTCCGGAAAAAAAATCGAGTGAATTTCTACAACCCGTTTTAATTCCTGCTTAATTTTCTAGTTACGTCATGACATTTGCACAAATAAGGTCCAGACTTGAGCTGAACATTTCTCTGAGTTTGACATAATTGTTTATCAGCAGCAGCGGTTGGAGTAAAAACTGAAAATATGTTCAAACTTTGAGCCAATTACCTAAAATGTTCAGTTGTTGGTTGAACGGGACAGAGCAGCACAGCCAACAACCTGGAGGGGGCGGGGTCATGTGCATTTAAAGGGCCAGCGCTCAAAACCACCTTTCTGGTGTCATTACTCAGAAATAGGGTTGAAGATGGACCTGTGGAGTTGAATTAATGAAAAATTCAGACCCAAGCAGAGCATTTACAGTTTGTGTAGACTACAGGGAAATGTTTGAAAATGCACAATTCTATTTAAAAAAGCAAAATATCACTCTTTTAAAGCAACTGATGAGATATGTCAGATTTGTTCTATGTATTCAGTGGTTATTGAAGTTTTTATTGTGGGATCATGTGTGATTAAATCATTGGTCCGTTCTTCTCTTTCTTTGATAGATCAATTACTACAAATGTTTAGATGTATCAGCACAACTGGATGACCTTCAACCAACTGTCATTTCCCAGGTAGATGGTGCACCACCACTTTGGGTTCTGCATGTTGGTGGGTTCTTAAATCAAACATTTCCAGACTGGTGGATTGGAAGGGATGGCCCAATTCCCTGGACACCTCGTTCACCAGATATCACTGCTCTGCTTTTCTTTCTATGGGGTTACGTTAAAGATATTATGAAAGAACAAAGATATGGGACATCAACAACCATGATGTCACTGACACCAATAATGAGGCTATGATACAGCCAACATGGAAACTAATCCAGTACCGTCTGGATGGTTTTTGTACAACCAATGATGCCCATTAAGTGAGGCAAAAAAACCCAACCTTCAATATATACTTTTCATTTTGTAATAATTTCCACAGATCTGTCTATTCATTTGCTTTTGTAATAAATGTTCTAAATTGTAAAGGGACTTTATGCACACCCTGAATGTTGCAACCAAGACATGAATTAAACATCTTCGACAAAAAAGAGGCACAGCATGCCCAGCACATAATTGCTCTGAGGAAAAAACTAAATCATTCATTAATATCTAAATATTGGCAAATGAGGAGTCCAAATGCAGCGCTCAGGCAAATAAGTGTGCCAGTGGTTTTGAAACATAGAAGTGAGGCAACAGGAAACAACAAAAGATATTAATCACCAACTTCATCAAGCAGACGACTGTGAAGACGACCTATTTTACCATTAAAAGAAGCTGCTTCTACAGAGAGCATCAGAATCAGAATAGCCTTTACTGTCATTGTGTGCACACAGTGAAATTAGGAGTGCAACAATATATATATATAAAAAAACAATACGTAAGAAAATGAGAATAGAGCGAATATAAAATTACAAAAACTAAAAAGTATAAATAAAATAACCATACGTAAAATAAAAGAAAAATAGATGTTAAATATGAATCTACACCGCATTAACAATAATAACAGTATGTATATCTATAAACAATCTACAAAAATTGTGCATTTATGTGTGAATAAATACTGAATAAATATTGCAAGAACAGAGGAATTTGCACAAACTGCAGAGGATTATTGCTGATAATATTGATAAGATTATTGCCCGATATTATAAGTGTCTCATGTTCACCCCCTTCAGTCAACGGAGCAGTTTGAACCCATTCACCCCCCCTCCGTTCTTGAAATTTGTCCAAAGATGAATCATTAGAAAATGTGCTGTTAGCGGCAGCACTACCTAAGTTATAGCACATAATTCACATTATACCAGGTTATTGAATATTATTGGTAGTGATCATCAATATTCATGTAGTGAAGTAAATTTCAGTCGCTGTTTAGTTATTGTTATATAAGAACATCTCACCTACACTATTTTTAGTCTCTTCTGCTGATCAGTAAAGACAACCACGCTGTTTTTGTGTGGTAGTTGTTACCGATCAGCCTCCGATCAGCAGAAGGAATTCAGGCAGCTCCACATTTTTGGTCCGTTTTCCTTAGAACAGCGCTATAATAAGAAGTGAACAGCTGATTCATTATCTTCTCTTGGTAGTTAAACAATTTTGGCAGTGTTCAGATTTAATGTCTTTTTTTGGTCATAGTTATTAACTTCTATTAAGCTATTATTTGTGTCCAAGGTAAGAAATCCAAATATCAGCCAATTTAAAAAGAGATGGTTTATTTATACACCAAACTAAATTGCAGAAGGCGTCCGTGTACTAACATGTTTTTTTGTTTGTTCATTTTCTGTATGTTTTGTTTTCGATATCTGTTCTTGTTCACTTTATTTAATCATTTCTTTTTTTTATTTATTCATTTTGTGTTGCCCTCAAGAATGTATATCGAAATGTATTTATTTTTTGTATGTCAATAAAGGGGTGTAGGCAGTTATGTATGTATATTTTATCAAATGACAACAGGGGTTAAAATTTTGCTATGTTATGCTGATAGGAAGCTAAATAATAGACTGTTGTTTGCAGAAGAGGTGGGATTAAACAAATTACACTTCCTCGAGCTCCTTTTCAAATATGCAAATTAAGCCGTTATATGTTTCTTTCATTTATAAGTAGAATTTTTCATATTTTCTTCAAATCGGTTTTATTTCTAGGCACTAAGGTAGGATTACTCGGTTTTGTTACATATTCAAACTTAACTGAAAGTGAACAGAACATATATTTTCCCTTACGGTTAATGGCTTAAAGGAGTGATATTTTGCTTTTTAAAATGAAATTTTGCATTTTCAAACATTTCCCTGTGATCTACATAAACTGTAAATGCTTTTCTTGAGTCTGAATTCTTCATTCATTCAACTCCACAGGTCCATCTTCAACTCTATTTCTGATTATTGACCCCAAAAAGGTGGTTTGGAATGCTGACCCTTTAAATGCAAATGCTCCGCCCCCTCCAGGTTGTTGGCTGTGCTGCTCTGTCCCGTTCAACCAACAACTGAACATTTTAAGTAATCGACTTGAAGTTTGGATAAATTTTCAGTTTATGCTAGAACCGCTGCTGCTGATAAACAATTATAGTGGAAGTCTTGACCTTATATGTGTGAATGTTGTGACGTAACAAATTAAAACAGGTTGTAGAAATCCACTTGATTTTTGCCAAAATGGATGTAAAAATAGCTTTGCAGCACCTGGAGGGTTCAAATTCAAACTTTTGGAACTATTAGGGTCCAAATACACATATAAATGAACCAAAGACTAATAAAAGTGGGTTTAGATAAATATTGGCCCTTTAAAAAAACTTTTACATCTCCTAAAATAATCTGAATCTGTCCAACCACTGGACCTCAACCAGCACCTGACCGCCTAAAAAGGGAGGAAAACCAAGACCACAGTAAGTCCTGTTGGATTCTTTGAAGTATGACATAGAATTAAAAAGTACCACTAGAAGCAGATTTACAAGGGCTTCCTTTCCGTTTGAGTCGACTTCTCTGTTCAGATCTGCTCTAAAACAAGCTGTCACACTAGTTTGAAGTGCAAATTGCATCAAGAATCCAACCCAAAACTGCTCAGTAAACATCTTTTACTGTCACTAACTACTTTTGTGATCATCAGTCAACACGTTCATTATCAATAAGATGCACAAACACTGATCACCGAGGAGGAAATGTAGCAGACGGACTCAATCACAGCCTAACAACAGCCTCGTCCAATCACAATTTGCTCTCCCGTCCTGATTTTTCCTCCTCCTGAAATATTTAGCGTCCTCACATGCATCATTCTTCCCTCTTTGCTTCGCCAGAGGGTTGGAAATCAATATGAGAGCGTCTGTCGGCGCTCCATGCTGCCCTCCATATTTAATGAAGCCGTTTGAAGGCTTTTGATCTCCACGGCAATTAGGACGGCTTCCTCTTTTAGTTTCATGTTTAGGCAGTTTGTGTGTGTGTTTTTTTTTTTTTTTTTAGAAGAATGGACTGTTCTTTCACAGGTTTAAATACAGTAACAGCCCATCACAGTCAAATGGAGCAATTTTTACTATGTTTGCAGACTCGTGGAACAGCAACATTTCACTTGTAATAGCTCTTTCACACTTTAAGTGAAGCTCAAACATGGTGTGGACAGAGGGGGTGCATTTCACCCGTCACACTTTGGAGCAGTTTTATGAAGACTAACTGTTCTGTTCTGCCTCCTAAAATGCTCCAACTGACCTATTTTCCTAATATTTTTACTTGTCCAGATAATAGTTCTGTCAAGTCGCACTTACATGAATGGTTTCTAGGGTGAATTCTAGGGGTGTAAGAAAACATCGGGTCTGCAATATACTGCGATATTTGATTTCATGATACTGTATCGATATTAATGACAGATCAATATATCAGCCGGGCGATATATCGGGCCAATATTTACATGTTTTTCTTGTATTGGTATCGGCCTGCTGCGTTGGCTGATATGCTGTTTTTTCTCTGCCATGATTTACTGACAGGTGAAGTTCCCGGCACCTCCATGTTCTTGGAGATACTACTGTCCATGTAGTAATGTAGTAATATTTATTAGGTTAACTGTCACAATTTTTGTAAAGAATATTTTCTGACATTTGTTATCATTTGACAGAGAAGAAAAATCAGTATTGGCTTAGAAATATCGGTGGCTTGTATCGGTCATCGGCTAAGGCTGATGTAAATAAAAATTGGTATCAGCCCCCCCAAAAAATCCATATTGGTCGATCACACCAAAATGCCTGTTTTTTTTTTTTCTTCATTTTTTCATGACACTGAAAAAGAAAAAACACCCTGAAATTCAATGTTAATTCTTCCATTTTAAAATGAAAATCAATTAACAACTAGTTTTTCTTTTGCTTCTGAAAAGAAAATCCAATTACACTGCCCCGTGTGCATGTGTACATGAGATGCAAAACAAGGGCCAATGAATCCTATGAGGAGGATGGAATTATGATACTCTGAACAGAATAGAGCTAGTATATAAATGCTGTTCAGTGCCATCATTCAAAGGACCATCAACAGTTCCATCAATAGTCCTTTAAGGCTGTACTTTTCAGTGTTACTACTGTCATCAGCCTTCCCTTTAAAGCCCAGCACGTAGCCATCAGATCAACGCTGTGAACTCCAGAGCATTAGAGGTGATAGGACCTGGAGATCTGAGCTCCCAGACCGATGGAGGATTAGTTTGACCGGGTATGGCTCCATCAGCCTCCACAGCAGGATGGATGAGCTACAGGAGCTCCCACTGCTGCTGCTCCTCGGTCTACATATTGTAATGTTCAGGAAACAGCGTGGTAGTCATTACCGTTCAGCCTCCGATCAGCAGGAGCAACTCATACGCAATACTGAAGCAGGAGTTTACGCCCAGAGAGGCAGCTCCTCATTTTTGGACAGATTTCCTTATTGTTTAGAGACAGAGAAGGACTGAAATAAGAAGTTAATAGTTGAATCATGTTTTGTTTTGTTGTTTTTTTAAGTTCCACCACATATCTTTGAGCTCTGGAATGTAAGATGAGCAGTGAAAAAAACAAACTGAGCTGATACACTTTGGGGGTATTTTCACTTTAGGTATTTTCTAACATTTTATAGGCAAAAGCTTTACTTCAGCTTGTATGATGTGATATGAATCCAACCAGTGGAACGAAACACACAAAAAACACCAAGTTGGAGCAGAGTCAGAAAAATAAAGCTGTGTTACGTAATGATTTTGTGTAATGTTATAAAAACATCTCAAGTTTCACATTAGAACCCAGCGTTTAGCCTAATCCAATCATACTTTTTTTGTGATTTGGACAAAACCATGTGCTTTTCCACACAGATGCAGACAAGAGATTTGCAAGTTAATATAATACAACCATAGAATAGACTGAACATGACCCAGAACGGACTAACTCTGAACAGGGGGAGGACGACTCTGATCAGCTGAAACAGAAATGAGGAGCTGTTTCAGTCACGTGGATGTTGTTTGAGTCTGAAAATGAACCTGAAAACCAGGCTTTATTAGAATCTGTGTATCATTCCTTCTTTTCATATTCAATTGAGAATCCACAATCGGAAAATGAAAAAATGACTCATTATTTCGTTATTCATGTACAAATCAGAAATAAAAAGAGTTGTTTTTCATTTTTTCGATTGTACGCACAAATTAAACATTGAAAATAAGTGAATGGACCAAATGTCAGGTTTCATGTTAACATTTGGTCATTGGTCTGACCTGGAAGTTTTTGACTTCTTCGTGAGTTACATAAAATGGCTTCTACTTAGATTCTCAACCATGGACGCACTGTATTAGACAAAGCAACAATACCTGGAAGATAGTGCCTATTTTTTCAGTTGTCATGGCGTCCTCCTTTAGAGTAACAAATTTTTTTGCAAAATTCACCATTATTGCGAAAGCATTAGGCAGAATATTAGCAAACCCACGACTGTCCAGCTCAACACACAAAGAAGTCAGTAACTTCCAGATCATACCAAATCGCATATAAAAAATTTCAACATGAACCCCGACATTTGGTCCATTTGCTTATTTCCAACTTTTAATTTGCATGTACAAATGAAAGTATGATAAATTTGTTTTTTATTTTTGATTTGTACATGAATAATGAAATAATGAGTAATTTTTAAAAATTTTCCAATTGTAGATTCTCAATTGAATATGAAAAGAACGAATGACACACTATTTACCGTTTTCATATTTCACATATTAAAATTTGGCATTTTGTTAAGGGTTATTTGAAAATGTGCAAAGTCTCTGGACAAAAGTAGAAGTACATTTTATTTGTTGAATATATCATTAAAGTGCTCTTATAGATGTTTCTGTATGGTCATGTTATAGTAACTCCTACTTTCAAATGTACTAAGAATGTGCTCCATTGTTATCTGAATACAAAATGACTGATATGTGATTGTGAGCTTTTCAGCCCTTATGTCCATCTTAAACCTATTGTCTTCTCATTACACTGTAGACTGTGAAAACAAAAGGCCCAACTCCACAACAAGGCCCTTACATTCATGAGTGTCTGACTCACTTCCACGTGAACTGCCTGTGTTCTGAACGTTAGTGTATATGAATGTCTCATTGTGTTTTTCTCCTCAGTCCACAGTGCAGTAAAATGCACAGCTAGTATGTTCAGGACTTTTTCAAATGATAAAGCATGACACAACAGGAGAAGCTCGTCACCACAGGGGGACAAAACTGAACCAACAGGTCCCAGTCAGATGGAGAACAGTGCAATGACTCACCGCTGCTGTAAGCATATGGGGACTCAGCAGATCCATCCTGCAGGCTGTCCAGGATCTCCCCTTTGCCCACATCACTGTCTCCCACCAAGAGGAACTTCAGGAGGTAGTCATAGCTTTTCACCGGGCTTCCCTGGCTGCCCATTGTGTCTTACATCTGAGGCCAAGTGGAGTGGAGTAAACTGAAGATGAGTGTCCAAAGATGATCCAAACAGGAACAGGGATCAAACCAACCCCTTCTCTTCTCTTCTGATCAAAACAAAGCTGATGTTTGTTATGGAAAAAACTTACTAAATAGTGGTCCACCTGTTTAGTGTCCTTGGTAGTCTTTCACAGCTTCTAAGAGAGGGTGGTTTTAGGACAAAGCAATCTTATACTAGTCAGAATATCTGACTAATGCATTTCCTAAGAGAAGGTAGTTTTAGGACAAAGCAATCTTATACCAGTCGTAATATGTGACTGGAAGAATGAGGCTCTGAGAAGCAAAACATCAAGATGATGAAAATATGTTCACAGTTGGTGCTCACTAGGAAAACCCCCAAACTTTACCCTTATACCCTCCACTGTCTTTCCTAGAAGTGATGATCTAATATTCAAATAAATGTATGAACAATCTGAGACGAAAATACAGCTGTTCTAGTGGCAGATTAACTTGTATTAAGAGATTAAAACGGCAGATACTAAAAAGTGACTCGAGTTGCATCGATTCTTATGGGGTTGATGCCAGAGGACTATGCAGAAAACAGAAAACATACACGTATACTGTGAGTACAGTGAGGTAAGTGGTGTACCCTCGCTAAATTTATACTCTGGAATCTCAGCTGAAGTATTTTCAATCAGGGAAAGCAAATCTGGAGCTTTACGAGTCTCATTTACTGATAACAACAAGCTAGCTCTGCCGTAGTTAGCAACCTAGCCTCGTTGCTGTTTCACTTATGCGAACGGTACCGAATGTATATTTATGGACAAAGATTTTAGTAACATGACACTACGCTGCGTGACGCCTTGTGATAGCTAATAAAACGAAACCGCGTGGATTCAAACCAGACTGTTCGTAGCTCACAGTAACCTAATGCTAACCTAGCTAGCGCGGTCCGCAGCGTAACTCCACCGACGTCTGTACGATCTCAGGCCGCCTCGTCTTTCTTCAGTCCGGGATGCCTCCACCGAGTTAAAAGCGGAAAATCCACACACCTAACAAAACACTGAGCAAGGTTTACGTCCAGTCCAAATCCCTGTATGTGTACTCGGTGATCTCAGAGTGTACTTTTTCCATTTTGCTCCATTATTTTCAATCATAATCACAGATGTATCTCCTCCGCACTGCACAAACAACACTGAAGAAGCTGCTGACAGATCCGCTCAACCCTCTCCGTGTTCCCGCCCTCCCGCCTCAAGCACCGCCTTTATTGTCGTACGATTGGACGACGATTCCACAGTGACAAGCGCAGGCGTAAAGATTGGCTGTGCCGAACGTCCATCAAACAGTACTGTAAACAACACGCAGTTGCCAACAAAGATGAACACGCAGAACAATGGCAAAAAAAAGAAAAAAAATCCAATGAGGAAGATAAATCATGAAATGAAGCTAAATAAATGGCACTGTTACAGGCACAATTAAGCACAATGCCCCCTAGCAACTGAGGCATGATAATGACATTAATTGTTAGTTAATCCCTAAATTTCTTTTATTTTGATGTGATTTTAGATGGATGTTTCTGAGCTATTGTGGTTTTTGTTCATTGTGCTTTTGTTTGACAATGCACTCATTGTTCATTTGTACATATGTATTCCACATGTATGTATACATGAGGTAAAAATGTGATTAACATAATATTGTAGGAATACTCTTGCAATTCAAATCAACAATTGACTTCATTTAGCAAATTTTCACATTACAAACTTGAAATAATAGATTTTATTGTAAATTTTCAAGTTATGGACACATAAGCCTCATAGGGAAGACACAATTTTATATTAAATAGGTAGGGATTTTATTAAATGGCAATGGCACGGTACATTATACAGCATATGATTAAAAAAAGAAAAAAGAAAGAAAAGAAAAAATCAATATAAAAGAAGATTTAAACATTTCTTTAAAAGAAAGTTAAAGAACACAAAGGAACAGAAGCAGATGCTAAAAAAACTGAAAGTTCTGTAGCTCGCTGCCTTCCCCATGGTCATGTTTATTGTAGCACAGAAACATCTAATCTTTAATCATTAAAAGTGAAAAAATACACCTAAAATATCCCAAAAGCTGCCCTATGAGTTGTGAGTGTACAGTATGTACTGGTAAGATAGACAGTTTCTAATGCGATGGATGTTTCCTTTAATGATTATATTTCAGGACAAAAAAATGAAATTAAAACTGACACAGTTAGGCACAAAAACAGAAATAAATGGTAAAAGCATTACTCAGGTATACACAAAGGAAATACGGCAACAGTTAACTTAAAAACATACAAATCATTATTTTTTAATTAAAGATTTAAGACTTTGCATATTAAAGGAATAATAACCAGTGTTTCAGGTAGTATTGTAGTAAAAGTTAAATAATATAAAATCTACTTCAGTTGAACTATCTACATGGTCAGTGCAGTAACACATCAATACCTGATGTTCGTCTACCCCCTTTTAGTTCACAGATTAATGAAAGGTAGCCTTGACTAACCTTCAGCGTATTAAGGAAATGTTTTATTCACCACATTTTCCATCTGCTTGCAGTTTAATTTCTGATTTGTTCGCTTCTGAGCTCAAATTCAAGAAAACACCAAGGTAGCAAAGAGACAAAAATACAAAATTCCTCATCATACAGTCCTGCCAATGGGATGGAGTTTATTTGAAGGTTTGTAGTCGGTAAAAACCTTTTTATGTTTTTAACATAATGTCATAGTATGATTTGGATTTAGAAAACAAAAAGGGTTGTTGCTTGGCAGCTTCTGTTGTGTTTTAACCCTTCTTTCTTTCTCATTAATTCAGTTCAGTTTGATTTTATTTATATGGCCCATTAAAAAAAATCACTAGTGTGTCTCAATGAGTTTTATAATCAGAACGCTCTGCAACAACCTCTGTCCTCCAACCTGGATTCAAGTAAAAATCCATCTAAAGTTACCGAATCTTCCCTCACCCCTCCGTCTTTCTTGTTCCAGTTTCTGGCTGTCGTCTCTCACTCGGTCTTGGTGCTTTTGTGTTTCCAGGGGTAAATCAACTCCCCAACAAACAGTTTCTTGATCAGAGCGGCCCATGAGTCTTTAGGGTAGCAGCTGTACGTCGGAGTGCGGTAGGTCTGAACCACTGTGCTGCATTTCAGAGGGTTAATCTGAGAAGGAAAACACGAAAGGAGTGAAAAAACTAAATGTGATGTAGGCACAGTGCTTTATTTTGGTGGGTTTGTTGAACAGCTGATCCTTTGTTCTTTTAGTTTTGTTTTTCATTCTTTTTTTCTAATTTTAATAAATGTTTATCATCAACTGACCATCTTCAATGTGTTGCATTTCTATTTTTAACAGTTAAAATTATCAATACAGTGTTTAAAAGGAAGATCTGTGAAGTTCTGCTAAAGATGCCAATGTATTGGATTATACAGATGTGAACTGACTTTTTTTTTAGGGGGGGGGGCACTAGAGGGAGTAGTGAGTCACTCTGTTGGTCTTCCTTGGTAAGGAAAACTACACTGTAAAATCCAATAGTTGCCCTAACTTGCATACCATTAGTTAACTTTACAAGATTATCAAAAATATGCACT
>JAPTYQ010000029.1:28220524-28230680 GCA_029814465.1 Ostorhinchus cyanosoma
TTCATGTCCTCAGTGTGTTTTTGCATTGGCTGTGGCGTACAAGTACAGGTACAGGTACAGGTACAGGTACAGGTACAGGTGTTCTTACATCTGCTGCAGGTACCAGGGTGTTGGCTAACGCTGTGATGTGATCGTCTCTGTAGAGCCACGACATGAGTAAGACCCCGAGAGCCACGTCCACCAGGAAGGACACCAGGATGTTAGCTTTTCTACAGACGGACAGCTACGTTAGAAAGACAACATCAAGACCTTCAGCGGTTTAACTCTCAGGTCAAAGGTCGTCTCACCTCATGAACTGTGTGTGTCCGGCGGCTGCTTTCGGCGAAGACAGCGCCCTCATGTGTTCAGTTCTGTAGCTCAGCTGGACACATGTGGACAGTTTGGATGAGAGGAAGCGGACTGGGTACAGACTGAAGATCCTGAGGAGGAAACAAAAATGATTAGATCATCAAAAGTCATCAAAAACAGTGGTTATGCAGTCAAGTTCCAACTCCTGTGTGTATCATGTGACTAAAACAGACAAAAGAAAACATGGAATGGATAAAAGCACTGTTTGTGTCAGTACAATGACAGATATTGATGTAAGAACTAAAGCCATTTTGGTTATTAGGAAGAAAATATGTTAAATGGATAGATATCAGCTCTGAAATTAAACTACTATGAGCTATTTGTGTTGTAATCATTATATTTGTCCAAACAAATGTACCTTTAGTTGGACCAGGCATTAAAATGAACAAGAAATTGAAGAAAACAAGGGGTGGTCTAATAATTTTTTTCCACGACTGTATATATATATATTAAACATTCATTGTGCTGCTACTGGAACTCTAATTTGCTGGAGGTTCTGCCCAAGGGGTCAATAAAGATCTATGTAATCTAATCTAATCTTGCTCTGTGAATGTGTTGTCATTTTTCCCATTTGTTGTTAAAATAAATCTTTTCATATCTGAGCCGTTCTCCTCAGAGTCAGATCTAAAGGTGCTTCTGGGTCTTAGGTCTTTGTTCCTGCTCCCACCGTAGGTTACAGATCCAGGTCCAGATGGAGAGCATGCAGCTGATGAGCAGACACAGCGGGACAGACGCCTGTTTGAGCAGCTCCACGATGATGCTGGCCTCACGGCCCTCTGACTGCCAGTGAGTCGACTTCAGCGGCCCGTCGTCATATTTATCCATGAAGAACAGAGGCTGACTGTTTGCCACCGTCTCAAACATCTGGAGGAGAAGTGGAACGAAACCAAAGCTCAGACTTTTCCTTTTACACATTCAGTCAAAAATGAAACACAACGTTAAACTCTGTTTCTGCAATATGTACCTGGCTCAGCTCAGACGGCGGATCAGCTTTGGGGGCGGGGACGCCGTTTTCAATACGATGAAGTTCTGACAGCATCACCTTCCTCTGCTCATAATGGATGAAGATCACCTTCTCCTCGTCCTCCTCCTTCTCCTCCTGTTCCTCTTTACCCTCATCATCATCCTCCACTTCCTTCTTTTCTTTTTTTACCGCCCGCTGCACTACTTTTCCATCTGACAGAAAAAAACCACAATTAACTCCTAACGTCACAGAGATAAAAAAAAAAAGAAAAGCTCTAATAATTCTGTTACAACTGAAACTGAAATTAAAATGTAATAAAAATACTATGAAAAATGCAAGATGAATTACAATTGAATAGAATCTCAGGTCAAATCCACTTTGTTTTGTCTTTTATGTATATTATTTATATAGGATCTTAAATAAAGTGGTTGGGTCAATCCTATTTGATGCATTCTGTCATATCTGCTTCAGTTTCCATAAGTGTTCCCATATGGTCTAGCGCTAAGGTTGGACAATCAGCTTGTAAACGGTTTGATTTCCTGGACCAACAGTAATGAGATAAACATTGAGAGTGAATTTCAATGACTAAAACCCTCTGAAACGTCAAAATAAGTGCTTATTCATCTAAACTGACATGTAAAAACGGAAAGTTAAAGTCCAAAAGGGACTATAATATATCCCATCAGTCCCTGACCCTTAGCTCTATAAACCCCCACATGTTCAAGGCGGTCTGCACTTACTCTGATCCCGGTCCACAACCTCGCAGGTGAAGCCCATCTTGCCCATCTGTCGGCTGATCTGGAGCCAGCGTTCCTGGGGAAAGATGGTGCTCAGGTCCCTGAGGAAGCTCTCCATACCCTCCTGACCCTCTTTGGGTAAACTCCAGGACCCAAGCACTGACAGTTTGACCCGACTCTGAGCCTGCATCTGCACACACGACAGAACAGTGTCTATAAGGATGGGTTAGCAACAAGCTTCATATGTGTGGGGAGGCTGAGAAATATAGCAGCTTTTCAAAGATTTGTGTCTAAATCAATTAAAAAACATCACTAGTAAAAGACTGAGATAATTATCTACAAAAGTAACTCTGTATGCATCTCTGGAAGCAAAGATTATCATATGTAGATCATTTTAGTGATTAAGAGCCAACATCCTTCAGTAAAATGTCATAGGATAGTAACAAAATTCTGATTATGAGCTAGCATTTTCAGTTTACAATTGGATCAAACATAAAACCCCAGGAGGCTTAAAAAGAAAAATGAATATTTTGTTTGCTTTATATATATATAATTTTTTATTTATTTATTTTCTAAAAAGAGAAACATGTAAATAAATACATATGCATACACTTTAAATTAAGGCAGCTTGATAAGTCAACATAACATTCTGCTCTAGTGATTATTCCACTGAGTCACAAATCACACACTTTATGATAATATGTTTCTTGGCGCTTCATTGTGTTATGTTTTGTTATCTGGATATGACATTGCTGATATCAGGGGACCTGTGATATCAAAAAGCCTTACTAATATAATAATAATAAAACCAGGATGATCTGATAACAAGAGGAACCCAGTGTTTCATTTTAAGTATTACTCACCTGCTGGATGTACTGTTTGACCTGGCTGGGGATAAAGGGGTAGTGGATGACGGCCAGAACCACCGCCGAATCGTGTCCCGTGATCCATCGCCCCACCAGCAGCCCACTGTCAGCCCGGTTACAGCACTGAGGGAAGAAGATCTTCAGCACCATGACTCCACTGCAGAGAAGAGTTCAGCCTGAAGCTCAACTCTGAAAGTCTGAGAGAGAGTTAAAAGAAACAAAAACAGGTCATTTTGTATCAAGTATCAACAAAAAAAATTATCTTAGAAAAAGGGCAAAGTCTGTGGTTTGTGCTTGTAAATCTGGATGTTGT
This sequence comes from Ostorhinchus cyanosoma, assembly GCA_029814465.1. Classification (NCBI taxonomy): domain Eukaryota; kingdom Metazoa; phylum Chordata; class Actinopteri; order Kurtiformes; family Apogonidae; genus Ostorhinchus; species Ostorhinchus cyanosoma. The sequence continues at coordinate 28,223,753 of JAPTYQ010000029.1, forward strand.
TTCTGCTAAATTAATCTATAACCATTTTGATAACTGATAATCACTCTGAGCACTTTTTTAAAGAAGAATAAGGAAAAATTCTCCAGTTCTTAAATGTGAATATCTTCATGTGTCTTCCTCTGTGACAGTAATTGGAACATTGATTACAGATGTCCTTTTGAGTTGGGGAAAAGCTTTTTGACCATTTTCTAATATTTTTTAGACAAAATGATTCATCAAACCCTAAAATAATTGGTCGTACCCCTCTCTATATTATAGATTCAAAATGGTAATAAACAAGTAATTCATTCAGTCATTACTAACAAGTAAAAATGTAGTAGAGCTGAAAATGCATTTACTTTGTACCTGCAGAACAAAATTATTATTTAAAGATGGAAGAAAAAATTCATGTCATATCATTCAAGAAGATTAAAAAATATAATTCATAAGTTATGACAAGTACATGATACGATGATCACCCAATAAAAGAACAATGACAGTGTCCAGTAAATGTACTAAAAACCACAGAGATATATAGATATCAGAGAACAACGGTTTCTTATTAGAAACAAAGCACCAAACAGATACTTCTCCTGTACAATATGCTGAACAGAAACAATGAAAGTTGAAGTTCACTTATAGATAGTTATACTTACTATACGTCAACTTATAAATCTGATCCTTGTCATTCAGAGACAATAATAAGATCTAAAAGATGTTGTTAAAAGAGGGATTGGTGATAGTCAGAATGTAAATTGTCGTATTTTCAGCGATTGCCCTCCTTTTGTGTCCTTCAAATATTGAGCTTGGCTTGTGTGACTGTGGCGGAACAGACAGCCGGAGGCGGGAATTACATCGATTTCAGGGCTAGAAATGTCACTTAACAAGCGAATATAAAAAATACACTAGCCATGGTAAGGAAAACTACAGTGCATGAGCCTTACCGGTAAAAATGACAAACCCCTTTAACATTTGTTCTAAAATGCATCCAAAAATCGAACAAATTCACCACCGAAAAGTGTTTAAACTTTAAGCTAGTACGTCATCAGAGGCTGCATAATACGACAGACAAGTTCAACTCTATAACATCAGTAAATACACAAAATAAAAGAGTTACAACCCTTTTTTTTACCTTTAAAAACGCCAGCACTAGCTTTCACCTTTTCTCAAGTATATTCCCCTATGTACCGACCGCCGCCATCTTGTTTGTTGACAGTCCTTCACATAAAACGGTCCGGGAGAAAGAAATATCCCGGAACCATGTATTTTAAAAATAGACGGAAAAATATAACGAGGTCGAGACTTTTTGGATTTATTGAAAAATAATATATTTATCGATACAATGTGCTCAATGCACTTCAATTAATTGAGAGTTTGAATTCGGTGATTTTATTTAATTGACATATTGTGTATTTTATCCTAAACTATGGTCAAACTGGCCTCTTTACAAAAAATAAAAATACAACATTTCAGCAGAAGTGAGGCTACGTTTTATTTTTTAACTTCACTTTAATTTTGCAGTAATATGTCTCAAAATACAGCAGCCCAAGAAAATGGAAAATAAGCCAAATAGTTATTTTAAAATGATAAAAAAACGACCCTAAATACACATCAGTAAAAATGGAAAAAAACTACACCCGTTCAATTAAAGTAAATAAAACCAAAACCCTAACCCAAACCAAAGCAAATATATTTGCAGAACTAAACTATTCATAAATTCAATTATTTATCATTCTCATCATGTAATAATGCAACTTTCATAACTTTATAATGCTTTTTTGTGGAGGAAATTATGGATTTGGTCATATGTTCACACTACTGGTGTGCTGTAAGTACTTAAACTGAGGAATGTATTGAGGAAAACTGAGGAAAAAAGTTAAGCACCTGTATTTGATGCATTTTTTTTTAATCCTGTCTCACAATTTAATTTCCTTTTCCAATTTCAGTTTTTTCATTCAGTGAAATCCAATCTCAAAATGTGATTGTGATAAAAATGAAAGATGAAGACTTTCCTAATTGGCTACAGTGCCAACTTCTCCTTTTTTTAAGTCAGTAAACCATCACCAAGATGAAAAAAGTCTAAATAGGTACAGCAGAGAATACACCTGAATTCAGCAGTAACATTGATCCAAAGGCCTATTATATAAAAATAAAACATTGCCCAGGATTTTATTGCCATTTTGTGACCTTTTACTTCTCATACTTTACTGAATTTGGCTGAAAATACCTGAATAAAAACCTTCAACTTGTTATTCATTTCATTGTATGCGTTGATACATTTACTGGACACTTATTGATACAGTATCTTTATTTCACATGTTAACTGTAAAAAATAATGGTTAAAAATGGTTCAGTGCACTTACCTGTGATGAGTCAGTTGATGGTGAGTGAGGAGTTGCCCCAACTGTTAACAGATTTATCTCCTTCTGCAGTGACACAGCAAGAAAAGGGCGGGACAGAACTGTAACAGACCGAGAAGAACAAAAACATTCAGTTAATCAGACACTTCATCAGCAAAACACCAGTTATATTTATAGTTACAACTTAAAGAATGCATATACATAGATTGTAGTTGTATGTATTTTATAGAGCAGCATTAAATCATTAAACATAAAGTAATTATGTTTTGGAATCAGGTCTGCAACTAATAATTAATTTAATTCTCGAGTTATCTGATATTTTGTTGGTTTAGTTATCAGTTGTTTAAGCCTTAAAATTTCAGAAAATGTTGTTCAGTGTTTCCCAAAGCCAAATATGCCTTGTCTTGATATAATTCAAGTATATTACGTTGAAACAAGAAAATTGTCAAATAAAAAAAACTGGAATTAGATAATCTGGACTTTTTCTTCTTAAAAAAAACAATAACGTAATTCAGTTTTTAAACAAAAAGTATTTTAATTTAATTAGAGTCGATTGTCTCAGCTCCAGAGACATGAAGTTATTAATGACAGTGTTTAACAAATAAAACTACACTACCCAGAAAAATACACGAACGCGCTGCCTTCTGGGTAAACCGGAAGTAAACAAACACATGTTGAAGATGAGCACCGAGCAGCAGAACCGAACCTCAGACAGAACCGGGGGAGAAAACCCGGATATTTTGCGGGATTTTCAGACGCCTTTCTTCGCTATGAGTCGTCTGGGCTCTTTCCCCTGGACGGTGAGAGAAAAAAAAGATTATTAAGACATTTGAAAAGAAAAAAGTAAAAATGTACACACCCTATGATACATCCATGTTATGCTGTTGAAAATCCACAAATAAAATTATACAAGAAAAGAAAAGAAGGTACTCTGATTAGAAATGTGTATTTTTCACCTAGAACTATTCTGATGTAGTCTGGAAGTAGAGAAAAAAAAAGTATCTTTTTTTCTACATTTTCAGAATCAAACCATTAAATATGTGACAAACCTCAGTCAAACACTCCCACTCAGATTCAAATCTTTCTTCAGTGTCTCTACATAATCTAGTCCAGATTCAAACAGTGTAAATACAGTAGTTTTGGATCTGAACCTGGTCTGATGTGGTTTAGATTTGAAAACCTTTTCTTTAAAAGATAAAGTTACAGTGTAGAAGACAGAACTAGACCAGGTCCAGTGGATCTATTATCTAATAGGTTCAGATCTGGATTTGGTCTAATAGGGTTTAGATTCTTTTTATTCCATTTATATCCATTAAAATATAAACTGTCACACATTTAAAGACTGGAACAGCAGAATGGACTGTAGACACTTAAATCTAATTATTTCTTCTTTTACAGTTTGTTGAAAAAGACCTTGAATGCAACAAATCCTCAGAAATAATTTCAGAAATATTGAAACAGGTGAGTGAGGCTGTTCTGGTTTTAGTTCATCATAGAAACTGCTCTGAGTCTTAATAACATAAACACTAATGTGCTGGGGTGGTTTTTTTTTTTTTACTCTTTTCAGACATGTTTTCATCCTCTGTGCAGGAAGTTTCCTCCGTCGGTTCGATACAGGAGGTTGTTCATCTCAGAGCTCATCAGACGGGTCGGATATTCATGTTTAGATGATCGACACCATATTTTAGAGTTTCGGTTTCAGATCCGTCTGAAGTTTGTTGTTGTCGTTCCTTCACAGCTGGAGGCGGCAGACTGTGATCCTCTGGATGAGCTCTACGATGCTCTGGCCGAGGTTTTAGGAGCTGAGGAGGCAACAGAGTGTTACAAAAACTATTTACTGGTACAAACGCATCTGTTACAAATACTACTACTATTACTATTACTATTACTACTATTATTAATATTACTACTATTACTACTATTGCTGCTACTACTGTTACTATTACTATTATTATTACTACTACTATTACTATTATTACTGTTACTATTACTACTACTACAGTATTATTATTATTACTACTACTACTATTATTACTACTACTATTACTATTATTACTGTTACTACTACTACTACTATTACTACTTTATTGAACTAATTGCGTCCTGGTCCTTCAGCCGTGTGGTGAAGCTGTCAGCCTATCAGAGAGCGTCGCTCTGATCTCAGAGGGAACCACCGGCCTGGTCACATGGGAGGCTGCCCTCCATTTGACGGAGTGGGCACTGGACCACCAGCAGACCTTCAGGGACCGGTACCAGGAAACCAGAACCTCACACAGCACACACTGCTTTATGTTCAAAGGCGACCAAACTTATTACAACACTTTGCATATTTAAGAGGCTCCATTTGTTCACTGTTTATTACAATACCCTTAAGATGAATGAAACATCTGTAAAGCCATTATTATTATGTTCTATAAAGCACAGAATAGAAGCTTCATAGGGAGATTTAAGTCATTTTACAAAAAATAAGCTGGATCTATTTTACTGTTAACGTCACACAATCATATTCCTTCAGATGAATCTAAACTCCTTATGTGATCATTGTCAGGTGTGAGGGTCTTTAAACTTATGCTGATGTGTGTGATTCTGTTGGATGTTCACAGCTGATCCTGCTCATTAAAGAAATACTAAAGGGGATAAAAACAGTAGGACTCACTTCATCTTATGTTGTGCTCATCTAATAATGGATTTTTCTATTAATGCAAACTCAAAGCGTGTACAGTGGCTCCATTATTCATTCACTCACACATTCTCAGTCTGGTGGTGGTAAACTACATGCGTATCCACAGTTGCCCCAGGGCAGATTGACAGAGGTGTGGCTACCCCTCTGACCACTGCTGAACATTCATATGCATTCATACACCAGTGTGAGTAATAGCACTGGAGACAAGAAGGGTGAAGTATCTGACCAAGGACAGAGCGGGATTCGAACCGCCAACCCTTCAGTTATCAGAGGACCTGCTCTACCTCCTGAGCCCAATTCTTTATATCTCACTAAAAAGTAATTCTTTAGGTGATTCTGTCTTATTTTAGGTGTGATGAGTTATTTGGACTAGAAATGAGAAAAATCCACTTGGTAGGTTTTAGATTTTTGCAGTGAATGTTCTATCATCACCTAAAACAGTGTCTCATCTCCGGCTCCGTCGTCTTTCAGGACGGTTCTGGAACTGGGCAGCGGCGTGGGTTTGACCGGCATCGCCATCTGTCGATCCTGTCAACCGTCCACCTACGTGTTCAGCGACTGCCACCCGACCGTCCTGCAGAAACTCCGAGACAACGTGGATCTGAACGGACTGGACGAGCAGACGGTCCGAGTGGAGGAGCTGGACTGGTCCACGGCGACGGATGAGCGGCTGAGGGCGTTCGGAGCAGATACTGTCATCGCCGCAGGTCTGTTTTTGCTTCTTTTGGACGTAGACCAGCCTTCTGCATCTGTCTTCTCACCTCGCTGGGTTTTCTCTGTCTCTGTGCAGACGTCGTCTATGACCCGGACGTCGTGGTCAGTCTGGTGAAGCTGCTGTCCATGGTCCTGAAGGGTTCTTTGTCTCCTGACGTCCTGATCTGCTCCACCGTTAGAAACCCAGACACCTACAGCAGCTTCAAACAGCAGCTGGGTGAGGAAACATCTGACCCAAAAATCAGTTCTTATATCTGACTGAAAAGTTCCTCTTTAGGTGATTCTGTCTGATTTTAAGTGTGATGAGATATTTGAACTGAAATGAGAAAAATACACCTTGTAAGACTCAGATTTTTGCAGTGTGTGTTAACTGTAATCTTTTCTGACGTCCCTTGTTTCTTGTTTTTTGACAGAAAACGCAGGAATCGGCCATCATGTGATCACAGATCCAGTCCGTCACGTGTTCCCATACAACCGAGTCTCCGTTATAGAAATGATCAAACTGTACATAAAATGACTAAACTGTAGAACAATAAAGATTTTATTTACAAATGTACATCAGTATCAAATAGGGTTTATACATTCAAGTGCTCTGATGGAGGAAAAACATCTGGAATGAAGAGTTTTGTACATTTGAATCAAATTAAACCACTTTAACCTCAACCTAAGCCTTTAATGTTAACAGCAGCAGACATTAAGACTTTCATTTACCCAGAATTCACTGCGGTACAAACCTGTTTTAAAGAGTCAGAAACTAAAAAAAATGAACGTTTGACATGAAATTCTCCCCAGATAGAAAAATAAACTTTGTTCATCTTTAAATGAAATTTAAAGTAACATTAATGTTATTCATTCACACCATAGTGTCAAGTTTCCATTTCAGTTACTAAGATAAAAAAAAAATCTTTAATTCTTCACAAAAGTTCACTTTTATTTCTTCAACCGTTTTGAACCATGAATTCATTTTAACCCTTAAAAACCTAAACATCCATCGGCGACCAAAACCATCTACTGAGGTAAATGTTTAATACCTGTTCATCCACTAATCCTATCAAAACATGTCAACAACTGGTGCAAAATCCAGTTTGTCATCTTTTCATGGTCATCAGATATGACCCTGGAAAAAGTCTAAATCTGACCAAGTGTATTTTTCTCATTTCTAGCCTAAATATCTCATCACACTTAAAATAAG
>JAPTYQ010000029.1:28266166-28276930 GCA_029814465.1 Ostorhinchus cyanosoma
CTGCTCCACGCACATGGAATATGTTGCTAAAAGTGCTACAGACTAACTCAATGACTTGTACTTGTTTTTCATAGTTTGTCCTGTAGAGTCTTGTATGTTTTAACTGTGTGTTGTATTTGACGCTGCCTCTTGGCAAAGACTCCCTTGAAAAAGAGGTTCTTGATCTCAGTGGGATCTTTTTTTCCAGATTAGATAAAGGTTAAATAATAATAATAATAATAAAAAAGATTTGAATAAATCTTCTTTTGCAGAAGGTCTTATAACTTCTCACAGATCTATACTGTTAAACAAAGAAGAAAAGTTCTCTTTATGCCCTTTCTCAGCCACCTCTGTGTTGAGGTCAAAGGGCACATATGAAAAAACAAGTAATACCAGTCAGAAAAATTACATGAAAACCTGATGACGAACAATGCTATTTTTTTCCCCACAGTATTTTCTGGATGTAGTGAAGCTCTCCATTGGCTCTTTGGTCTGGTAAACTGGAAGCACAGGGGTGAAGGGGTGAATATTGTCGTTTTCGCTCCTGCTTCTATCTTTGTGTAATGGCTTTGAAAGTCCACTTCGCCACGTGAAAGAACAACCTAAGAGATGCAACTACTTTCCTTTTGTCAGGATTTAGTCATTTTAACAACGTGACACGCTCCCTAATGTGCACATGGTCCACCAGAATGATTTCTCTACAATACTATTTTTGCAAATGCATTGTTGTGCTCAGTGCTGCCCAAGACCCTGCAGCCAAACAACCCAGAGAACAGTCATCCCGTAACCCAGAGCAACAGAGATTGGTACCAGACAAATCTACAGCACTGGCACAGAGTTAACCCTATAACGCCAAATGTATTATATTTGATACATGAGTTCTGAAGCCCTGTACATGATCAGTAGGATATTTTTTATCTTTAAAATCCTGATGTAAACAATTAGATACATGCAATACACAGATAATCCACCAGGGGGAGGAATTCCTTCACCAGAGGCCTTTCCAGTGATACTACAAGACTGTCATTAATGAAGAAGGAAGAAGAACTTTGACAGTTTTGAAAAAGAATGACCAGTTTCTTAGACATGTTTGTGTTATATCATGTTTTTGTTTGTTCATAAATAATAATATTTGAGCAGTGAGACTCAATGTATCAAATATGGTATAAAATTTTAACTCATACATGGAAAATGATGGGTTCAGAAGGACCAATAAAGGCTTCAGTATCAATGAACTGGAATTTTCTGTCAATGATTTAATGGTTCTGGCTTAACAGGGTTAAAGAAGTGTGGAGATAGATCTGGATATGTTAGACTGGGACTTTGGGGAAAAAATAAAGCTGTACCACAACAGACAGTCAGATCTGCACACAGAAGTAACATGGATGACGCAAAACTTCTAAAAAACAGTAAAACGAGTGCAGTAAAGTTTCTTGTATCCAATGAAATCAGCTACAGAGCTTGACTTAGGCCTGATCCCAATTCTTGGCCCTCCCTCTTACCCCTACCCCTCTATTTGACGTGTTCACATGAAGGGTTAGGGGTGTCGCAGTTCTCGATGAGTCAGAGGGGAAGGGCTAAGAGACGCCGGCAAGATGGAGGTGAACACAGCAAAAAAGTGCAGCAGTGTGATGAACGAAACACACAAATGTACATATTTTCTTTGTAAACAACTTAATCTTTTGATGGACCGTTTAATGCCCTTTTAATGTGTTATAGATCACATTTCTACGGTTTATATTTGATAGCCACAAAAAGATGTCCAAACCCCTTGCAACAGAGAAGGTTACAGCTGCTGACGACACGGGGAATTCTTTCGGAAATAAAGTTGTCGCATAGGTTTATAGCGGCATCAATGACTGCTGATGATGCAACAGGTCTGGAAGAGTTGAACCGTTTCATAGGAGAATGTTTCAACCCCTCACCCTTGCAGCTCTGTTTCAAGTGCAAGGGCCAAGGGGGAGGGGCAAGGGGGAGGGCTAAAGGGTGAACTGGGATTGATATAGTTTGACTTGTCCTGTAAATTATTGTATGTTGTAACTGTGTGGTGTATTTCATGCTGCCTCTTGGCCAGGAGCCCCTTGGGAAAGAGGTTCTTAATCTCAATGGAAGCTTTTTTTCCTGATTAAATAAAGGCTAAATAAAAGAAAAATGTAAAAAATAATTGGGCCTTAATGTTGTGATATACTTACATGGCTTTTGGGGTCAGATGTGAACCCCACCTATCCCTATTCCGGCTGCAGAAATCAGAAATGGCTCTCATTATTGTCCTCAATTGTCCAGACATGGATTTTTTTTTTTTTTAGTAAAAGTGATATTAACAAACATAGATGATAGTAATGCACCTTAACACTAGATGGCACACAATATGAAATAGATCTATTCTGGGATATATGGCTTCATAACATGGTGCGAGTGATTTATTCTGGGGTTAAAACAAGAAAACCAAGTTCATTTAATTAGAGTTAGATAATACTATCAATAGTGAATTTAATAATGACATTAAACAGACTAATTAGAAAATTACCTGCAAGACTTTTAATAGGGAATTTTTTCCCCCAATTACTACTTATTTTATCGTCTACTATGATGAAATAAGAGGATTACTTTATCCAAATACACTTTCTTTGTAGTCTTACTTTGGAGTTCAGACCACTGTCCTTCATGTCTGTCTCGCTGAGGTCGTGGTGCAGATCTTTTCGACCCAGCTCATGTTTGATGTCAGCTTCAGACATCCTCCTTCCTGCTCGTCGTCCTCTGATCACTGTTCTTTAAAGCTTTAGTCTGATAATGTGACAGAGGGGCTGCAGAAAGGTGAGAGGACAACGCTGCATTTGAAGATAAAAGGAGGCACCGGGATGATTTCCATCTCATTTCAGTCGCTCTCATTTTATCTCTGGCTACATGTCGGATAAATTCAGCTTTTTCATCTCATTAAGGCGGTTTTTCGATGCTAAATCATGCAGCTTAACAGCAAATATCACATAAACACAAAGTAGAAGCTAACAAGGCTGCAGCTATTGTTTACTGCTTGCAGTGGAAGTCTACTTTTTAATAGCAAAGATTCTTTTTAGTTTTTATTTTTGATCAATCTTTAATGTCAGAAAAAAAAAGCGCTATAACTATATGAATGTGGTTAATGAAGCCTGAATTCATTCGACCCGTTGGAAAACATTCATTCTACATAAGGTTATTTTTGGCAGCTAATGGACAACTTTAAACTTTTAGACACTTTATTAAAAATGGGGGGAAAAAATTGGCAAGTATCTGCAGAAGGAGTGTTTAATTTCAAAGGAGATCCGCGTTCTTACATTATAACACGATGCTTCTACTTTAAAAACATTTGACTGGAAAGAAATATTGAAGTGATGTTTTTTCAACTCTTCAAGATGAAAGCTTCTATATGAAAGGGATTCGAGCACAGCAGCTGTGGACCTCAAACACAGTCCCCTACCGGGTTAAAAAATAATCCATACATGTTCTCATATCATGAGGGCATTGTAGTCGACCCAATATACTTTTCAGACTGTACCCATAATGCATCCCTTCAAGCTTACTAGAGTTATCGCTGATTATAAACCTTCAGATTTTTAAAGCTGGTTTATGTTCCTGTGTCAGGGGCGTAGGTACCAGCAGCCTGGTCCTAAAGGTAAGTACAGCAGACAGAGGTGCACCCTGGGTACTGTGAAAGCTGTGAGTGGCTGATGGAGTTTTCTCCTGCAAGCTTGTAAAGCTGGTGCGGGTGCAGAATGGGACAGATGAACAGTTATTTTTGGCAGATGAGGTCCTGTATACTTGGGTCATCTGAGTCTGAAGGTCTGGCTTCAGAAACTACACCATGTTAATTCTTTGAGGATAATAAAATGAGCATGAAACATAATCACACAGGAAGTATAATGTTAATGAATCTATATCAGGACTCCAATCAATATTTTTTCCCAGCAGTAAAACTTCAACAATTAACTGATTACAACTAAGTTAACTGAAAAGTATTTGGATCACTGATAATTAGTTTGAATAATTTCTAAAAAAAAAAAAAAAAAAAAAAGGAAAAATCCAACTTCCTAACTACAAATATCTTTATGATTCAGTACAGGCCAAAAGTTTGGACACACCCTGTCAGTTAAATGGCATGGGATGGATTGCAGATGGCCAACAAGCGCTCATCATCACTGGGACCTCCTTCAAGACTTTTGGAAAACATTTCAGGTGACTACCTCATAAAGCTCATCCAGAGAATGATGCAAAGCAGTAATGAAAGCAAAATGTGGTTATTTTGAAGAATCTAATGTTTTGAGTTATGTCACACTTTTTTTAACTCCATAATTCCATATGTGTTCATTCATAGTTTGATGCTTTCAGGGAGAATCTACAATGTAAATAGTCATGAAAATAAAGAAAGCGCATTGAATGAACAGGTGTGTCCAAACTTTTGGCCTGTACCGCAGGTAGACTAAATGCATTAACACTGGGGATTTGAACCAAACAGCACATCTGAGGAAGGCATCACAGGCTTTGGGAGACACTGTCTGTCTGACAGTTTATGAACCCAAAAATTAAGTGGATTGATGGAGAGCATAATTAACAGATTAATTAACAATGAAAATAATCATTTGCTGCAGCCCTAGTACAAAAGCAGTATATCTGATTTGCTAAGAGCCATAAATACGACATTAGGAGACATTTTCTGATGTGGTATGTCAAGTATGTAGGAATCGTATTATTACAGGAATGAGAAGAAAAGGCTCAGAAATTGTCTTCCAACTTAATTCCACCCAGAACATTGTTTACAAAGTTGTCAGTGGATTGGCTACATACCTTTCTGTGACAGTGAATCTTTAAGGACTGTCAAAGATTGCCCATAATTAGAACATAATGCCGTGTGTTTAATCAGTGACATGCAGCGGTGCATATCAGACAACTGGCAGTGTGTGGGCTCGTTTTAAAGTTGATTCTACATTTAAGTCTTTTCATTATAACTTCAGCGCACAGCGGAGGATGTATACAGCTGTAAAAAAAACCCAGCATTTTCTAACAAAGTTCTTGTTTTTGTAGCGAGAATGAGCCATAAAGATTATGCAGCAATGCAGTTTAATTAAGCACTATGTTTTTTCTTGTCTCAACTGACCAATATACTACACCTTATCCTCAATTTTTATCCTTATGTTACATTAATTATGTATATATAAGTCAAGTAAGTATTATAAAGCACTTCAAGCTACATTTCTTATATGAAAGGTGCTAAAGGAAAAATAAATATTTCTTTTATTACCGTTACAACGCACTGCGGACACACTTCATAAATGAGGGAGCATACTGTAAACAATGTGAACGCCTTCTACTGTGTAATGAGGCGGTGAAATAAAGTTTTAAATCCAAGGGTTTTATAGTGATAGAACATTGAGAACTTCAACGCTGTAAAACTGAATGAACTGTGGATGAACAATCAGTTTAAAGATCAACATCATCCTTTGTGCAGCAGAAACAGTTCTACAAAACAGTTCTATTTGCTTTGTTTCTGTGTTCTTTTGGTCTTCGGCCATTATCAAGTCGTGGTTGATGACGAGCAGGGGCGGAGTCTGCTTTGGTTATTTGATAAACTGATCCTCAATGACGGTGACTGGTGGTTTGATGTGCTGTGTGCAAATCCTATTATATCACACAGACACAGCATGTAGATTGGTTGGAAAATAAGGATGTTTGAACGCTTTGGCAATAAAGTGCTTTATAAATCAAGTGGGATTGGATTGGATGTAAAGAAGTTACTGAGTAAATTAGAAGTGTCCTCTGCCTGTAAAGCACCTCGCACACATCTTTTGCCCTTTTGTTATTCTGTTTGATGCGTGGCTGAGGGTGAGTGTGGCTCTTACGGTTCTTCAGCTGGTACTCGATGGCTGCTTTCAGGTTGAAGGCTTCGATCAGTGCCGTCTGATGCAGAACCAGAGTGTTGCCAACGCTGTGCACGTCGATGCCTTCAGTCGTCATCCCCACACTCAGTTCTAAAATGTGGATTTAACAGGAGCGGGTCGATTCAGGATGTGTTGTCATTCTGTATGTGACTACTGTATTGAACTTCAGCAGCAGATTAACGGTAGTTCTACCAGTGTGTTTTACCTGGATGTTCCCGGATGCCTCGCTCTATGATTTCTCCGATGTATTTCAGGGCCTGGGCGTAGTTCTTCAGGCTATAGTAACACAGGGCGATGTTGTAGGACAGCGCTAAGAGAGAGGAATAAAAAGTAAAATCACAGCAGGACTTAACTGGGATCTCCTTGCTTTTTTTTTTTTTTTTTTATCTCCTCACTTCTCAGAAATTTTTCCTCATCTGCTATCATGAAGGACATCTTATTTCATGTTTCAGCTGCTCAGTAAATCATTTTACCAACAGCTCAGTAGTCACATTGATAATGGACAAGGAAGGTCACATACTAAAAATGATGGTACAGAGAACGCTGCATTATGGTGTTGTGGCAGTAATTGTGAGTTTATATAAACCCATTTATGGTGTCAGTGAGTTCACTTTAACCTGCACAGTTTGTGTAATGTGTTCTTTTGCTGGTGCTGAAGAAATAATGACTAACAAGTTTACTAATGAATCAAAGTAAAGGCCTGCATTTTTGTTCAAAACTAAACCATATTCATTCATTTTTCTGAACCTGCTTTATCCTCACTAGGGTTACAGGGGCCGCTGGAGACTATCCCAGCTACTTATGGGTTCACCCTGTACATGTTGCCGGTTCATCGTAGGGCTGACATGTAGACAAACAATCACTCTCACACCTATGGGCAATTTAGATTAACCGATTAATCTATCGGTGCCCGTCTTTGGACGGTGGGAGGAGCCGGAGTACCCGGAGAGAACCCACGCAGACACGGGGCGAACATGCAAACTCCACACAGAAAGGTCCCGCCCCCATCGACTGGTGTTGGAATCGAACTCAGGCCCTTTTTGCTGTGAGGCACAAGTGCTATCCACTGCACCACTGTCACCAAAAAACTAAACCATATTGGTAATAAATAAAATATAGACTTGTTATGTCAAATTATGTTCCTATTAATAACATAAACTTGGAAGCCTTTTTTTCTTTTTGGTGACACGCAGTAAGTTTGATTTACACTGATGGTTTGCTGAACTAAAGATGCAAAACACCACAAAACACTGTCAGCCTATTTCTAAATAATGGGAACCACTGCAGCTGCCATGGATGTAAATGCACAGTGGAGAAAATGTGCATGAGTGTTTAATTCATCAATGAACAGATTTGTTCCAGGTTTCCTCTGGGTATGGTTTAAATATTGTAATGAAGTACAGAACTATGAGAAAAGGCAGAGTTTTTAAAGGATGGAGCAAATGATAAAATCTGACACTAAATAAAGTTATCGCCACAGATTAGTTCAACATGAGAGAAATGGTCTGATTAGGGGTTTACTTTTTATTGGGCGCTAACATTTTCTTATTGAAAATATTCCTAGGTCAAAGATTAGACCAACCCTATCAACTGAATAGTTACATTTTTATGGAGCTATTGTTCATATTGTTAGTAGGATTTTAAGGTCCATGTGGACGCAGAATAACTGTGATATCATTTTATTAGAGTTTAAGTATACAGACAAATAATAAAACCCACTATTAATATTAAAATTGTAATGGAATAAAATAACTCCTTTTCAGTGTCTTTCAAATAGTGCAACAATATCAACTGAGTAATGTTTCTGAGACAAATGCAAAGTGAAAAGCAAAAACACAAAGCTGTTTTAAGCCAAATGACAGAGGAACGGCTGCAGTAATGGATCAGAGGAAAGGGCTGCTCATTTCTGTGAAAAGGGAGATTTTTTCAGTTCCTCTGTCCTCACATCCCCAGAGAAACTAAGAGGAAAAACACGCGATTCAAGGAACTGAGGAGGCATTTAAGCCTGATGAGAAGTGCCTGTGGTTCTAGTCTCCCCAGAGCACTGAGGGTGTGTATGGAGGTAGATAACTACCTGGCACGTATCCCAGGACTTGCATGGCAGATGTGAACTTCTTGCAGGCGTCTTCGTACTTTCCGTCATGGTAAAGCAAACAGCCCATATTGTAGATGTAGTCTGGGTCGTCCTGAGGCAACTGCTCCAGTAATGACTTTAAGCACACATACAGGTACAATTAACGGGGACACACACTTACTGACAGTGATTCTGAACAACTGATATGTTCCAGTTGGTTTCAATCAGTGTTTACAAGAACAGATGGAATCATGAAGCGTGTGGTGTATAATGATTCTGGCCTGAAGTCTTCAGATCTGACCTGCTAGTGGTCGTCAATCATTCTCTTAAGGATTTTTTAAACATGTTTAAAATTTAATCAAGACGATCAATGGGCCGAGAGACGGTGAATAGAACAAAGCTAAGACAAGGTGAGAAAAAAGGCTGATGGTGTCGGGAGAAATTGTAAAAACAAAGAACTGAATGAGTATTGTTGTAGTTGAAAGTTTTGACAAGTGTCTTTGGATAAATATGAATTATTTTGAATACATTAAACTTATAAAAAGCTGATAATTGTTATTCACTGAGCCTGTGTACATCCACACTAACACTCCAATCACTATCCACTTTTTGGAGTTATGAGTTTATTCAAGTGATCGTGTAAACAGTATAATCTGATTTGTTTTATCAGATAACAGCAGTAGTCTGATTATGAGAAATCAGATTAACACACCTGGATTTCTTCCTAAAACTCCAATGTCGTCCTGCATGTATACGAGTTAATCTGATTTATTAAGTTATTTTACATCTGCACATGTTAGAAACAATTCAAATCATAGAAATTAGATGTGACGGAGCCAGTAACAGGAAGCTTGATTCTATCATCACTATGTGCGTACATACTCAGACAGAAATCCGATAATGGCCTGGAACGTCTAAACCTGGGTTTTTTTATTATCACATATCTTAAGTGCCTGTAAATGTGTTACATCTGATTATTACACTTATCTGATTACTCCCAGTTATCGTATTTTTATGGTCATGTAAACAGGCTCAGTGTACCTCAGAAAAAAGTGGAAAAAATCTAAAAGAGAAAAAAAAATCTGCATCACTGCCAAAAGTTTTGGTCACAGCTGTCCAACATTATAGTGAAGACACATCAGATTAACTCATCTACTCCATCTGTAGATGATACAGTCACACTGAACACACCAGTCCATCTGGATCTTAGACTAAATCAACACTTTTCCTTCTTTTTTGTGTTTATTTTATTTTCAGCACAAACTGAGAAGGAGGGTCTAAGGACAAGGGATGCCTGGGACATTGATCCATTTGCTTCACCGACTGTTTACTAACTGATTACTTGTCTGTTTGTTCATTTTCATTGTTTTTTTTTTTTTATCAATTCAACAATTTCTGTAAAGTCCTATAAGGCAACTTTGTTGTGATATTGGCCCCTATAAATAAAGTTGAACTGAACTGAATTGAAATAAGCTGCATGTTGATGCTCAGGAAGAGTTTGAAAACAACTCTTTACTCAAGGAGGGTGTTGGATGAAAAAAAAATACCAGTATTTTTTACTGGTTAATATAATAAATAGCTTTTTTGCGTCACATCCACAATAGTTTCAGTATATTTCACTGGCTTCCTGTATTACACTTAATACTGACTTATTTAATTCAAGCCTGATAAAAACTCTAAATTTGACTTAAGTATTTAGTATTAAATGCTCTTTAGTAAATGGATACTTGATCATTTTAATAAGCTTGACCCTTCCCCTGCTCAAACACTATACTTTCTACTGCAATCACCCTCTGACCCTACTAAATGGTGTTTATATATATAAATATATATCCTACTCTGCCACTGATTGGACTTTAATTGGTTCAGGTTCGGCTCTGATGCTGTCTGGGTTTCAGCATTTTTTCTTAAGTTTGTGGAACGCTTCAGCACACTCACAAGAGAGCAGTGGATCATTTGACATTTTAATAAGAACTGCATTTAATTTTGGACCATAAATATGAAAATACCTGTATTGAAAAACAATGTGAAAAAAATAGCATCAACATCAACCCTTTGAGCTGATTAAATCATTTATTTAGTTCCTCATTCATTTTACATTCATTTGAGTTATTTGTTATCTATGATTTGGTGTAAAGGTAAAAAAAAAAGAATAGTTGTAAGGTTTATGATCAAACAGTCAGGATCAAAAACACCGGTAAAGCAGCAGAGGCCTCTCCAAACTGCCCAAAATGTAAGACTATTTTAGGAGCGAGACTTCACTGCCTCTGGGAACGCGAAAAGATTCAACAGTTTTGGCAAACCACATGTGTTGAGGTTAGTGTGATAATTAAGCAGCAATTTACAGCCTAATCCATTACTGTGTCTATTGGATGTATCCCTGAATCATTGAGAACACGTAAGAACACTGTTCATTTTTTATCTATGCTGGGCTGAAAGGTTGTTATGAGCAAATGGATGGGAGAAGCACCTCCTTCAATACATCTGTGGAAGTCTTTGATATCAGCCTGTATTTCTCTGGAAAGACTAAGATTTTATATTAACGATCAGAGGGATGTCTTCACAGCAAAGTGTTGGAGTATCTGGGAACTCAGACTGCAACTGCCTGAAACAGACCTAATGAGGACTTTTGAGATCATTGCTGTGGATGTATTTTGGATTTGTTACATATTTGATACAACCTGTGTATGTTCTGTGCTGGACTGTAAAGGCCAGAACCAATCAGAGGTTTGTGTCTTCATGGAATATGGGTGTTTGTCAATCACCGATACAGAGATAGTCCATTGACAGTCCATTATAACT
>JAPTYQ010000029.1:28456644-28466688 GCA_029814465.1 Ostorhinchus cyanosoma
GGGTGGAGATCTGTCTACAGGCCTCAGAGTGCTGCGTCTCATACTTGTCCTGTTGGGACAAAACAAACCATACAGACAGAAAATGAGTGAGAAAAAAATCTGCAAAAAAACAAAAAAATTTTTATGACATTTTTAAAAATCTTTTTCTTCTCATTTATTCATAGTGGGTGAAATTTCACATGGCTGTAGCAGCAGAACTATTGGTTGAATTCATACCAAAGTGACTTTATATGCTGCCAGTGACCCAGAATGCATCTCATTAAATTTAGGGAGCACTAAGTCAAAGTAAAGATTTTTGATGAATTTTTAAAATCTTAAAACATGTGCGAGGGGCGGGGTTTGTTGTGCCTGGAACCACTTGTTTAGACTGTGTTCTGTTTTCTGAAAATTGGTTTTGTTGAGCTTTTAGCGGATGGTCTTCTGGTTACGTGGATGCGTAGCTTGTGTGTCTTGCTAAAAGCATTGTGTAGCATTACCATGGCGACAGAGGAACGGTTGACAATAACACTGTGCTTTTTGGTGACAGGTCAGCTGCAGTTCAAGATGGAAAAAGGACATAAACAATATAAAACTACTTCCTAAAACCTCCTCCTTAGGCTTAGCCAAGACCAGCAGACGGTTTGAGGCAGGATCTGAACTGGTTTTGTGGTTCGGCGTTAAATACACTTCTGACCTGAGATGACCTGAAACCAATGAGCCACTGGAAGGTCACAACATGTCATTTAATCACACCCTCACAATCACAGGGAAATGAGTGGAAAACAGTGGTATGCACCTTTAACTCCTAACTTCTATCTCCCCTTTAGTATCAGAGTGGTGGCGTTCTCAGAGGTTGTGACATAAGTGGAACTGGTCCGTTAGTACCACCATCCCCTCCAGACACAGAGTCATCAGCTGCCTCCTCCTCCTGAATCAGTCCTCTGTCAAACTGTGTGAAGCCTGTTCACTGAGGCCACAAAGACCCACTGGGATCAGCTGATAAATATGGAATCCCCCAGTTAGACCAGCTTTAACCAGCACATCAAATTCATTAAGAGAAAATTTAAAGCCTGTGTAAGGTGTAACAAACATCCCCCGGCTTTACGTAACAGAAAGAAGCCTGATTCTTTACTTATCATTCCTTTTATCGATGCTCGCATGCTTGTTTTTATTTTTTTCTGACAGTTGTACATTCCACAACAGTGATGTCAAATACCTGCCGGAAACTGTCAAGAAGAAGAAGAAGAGGGGGAAATAACAGCTCAAACTGTAGCTTTATTTTATGAAGACAAATAGCCGAGACACTTGTGATGTCTGCAGAAGGATGATATCACCGTGGAAACACCAGCAGTATGTTGTATTTAACACACAACTGACAAAGATTCATCACCGAACACTAGATCCACAACAGCAAAGACAATCCATTCTATGTTATAGCACAGAGAGCTCAGAAAACACAAATTAAACAAAATGTTTGCTGATTCATCCATTTTGGATGATGACAAACACAGTAGCATTTTAATCAGAACTGATTGTTTTATTACAATTTACTAAGAGCTGAGAGTTCATGCAACACTTGTACAAATATACACATTCTAAACATCCACAAAACCAGGGGGAACTTGGCTAAAAGCTCAATGAAATCAAATTTTGAAAAATGGAACAAGACTCAAACAACAAGCACTTAAATGGACAAATCTGCAAGAACAGTGTAAGTCATGAATAATTTAATAAAAACAGATCAATGAGACAAACTTTGTAGCACTAAGTAAATGCTAAGCTAATCCAACAGTATAAGGATTCTAAACAATAAAAGTAGTAGAATAAAAGTCACTGAAGGAGACAAAGAAGAGCAAATATAAAAGCTACTTTATGAAGCGATGATGATGTATGTTATATTACTGTTTTCTGATCATAACTTGGTTTTATATAAATAAAGCGTCTGCTGTTGGCTAACCCATTGGTTCATGTTACATTAAAATGATTCTGACTCTGAACAAATGACCCAGAATTTAAGTGATTCATAATATTGTGGGAGAAGGAGGAGGAGGAGGAGGTCTAATGAACCTGAATGAAACCTACTAGTTTTTTGTTCAATAGTACATAGACAATCTCAGAAATGGCATTTTATCAGCTTGATTAATCTTGTGGGGAGCGTTCAACACATGGCATCTGTGGAATTTGAACCCGTGTTTTCAGAGGAGATGTTTCAGCTTGTTTGTGGTATTTTCACTCTTAAAATGGTAATTTTATAGACTTTACAACGAACACTTTTTTGCTCTCCATGACCATTCCTGTCTGACAGTGCAGACACGGGGGTTGACGTCACAGTTTTGCTGAAAAACATGTCAACATTTATAAAAGGATTGGAAATGGATTTGGCTGTTGATTACCATCCCTATGTGAGACGATCACAAAGACACCAGAGAAACTATGCGTAACAGCTGAGATGCTTTTACAGTCATGGAAAAAAACTCCAAAGTAGATCTCATCAGTGCCACAGCTTTGATTCATTTTCTTTAATTTATGCTAAAACATGACTTTAAATCAAGACAGGAAACTGAAGTTAAATAACACTGCAGTAAAAATCACTTCAGATTTTTACTTTAAATCCAAACTTATTGTGTTTTTTTTGTGTGTGTGTGTGAGTTTGGAAAAGCTTTGAAAAAAATGGAAAATATTCAACAAAGTAAAGCAAGAGCATGATATTAGTTTAAACGGTTGGTTTGGTGATATTTTGGACGTTTGATGTTCGCAACTATAGTTAAATACAGTCACAAAAAAAATTTATAAGACCATCAAGCAAGGGGTGATCTAATATTTTTTTCCGCGGCTGTATGTTCTATCAGTCGTTGGACCAAGTGACCCTGTTTGTCGTTCCATTAAATAAAACAAAATGCAAAGAACACAAAGTTAGCTTAAAAACCTTGTTGTCCTTGAACCCATTAGTATTTAACAGGCTGTAAAACCACCTCCAGAACTTCTCGAAGCCTCTGGGGACTCATAAAACTGGTATCTGTGCACTGATAGACCTGCTTTGTTCCCAGTAACTAAACCATCCTCAATTTGATGTCACACATTTCTCTGAGTTCAAGAAGAACCATCTGAATCTCAATCTGGTCTTTGTTCTTGAACGACCTCCTGCAGCAATGACGTTAAGAAAGACCGGGTTAGTGAGGCGGTGTCAGTTCTGTACCTTGTAGTTTTCCAGCTCCATACGGAGGCGGTTGTTGGCGGCGAGGAGTTCTCGGTTTCGAGCCTCACACTGTTTCAGCTCCGTCTCCAGCTCCGACTCGTAGTCTCGACTCATCTGTTGGAACTCCTGCAGCTCCTCCTGGGCCTCTTCAGCACTGAATACATCCAACACAACACAGATGTTACTTATGACTTAAACTTATCATGACTTCTGCACAGAGGAAGACTTTATCGTACAATTCTAAACCGGGCGTGTTTGGACAAATGACAAAAACCTGAAAATGTTCCCACAGAGCCACAGGCACGACAAGTTAAACATGAGAATCTCACTCAAGTACAAGTATGTTTAGAGGGAAAACACCAGAAGATCTTAGGCAGTTTGTGTTACAGGAGTGTCTGCAGATGAACATGGAATGTGGGAACAGGAAATAAGAACCGATTATTTTATTAGAATTTACTGCAGACCTCAAAAGTCCTGAAATACATATTTTATCTTGTGGGCAAAGTTAATGCAATGTCAAACAAAACACCCTTTACAGTGTTTTGTTACTTGTTCATTTAATGCAAAAAATACAGAAACATTAAAAATACTAGCTCACCGACATCTGATTATTTCAGATTTGCATATATCCCTCATAATATATGGAAATACTACCGCATTGGGGATCCACAGGTTCTACAGTCGTGGAAAAAATTATTAGACCACCCCTTGTTTCCTTCAATTTCTGGTTTATTTTAATGCCTGGTTCAACTAAAGGTACATTTGTTTGAACAAATATGATACCAATATAAATAGCTCATAGTAGTTTAATTTCAGAGCTGATATCTATCCGTTTTCCATGTCTTCTTAATAACCTAAATCAATTCAGTTCTTCCATTAATATCTGAATTCCAAAATTACTAATATCGCCCAAAATAATAGTCCTATCAACTTGCTGTTTATGTTAGTCTGATCCTTGGCCAAATATACACAAGTATGCCAAACGGCAGCAGTCAGCTCTTTCCGAATTTTGTGTGAATCCCCAGACACACACACACAAACACACACACACACACACACAGAGGCCACTTGGCTTTTATCATCTAGATAAGGCTGAATAGTCCAGTTTATGACACTGGTCTCTATTTCCTCTGAGGTACAGACACTGTTAAGGTTTGAATGACTTGTCTGTAAGTTTATTGCCTTTTTGTCATCATATTAATGTGGAACATGGTCCAAAAAGTGCTTTAAAATATGATGCAACTGCCTGTTCTGACATAACATTTCAACTTACATAATACAGCTCATGGATCCAGATGAGCTTATTGTAACAGAAGTAATTTTTGTTAGATGTAAATTTTGTTTTTGTGTCAAGTGTTTAATTTGGTTATAAAAGCAGCAGGTGTGATTGTACCGATGTTCACAAAGAACAACAAAGAGACTTGAACTCCATTCTTTTGTTTCTGACTGAACACAAAGACCGTCAGACCATCTAAAATACCACTCATTTTTTTGAGAAGCTGAAAATGTTCTTTTTTCTTTTCTGAACAGACTTCAGAGCGCTCCAGTTTTTCCTCTGGATGGGATCTTGTCTCGAGGGCGTCGTTGGAACCCGTTAGAGCTCAGAGCTGGTAATGTTGTGGAAGCGCCGTCCCACTGAGGCCGTCATCTATTTGACCTTCTGCCCTCATGCCTCAGGGACGTGATACAGGTCAATAACATCTCGAACCACCAGGCTAATGAACACTTTCTTTCCTGAGGCCATCCAGTCTTTCAACCATCACACACATCATTCTGCAACATATACACTATTAAGGCTGCAATAATAGAGCACTGTGTTGCTGCAGACTGCTAATATCTTACCATTTTAAAGAATTATGCTGATTTCCCTGTCCTTGTTTGATTCATCTATGGTTGAATATATGGATTATTTTGTTTGCATAACTTTAGGCTCCACTGGGAACGGCACCTATAGCTTTGTTGTATTCAATATACAATGCCAATAAAGGATTATTGGCAAGACTCATATTTTATCCTTGAATAGGAGTCAAAATGATCCACGTCCTCAGAAATTAAGGTTTTACATTCATTTTTGATATTTTCCCCACTACATTTACATCAAAGGTTTAAAGAAAAGTAGTCTACTCTACCAAAAATAAAAAAAAAAACATTTTAAAAATGGCCTTTCAGAATAGAATATAATACTGTATTTGTCATTGCACATCATGCATATAACATAATTGTACTTCTCTTGTACAAAAACTGTTCATTACACATTCTCATATTAAATACTATAAAACAGATATAAAAGTTATGGATAAATGAATAAATTAAGTCTAAAAGCTCAGTTAAAAATGATTGTGATGGTAGGAGTGAAGGGAGTGCTGTATGTTAAGATGCTCTCCCATGCAGCGTTTTCAGCTTTTCAAATAATAAGAAATGTACAAACAACTTCCAGGTTTTCTGCAGCAGTGGAAGTAAATTAAGCAAAGAGACCAATCGCTTTGACACTCGATAAAATATTTGACAAACTATCAGTATGGGAAGAATGTTTCCACCAGTTGTTGACAGCTAGACTACTCAGTTAGAAAAATGGACAAAAATACCTTATAAAAATAAAAGCTGATGAATGTATGTAGTTTATTTGGTTTTAGGTATTCATTACTTTAAATCACATGTTCAGTTCAACAGACAATCAGCTTCTAACAAAGTCAAAGAATGTACATTTTGGTTTTTGCTGCTCCAAACTACTGTGACCATGTTGAACTTGAAAACCCAGGATCAGCAGATCTCAACTTTAACGTCAGTGCAAATAATCCCTACAGGTGCCTTGACTTTTTACGCAACGTGTATAAAAGCAGTGCCAAAGCAGACTGTGAATACACCATCTGAAGCATTACTTACTACAGTTGAAGAAGGACTAATGGTTGGAAAAAAGACTTACACCTGTTAAAAGTGGAGATTTTTCTTTTTAGGGAAAAAAAAGGTGTTCTCAGACTTTTCACTGGTTGGATCCTGTGATTAAACTTGGTTTTGTTCTGGTATGAAAAACACAACTAAATATGGAGTTTCATACCTCTGTTGGTGTCTGGCAGCCTGTTCCTTCCAGTATTCCAGCTCTTCCTCCAGGGACCCGAACTCTGGAGGCTCTTGATCCCCCATGTTTAGACTCCAATACTGGTCTAATATATAATTAATAACATAAAAACTTTAACACAGGTTTCTTCAAGTCAGAATTCCCTTAAGAAATGGTAGAATTGTAGTCTAACATTACATCAGACAGTAAAAAATGAGCATGCATTATATAAAACCAGCCTCAGACTCATTTAGACCCTTAAGCAATTTCAGCTGGAAAAAACTAAACTAAACCACCAATAATGAGTTTATTTCAGATAAAATCCCCTTGTTGTTTGTTTAATTGGGAAAAGTACAATCAGGGGAATAAAGTTTAACACTTCCCTAAATGTCTATTTGTGAACTGAATCACAATAACACTGAGCTGAATATTAAAGTGAATAGATCTTTAAAAAAAACATTCCTAACGTTAATATTCTTTATAAACATCCGTTTTACACGGTTTATGGTCAACAGTGAACATTAAATAATAAAGATAACGGTATAATATGGCGTTAATTCCCACTCTCACCGCACTTTTATTACATACACTTGCTTATTAATACATCTGATAAGACACCACAAACTACATTTATGTTAATTACACAACTTTGACCATAAACTAGAGGAAAACTCTTGTTTTTCATGTAAATAGTTAGCTGTGTAAGCTAACGGTGTAGCGTTAACCATTTAAATCCCAGCCCTCGAACATATCACAGCTGAAACTTACTTCTAGCTTCTTTCGACGCTTTGTTACCAAACGTTTACTTCTTAGAAATCCTCTTTGCGATGTAATAACTTTATACAAGGCTCACGAGTTTATTTTGAAGTGGATAATCCGTAAAACAGAACTATTCCGGTGACTTTCACGAAGTTGGACTCGACAAAGTGGCTCCTGCCCCGAAGACGTCGAACAATACATGTTGCCATTCATATTGTCCCGAACGTTTAGCCAATCACAAATTGGACACGAGCCCCGATTTATGTTGCTATTCGTGGAATATATGTCAATCAAGTTGTGATAGGCGGGATTAGTAGTGCCGTCCAATCAAAATGATTATATTAAGGTACATAATCACAGCTGCTCAGTCTGGACGTTTTGATGGATTAGACCGATGCTGCCTTCTAGTGCTGTCGGAAATATTGCACATGATAGTTTATTTATATTATGCATTTTATTTATTATTTAATTCATTCATTCATTCATTCATTATCTGAACCCGCTTTATCCTCAGTAGGGTCACGGGGGTCGCTTGGAGCCTATCCCAGCTGCTTAGGGCGAAGGCAGGGTACACCCTGGACAAGTCTATTATTTAATTAATCTATTAAATAATTCATTTATTATTGGATTTAATTATTGTTTAAAATGGATTGTGGTTAGTTAATATATTCTTAGCTTTACATATATGATAGTTAATTCTTATTCTAAAGTCTTTTGTTAATTTATTCAATTCAGCTAATATATGCTTATCTAGTTGTTTGTATAATATTTATAATTTTAGCTTTACTTCTCTACTGTTGTGATCGTTAAAGCTCAATATTGGTTCAATAAACACACTTTCATATCAGTGTGTTTATGGTGTAATGAAAGCATTTCCTTGTTGTTGTTACTCACTTCCAGTTTTCAAAGAGGCTCAAGATACACTTATTCAAAATAACTTACTCCATTGAATTAATTTTTTAATGTTTGTTATTTTATTATTCTATATTTTTATACTGATATAGTTTTTATTGATATGAAAGGTACCTTTAAATGAAATGCATTATCATAGTAGTAGTAGTAGAGTTTACGATTATTATTTTCACAATAATAATAATGTTGCTTCAGCCCTGATTGAGGATACCTTGGGAGTTGGGAAAGTATGCACTAAAATATTCAGTAATGGTTTGGGTTGCAAAATAAATTCACATTTAAGTATATCAAGACATTTTCAACAAGTAACAAACAGGAAATAAATGAGCCTCTGACCTCTGCCTAAATACACTCATGTTATTGTTCTTTTGTTGGCGTCTGATCAGAAACAGGACAGTGAACTGCTGCCTCCCATCGGTGAACAAACATCATTCTTATCATTGTACAAAATGTCCCTGATTGCCACTTTTGAAACAGTGGTCTTCAATTTAATTCTGAATATGATTTTGTTTTTAACTCTTTTGCCCGTCCATCCATCCTAAGTTCAGTATGCTAAACTAAATTTGCATGTGTTTGAATCGGATTCATTGTGATCCAGAGGTGTTTTTCTCCAGTGCACAATGAAGTTTTGTGTTCAAGAAATAACATCCCCAAATAAAAAGAACACAAATAATCGAAAGCTCAACTGTTTTCTTTATTGTAGTTTATATCAGAAATGCACCAAACATTGCACTGATGGAAATGCAGATTTAAATAAATGACTGAACAGTCATATATAACCATTACAGAGTTGCTACCTTGTGATAAAATGTAAATGAGGTGAAGTATTTTTTCTTGGTTTCAGACAGGTTTTTGTTCTTCTTTCAGTTTAACTACAATTCTTTAGATTGTAAAGGTTTTTGACCTCTGAGAGAGGCTATATTTTATCATTTTAACCTAAAATCATAAGCATACACCTCATCAGCCTGCTCTACTTCTCTGACTACGGCTGTGTTTCCAACAAACAAAACTCAAGATGCAACAAGAAAACACAGCTTTAAAAATGCATTCTTTTCAATCCACAGGATTTACTGTGACCTTCCTTTGCACACATCTTAAAGCCTCTTGAGCAGACCGTATGAAATTGAATGTGACAATAGAGGTCAAGGATAGAGGTATCTTTATTATCTCAGAGGGGCTTTACAGACAGCAGTAAATAAACAACAGACACAATCAGACTTAATGTTCACAGCCTGACAAAAAAACTCGAACTTTGGCTCAAACGTTCAGGTGTGAAAATGACCATTATAATGAACGATGTAATGGACAGAGTGCTACAATACATCCCATTAACCCTTTCACACACCAGTTACAAAGGCAGTGGGGGTAACATGAACTTCACTGGGAGCTCAAGGGCACTGACATCAGGAGCCGGGCCAGGAATGGAACCACCAACCTTGTAGTTTGTGAATATGACATGTGTCTGGGGTAACGACATAACAGAAGAAGAAATGGTGATAAATCACTTTAGAAAGGTTAGAGTGGAAAATTAATTTGGGAACTGACGTAAAAGTAGCACTGGTTCTTTATGCATTAAACAGGAAAATACATGATTTATACAGATAAAATATAAAATACAGAGGGTAATATTATAAATAAATAGTAATAAATCACTTAAGAAACATTAGATATAGAGAAAATGTCATTTGGAAACTGACAAGAAAGTAGCACTGGGTCTTTATGGGTTAATTCTACTTGCACGAAGCAACTGCAACACAATAATTTTCTCTAGGATTAATAATGCATTCTGATTCAGATTCTGACTAAAATGTTATGGATGGATTTTCATGTGATTTTCAGGAAATGATACTGGCACAGGGAACAAATGTTGACATTTTTGTAGTGATGGGGGGGCTTATCTGCCTTGGCGCAGGTCTGTGCTTTCGGAGTGGTTTTCTAGTCTTATTATTTTCTTAATTAAAAAAAATCCATATGAATTTCAACAACAAATACTAGAAAATTCAGATTTTATCCAAATTTGTATCTTAAAATGTACTATTCCATAGCTGTGAACTGAGATTAAAAAGAAATAATGTTGAATCTATCTATCTATCTATCTATCTATCTATCTATCTATCTATCTATCTATCTATCTATCTATCTA
>JAPTYQ010000029.1:28476412-28487640 GCA_029814465.1 Ostorhinchus cyanosoma
AGTGCTTTTATTCATTCCATGTGTTCTTTTCTGTCTGTTTTAGTCACATGATACACACAGGAGTTAGGACTGGATTGTTTTTGATGACTCTTGATGGTCTAATAATTTTTTCCACGACTATATCATCATAAGGCTCAGCCCTAAATGTAGAAATAGATCAAATAAATGAGTAATTTATAACTGCAGGTGTTGTCATCCAGCTGATTCCTGCTGGTAAAACTATGAAACAGAACCCTGTCAGCTTCTAAAACATCTGAAATGGCTGATTTTAGCTCAGTTAACTCAGTGAAACCCCCGTAAAGATCATTAACATTAACCTTAAACCCGGAATTTAACGTTATTAAGAGGAAATTAATGTGTAATTAAAAGGATTAAATGCATTATTAGTAATAGAGGGGTTGGTTAATAATCCTTCATCATCCGTGTCGATGCAGAGGTTTTCCATTTATTTTAAAGCATGATGTTGGTGGATTTGAGTGAATTTCCCCCTCGTTCCCTTTTTGTTTTGTTTCATCCTGTGGTTTGTGTCGTTTCACTCACTGGTCGCTCTGACTCTTCATGTGGGATGACGCTTCCCTTTGTTCCTGTTTTCTCCTGTTTGTTTGTCGTTAAATACGTGATGGCGGTTTATTTTCCCGCTCAGGTAAACGCAAAGCCCTCAAGCTGAACTTCGCCAAACCCACGGCGAGATTTGCACTGAACACAGCAGGACCGCCGTTTCAGAACCCACACATGTGAGTAAACACCCACCACAGGTCACTGGGTCACTAGGTTTGGTCATTTTGGTCAATTTACTGGTTATTTTAGTCAGTTTTATTCTTTTTTCCTGATTACTTTGTGTATTTGTTTTGTTAATTTTGGTAAATTTGGTCAATTTCCTGATCATTTAGTTAAGTTTAATTTTTTTCCTGATTATTTTGTTCATTTGTCTGATTATTTTTGTTAAGTGATAAGGAAAATGATCAAAATTAGTTAAATTTTTTGTCTTTTTCTTAATTATTTTATGCAGTTGTCTTACTATTTTTGTTCACTTTGATCAATTTCCTAATTATTTTATTCAGTTTTATTCTTCTTCCCGATTATTTCATCCATTTGTCTTATTGTTTTAATTTCCTGATGATTTTTCTTCCTATACTTTGTTCATTTGTACACCCGTCTCATCCGGAGGTTTAATCCTGTGGTATTATCTGTGTTTTCTGTCCTGATGTGTCAGAGAACGTCTGAGGACTCACAGTATTGAGTCTTCGGGGAAGTTGAAGATCTCTCCGGAGCAGCACTGTGACTTCACGGCCGAGGATCTCAAAGACCTGGGTGAGATCGGCCGGGGGGCGTACGGCTCCGTCAACAAGATGGTGCACAAGCCCAGCAACCAGATCATGGCGGTCAAGGTGAGGCGGAGTCCAACAGCAGCTCCGACTGTGACCGTTTCAGATGTGAACGGTGGAGAATTGATGTCACTCTAGATCAGGGGCGTCAAACATATGGTCCGTGGCCAAAACCGGGTCTGATCTGGTCTGTGGGAGAATTTGAAATGCAAAAATTACACTGCAGGATGTTAAAATTATTTTAGTTCAAGTTCCACATACAGACTAAAATGTATCAGACCAGTAAAATACTATCGTAATAACCCATAAATAATGACAACTCCAAGTTTTCTCTTTGTTTTAGTGTAAAAAAAGTACAATTTTATGAAAATATTTACATTTACAAACTATCCTCCCACAAAAAAATGTGAATAATTTGAAATGTTTGAAGAAAAATAAGTGCAATTTTAACAATATTCTGCCTGTTACTAAATGTTTTGTGTATTTGCGGATCCACTGTGATTTGTGAGTTGTCATTTACACGTGTAAATGATAAGCTTTTTTATTTTTATTCTATTTAACCAGGAAAAAAAACTATCCTGGCCAAGACGACAGCAGCAGAAGTCACAAAAAATAGAAATCACAGCCATACATCCACCCTAAAAATATGCATAAAACAAATAAAACCAACTAAGAACATACATATAAAACAGCATCAATAATTTAAAAGGTGCTAAAAGTATAACAATGACAAAAACTGTCATAAAACTATATATAAAACTACCTGCAGTTGGACATGGGCGTTAAGTTTGTTTAAAGTGGTATTAAAAACATTAAATCACATTTTCCCTGATAATGTAATTTTAGTTTTTCAGTTGACGTTGACATTATATGTATGCGTTGACATTATTGTGCTTCTACTGTAGCGTTTCTGTCTAGATGCTAAATTTCATTGTGCTTTTATTGACTTGTACATGTGTAAGGACAGTAAACTAAACGTGAACTGGTGGGGTTTTTTTGCGTTTCTTCCAGAGAATCCGCTCGACGGTGGATGAAAAGGAGCAGAAGCAGCTGCTGATGGACTTGGACGTGGTCATGAGGAGTAGTGACTGTCCTTACATCGTTCAGTTTTACGGTGCTCTGTTCAGAGAGGTGAGACCGCCGCCGCATCCTGTTTCCTGCTTTTATTGAAGACTGATCTCATGAAATCACGTTGTATGTCACGCCAGTTCGTATGGCATTTGGCGTGCTATACGTACGCATTTTCGAACTTTCACATGTTATTCAGCGGCATTTGATCGCGTGTCAATTTACGCCAAGATGTCCGCAAAGATTTTTTTGCTGAATTCAGGCAAAAAAATCTACCAAAAGAAAAAGTGAAAATTATGTTGGTAAGATTTCTTGAGATAAGATTTTCTAGATCTATTGTCAAAAAATCAGTTCTTATATCTCACTGAAAAAGTTACTCTTCAGGTGATTATGCCTTATTTTAAGTGTGATCAGATATTTGGACTAGAAATGAGAAAAATACACTTGGTAAGATTTAGATTTTTTTCCAGTGTATATTTACGTGATTTCATGATATGACTTTGTTTATTTTCCTGAATCTCCAGCTGTGACTGAACATGTTTCTTATGTTTCAGGGCGACTGTTGGATTTGTATGGAACTTATGGCTACCTCTTTAGACAAATTCTACAAGTTTGTATATTGTTCGTTAGGCGAAGTGATTCCAGAAGAAATATTAGGAAAAATCACATTAGCTGTAAGTGTCTGATTTTCATATTAAAATGTCTTTATTATGGATTTTCTGTTCTGATGGTTTTTGTGTTCGTTGCAGACTGTGAAAGCTCTTAACCACTTAAAAGAAAACTTGAAAATAATACACAGAGGTAAGAGGCTTTTCTGTCTGGTTATTGTCTTTGCCGTGTTGGTGTTTTCACCTTGCCGTGTTTGTTTCAGACATTAAGCCGTCAAACATCCTCCTGGATCGGAACGGAAACATAAAGCTGTGTGACTTCGGTATCAGCGGTCAGCTGGTCGACTCCATCGCCAAAACCAGAGACGCCGGATGCAGACCCTACATGGCGGTGAGTAACAAACCCAGACCGATCCATGAGAACAAAACCAGAAAAAGACCTTCAGCGGCAGGAGGAGGAAAAGTAAAATGTCCGGTCCGTTTGGAGATCGAGTCCAGAATGCATCGCATTTGAATCTTAGATCGGTCCTTTTTGTCCATCTCATTGTTTTTAAATTTTCTGTTCATTTCTGTTCAATTTCCTGATCATTTTGCTCATTTTCTGTTTGCTTTGTTCATTTGTCCTTTTTTTTTTTTTGCAATTATGTTTTGTTGCTATTTTATTCATTTTTGGTTTGATTTGATGATTCAATGGTTATTTTTTAAACATAAATGTAAAAATGACAGGATATGGGAACTTAAAATGAACAAAATAAGTTCAATCATTCAGATCATCTTATCTCTTACATTTAAATGGACTTAAATCATTTACATGAATTCATTTTCACTTGTCTCAGTTCATAGTGGATTTGTTGAAGACCTCATGTTTCTCTTTTGGGTCTGGGTCGAGTAGAACCAGGATCGGTGTCTGAGTCGTGTCTTCACACGTCGACCTATGACTCACAGCTGCAGGTGTTAAAAAACAAACACACCCCAAAAACAGAGTCCTGACTAACAGTGACACAGGCGTCATCTGTGATCCGTGTCCATAAAAGGACATGGTTGTAAAACGGCGGAGGAGACGTCTGAATATTTAACCTTCACAGCTGATGTGTCATCTGAGGCACAAAGAATGTCATAGACATGAAAAGACTGGAGCTCAGAAAAAACAAAACCATGAAATTCATTTATTGCAAAGATGAAACTCCACAGATTTAATCAAAATATCAGTTCTGTAGATCTGAAGTAATTCTCAGCTTGGTTTTATCTTTATCCTGAGGCAAAAATCCAACATAAAGACACTTTAACTCTGGTTCAGGTCTTAACTGGTTCAGGTGTAAACTCTGGTTCAGGTGTAAACTGGTCCAGGTGTTAACTCTGGTTCAGGTGTAAACTGGTCCAGGTGTAAACTCTGGTTCAGGTGTTAACTGGTCCAGGTGTGTTACCTGGTACTTCCTGGGCCCAGGCGTCCTGTTTCCTGTTTCCGTGCTCTGTGTCGTCCGTGGCGGCGAACGCAGTCGTGCTCCGTTCACATCGGGCTGATCTGTGGCATGTGGTCGTGCAGGTGAAAACACGTCCAGGGCTGAGGAGCTGCTCTGGTATTTCCAGGAGACGACGGGGTTGTCCCAGGGTTGTTCTGACCCTGTTGGAACATGAACACTCACTTCCTCCTGGTGATGGAATTCACACCGAGAAACGAGGACACGAAGTATCTGTATGAAGATAAAAGTGGAACTAACACAGAAGAGAAACGAGGACAGAGACGCTGTAACAGAAGGTCCATTTGTGTTGAACCTTCAGACTTGGATCAGTGAGACAAATATGAAAATGAAGGAAGTCGTCCCAGTCGTCATCAGAAAATCAAAATAGAAAATTATGGGTTGGAGTTAATAACTGCTGGGGAACGAGGCCGAACAAAAAGTAGATGAAAGAAATCAAAAGACAAACAGTAGATCATTAAAGTATTAAACCATAGGAGGAAGAAAACATGGAGGAGGAAAGACATGCTCATCTTAAGGAGTTGATCTGAATACATGAAACAAGAAAACAAAAAGTGGAACTAATGACATAAATCTGACATTTGTGATGGCTTTGGCTTTGCGTCACATCACCCTGTTACAGATGTGACAGTGACTTGTATGAGATTAAAAACTAAGTCAATGAGGTTGTTTTTCCATGAGGGAAAATGGAAACAAAAACGACTTATGCAATGAAATCAGTGTTATTGTTCATCTGTGACATGTCCAAGACTGGGATAGAAAACAATGACACATTCTTCCACCACGTTTTATGCGGAAAATCTCTCATATTTGGTGTTTTTACAGATGGTCGTGCATTCAAACTGCTATTTAAAGGGATAAAATCCAGAAAATGGTTGAACATTTGTTAGTTTTGAGCAGAAGCTGATACCTAAAGACAAAAGAAACACTGCAAAAATCTAAATCTTACCAAGTGTATTTTTCTCATTTCTAGTTCAAATATCTCATCACACAAAATAAGACAGAATCACCGTTTTTTTTTTTACTCACTATGGAGTATTTTTATAGTGTTAAAGATCTTAAATACATCTTTGCACATTTATGAGTTTGCACAGATGCGGTAAGTTAAAGGTGGGAGTTAAAGGTTCCTATACTACTATATTACTACTATATCTATGTTACCATTTTAGGAATGTTTTTTTTCCTCCTTCCTTTTTACTGTAACTGGATCTGTATGAATTGTAACTTTTTTTTTTTTTTTTAAAGGACCTCAGGAAGAGTAGCCTTGTGTTTGTGCATCGGCTAATGGGGATCCTCAATCAAGAATAAACAAAAATAAACTATATGACTATATCATGTATGTTACTTATATCTGTGTGCAGCTTCTATTGTTTTAATTACTATAAATAAAATTGACGTTGACAGCAGACAAACAGTGGCTCTGAAGCTGAGCTCAGATGGTTCCGGGTGTTTGAGCCGGTCCTCAGTCCTCTTAGATCTGGTCCTACTTTAGGTTTTTAACAGTTTTTTTTTTTTTTTGTCTGTTTCTAAAGCTAAATGTCCTTGTGTTTTGCAGCCAGAGAGAATAGACCCCAGTGCGTCCAGACAAGGATACGACGTACGCTCAGACGTCTGGAGTTTGGGAATCACACTGGTGAGTTAAACCCGACCTGAACAGTGTTTCCCTCCTGTTCTATTTAAGGCCAGTCCTTTCAATCTGTGCAAAATGAAAATAAATAAACCTTTAATTATATACTGGTGATATGATGATAAATATAATTTATTTCTTTCAGTACGAGCTGGCGACCGGTCGGTTTCCTTACCCGAAGTGGAACAGCGTGTTTGATCAGCTGACTCAGGTGGTGAGAGGAGATCCGCCACAACTCAGCAACTCAGAGGAGAGACGATTCTCCCCCAAGTTCATCTCCTTTGTCAACGTGTGGTGAGGAAACACCACCTTCACTGCATCATTATACACGAGAAACAAAAAAAAACAACCCATGATTTGGTATTTTGGTGGATTACACAATTATTACAACTGTGTTACAGATTATGGCATGAATTTAGGCATGATTTTTTCCCCCTTATTTTTTAAATTTAATATGTTACTCTGACAGATCTATTATACACTACTGACACTTTTTACACCCTCCAATATAAAAGCATCAGATATCAGTATTTTTCTGCATTAATCTCTTAAATTGCTTCAGCTCTGCACAAACCTACCAATTATTTAAAAAATGTGTTCAGATTTTAACCTTTTAAATGCCAGTTTGAATACATGATGCTACTGTTATTTATGAAAAATTGAAAAATAAATGCGGGGGGGCATAGGTGCATTTCTTGTGATGTGAGTCAAAAAGCTCCAACATTGGTTTTATGGCATTATTATTTATTTTATTTTATTTTGTAAGTGGTGGTTATGTGGTTTCTGTGTAAGTCAATGACTCATTTTTTGCCATGAGGGTCCAGAACTGAACAAAAACCTTAGTCTGATTTCTATACTTGCTCTTCTGTCCCTCTGGTGGACACTCAGCTGTACTGCATCCATCAAAGAGAGCAAGATTCAAACATTTTTAATTGTCAATTTAGTAGATGTACAGG
The DNA here is from genome assembly GCA_029814465.1 of Ostorhinchus cyanosoma. Taxonomy (NCBI): domain Eukaryota; kingdom Metazoa; phylum Chordata; class Actinopteri; order Kurtiformes; family Apogonidae; genus Ostorhinchus; species Ostorhinchus cyanosoma. The sequence continues at coordinate 28,483,475 of JAPTYQ010000029.1, forward strand.
ACATACAGAGAATTGAGGTTCCATTTATCTATCACCTTGTTAAATGCCATGAATTAAAAAAAAATTGGTAGAAATAAAATAAGAACAAATATAGTATAAAGAAAAAAGGTGTTTGTACTAACACTTAATGGTTAACTGTATATAGCGTGTGTGTGAACTAAAGTTATGTAATGTGTGGTGTAGCCTTAATTTTTAACTTGTTGCTAATTTTCTGAATGCTGGCACTTTAGTTCTTGTCCCGAGACAACAGTTGAAAAACAGCTTTTTTGCAAATACTGGCACTTTTACAGAAATGTTCATGAATGTGAACTGTCCCTGCTAAATAAACAAACAAACAAAAAAATAAAACAAGAACGGTGGAGTACAGTGCTTTACAGAAGACTAAAAAGCACAGTAAAAAAATAATAAAAAGCATTAAGAGGCAATAAAAAAGAAAATCAATTGGGTGAAATAAGTTAAAATATAAAACCGGGAAAAAAATCATATTATAATAGAAGATAATGTGTACATGTCAATCTATTTATAGTAGCAGAATTTTGAGTGATTTAACACTTTTGTTTTCCTGTTTCTTCTCTTTTCAAGCCTTACAAAGGATGAATCAAAAAGGCCAAAGTATAAAGAGCTGCTGGTGAGTCAGTCCAACAAACACACAGACATTTTATTAATCATCATTTATTACCTGTGGTTGTTAATCTGCAGTTTGCAGCTTTTAGGAACTCTGTTTTTCCCTCTGAATATTTGCATATGTACTGTGTGATCGGAGAAAATATGCATGTTGATACTGTGTGTTTCCATATGAGATTTTTTCATTTATTTGTTGATTTATTTTAACAGAGCTCTAACAAAACAAGAAATTAAGCAGAAAAAAGATGAAAATACTCATGTTTAGTGCAGTTCATGAAGTATTTGGGTATTTTCTGGAATTTGTTTTAAATGCGTCTTTCTCTACCTGTTCTCCAGAGGGACCCGTTCATCCAGATGTACGAGGAGCGCTCCGTCGACGTAGCCGGTTACGTTTGCAGGATCCTGGACCAGATGCCCCCGTCTCCCAGCTCACCCATGTATATGGACTGATAAGGAAGTTCAAGCCAAAAAAACCAAGAAAAAGGAGAAAAAAAAAATCACACCACAACCAGTCTGCAACAACAAGAACAACAAAAAGACGACAAAGAAACCAGTCCTCCTGTAAATTAGCTTGGTCCCCTTCTTCTTGCAGTGTTAAAAAGAGAATTGTAAAGCCTAAAAAAAAAAAACACACCAGGAAACGCGGTGTTCATTTCAGTCATGTCTGTAAAATATATTCAAGTTAACGCACTTCTGTTTCTCTCTAGTTCACAAACGCACACAGCGAATATAAAAGCAGCTGAATCAGTCGATCATAGTCTTGACTCATGTCGAGGTGCATCTCAGTGATTAAACAGGAAAAAAAAACACAAGCGATAACCTGGAACCTGTATTTATATAGATCTGAAACCATGTGACTGCGGTTCTTCGACATACTGGAATCATGCTGTTTGTGAATCGTCCACCTCTTCCATGTACGTGAATGAAAGCATTGTGTTTGGTATCTTAATGGAACTTTGCTTCTCTGGGTATTTAGCAGTTTTAAGGTTAAAGCATTGGCGGTTGAAACCACGTGGAGCCCCCGCAGAGAGGCCGTCCTCCTGTATGTGGACTGTACGCTGATATATGAATAAAGACAGAGACAAACAAAGGAACGTCGGTCTGATTTTTGTGGATCTTGAACATATTTATCTAATAGCCTTGGCTTTACGGAACTCCAGTTCACAAATAATACATAAAATCAGAGTTCTAATGAGTTAAAATAGTCACATATATGACCGTAACATTACTGTTGTAGGTAAGTGAGCTTATTTCTCTACATCACAGGTGTCAAACATGCAGTCCTGAGGCCAAATCCAGCCCCCCAAAGGGTCCAGTCTGGCCCCTGGGATGAATCTGTGAAATGCAAAAATTACACTGAAGATATTTATCATTTTAGTTCAGGTTCCACATTCAGAACAATTTAGTCTCCACTGGGTCAGATCAGTAAAATACTATCATAATAACCTGTAAATCATGACAAATACAAATTTTTCTCGTTTTAGTGTAAAAAACTCAAAATTATATATATATATTTTTTAAAAAAAACATTTACAAACTACCCTTTTACAAAAACATTTTAATAATCGGACCAAATCTGAACAACCTGAAAGGGTTTAAATCTAAGTTTAAAACGATTTTCGCACTCATGACTGTTCATATCTTCAGTGTAATTTTTCACATTCATTCCATGTGCCAAACTGAACCCTTTGGCGGGCTGGTTGTGGCCCACGGGCCGCATGTTTGACACCCTTCTCTACAATGTCATCATGAACTGGTCCAGAGAAAACCCATCAAACATCATGAGAATGTTGGATGTGTTTTAGTGTTGGATGGTTTGAGTTTCCAGGAGGATCTGCCAACGTCTCAATAAAAATAAATAAATAGCCTTGAAAGTCCTCGTGTAAAATGCAACACCAAAGTTTTTTAATAAGCGAAACATCCGAAAACATCCGATATTTGAACTGTGGTCTACGCTGCCATTGGCACCAGTTTGTGGCTCAGTGTCGCCGCCTGACGGAGGCTCTGCTGTCACTGATGTCGTGGAAGTCGAACACCGATCTGTTCTGGACGCTGAACGCAGACATGAAAAGACAAAACAAGATGAAAATGACACAAACATCGTAGACTGATCTGCACGTGTAGAGTCAGTTTTTTTGACCCATCAGTGACTCAGTTCATTTAATTTATTTCTAGTTGTTTTCTGTTTACTGACTCACTGATTTACTTACAAAACGTGTGTTTGTAGTGATGGTCTGTCATTTGTGTGGACTCACCTTAACGGTGTCCATCTTGTTGCTCACTCGATGATTACTGACGGGTGATGGATGACCCCCCCCACGGGTCCAGGGGACAGAGACGTAGCTCATGTAATTGTTCCATCTGAGAAAGAAGACCATGACACCGAGGAGAGAACTTCAGTTAAACCAAACGCACAAACAGATGCTTCATCCTTCGGTTCATTACAAACACTCCACATCTACACATATTGAAGACGTGCTTTTACAGGGGTGGGGTGGGGGGTGGTGCATGAAAAAGAAAAAAAGCATCAAATGTAGAGAGAACAAAGTATTTGTCCCTGATGGAGTAGAAATCTGCAGAAAACAGACATATTCAAATGAAGTAGAAAGAAGTACCTTTCTGTCAGTAATGGTTTTAAGGAAATATACATCAGAATTTCTGTAGATCTCACCTCGTGGTTTGCGGCCGCAGACGGTGCCGTGCGTAGGCCCTGAGGGGTCCAATGGACTCACGTATGGGAAACGGAGGGGAGCAGGGCAGGATGGACGGTTTACTGGACGATTCCACAGGAAGAAAAAAGCATACGTGAAGTTTTCAAAGAAAAGCTGAGGGTGTTTCTGAAAACATTTGAATGTGGTTTGTATTAACCACTCATGAGCAAATGAAGCGAAGGAGGGGAAGAAGATGAAGTTACAACAGCAGGAATATCATCAGTTTTAGGTTGAAAAGAACTAAAAGTTCCAGAGAGACTCTAGTCAGAGCTGATGTAGAAGAATGTGTTTTTTTGTACGACTAATACAAGCACTAATGAAAACGTAACGTGCTGATCACTTTTAATATCCCTCGGCCAAATACAGTGTAGAATTCTGCTAAAGGTTACTGCCCTATAGGTGCCCTATTTTCAATATTCTTCTGCTCCGTGCCAAAATACATCCACAGAATAAATTTGGTGCAGATATCTCAGTGCATTCTTCAAATACTGCGATTACATTGTTGAATGAACAGACAGATGATAAAACGATTACAATACCCCTCCAGACAGAAGTTGGCAGAGGGGGAAAAACTGTAAATCTACGTGAAGTGTAATAAGATGAATATTGTATCGTTATAGTGTATAGTTTGTTTACTTACGTCCCAAAGCTGAGTTTGACGATGGATCCACAGCTCAGACAGTGGAATGTATCGGAGTACATCAGGGCGAGTTGTCTGAAACAGAACGAACAGACCAACTTATAATAAAACACACATTAAAGGGGAACTTCGGTCATTTTCAACATGCTATTCTATTGCTCGATCTATCCAAGAAAAGCTTGTACCGAAGA
>JAPTYQ010000029.1:28545518-28559757 GCA_029814465.1 Ostorhinchus cyanosoma
TCTTCACTGAAGTCAGAAAAGGAACTGAGATACACAAACAAACAAAGCTGCATTTATGGTTTTTCATGTAAAGTTAAAATGGAGCTGGTTTTGCACATTTTCAAAATGTTTTTGTGAATATTCATTAAATAGTTGTATTCTGTGCTCTATATTTTCATTGTGTCATTGTATTATTTCATTTACTGTTTTTATAGACACAAATATTGAGCAGAGCTGCAGGTGAACTGATCCGACCCTTAATAACTGCCAAAGTTTCTCGTGGCCTCATGGGAAAATTAATTGCCCACCCTTGCCCTAATATAAAGCCTTACATTTTTTCGTAAATGTGGAACCTGAAATAAACACATTGAAGTCACACATTAACACAAACTAACCAACAGAACCCAGACTAAACTAGACCAGCTCCTGTTCTGGTTCTGCTGGTTTAGAGGAGTCCACCTGCTGCGTCTGAAACTCACCCGTAGGTGGATGGCGCTGATCTGCAGCCGCGTGCACATGTCCAGGAAGTGTGGAACTCCGGAGGCCTCCAGCACCACGTAGACCGCCACACCGCGCCGCGCCGCCGCGTCCAGCAGGTCCTGGAGGATCTGCAGGTCCGTCAGCAGGTCCATGACGATGGCGACCACCTGAGACGGACACGGGACCATTAGAGACCTCGACACGGGTTCAGTTCAGACAGAACACAGATGGACTTCAGGGATCGTTTCCTTTAAAGGCTCATATTTATCTAAACTAGATACGTCATGACATTTGTGCATATAAGGTCCAAACTTCAGACGAACATTTGTCAGAGTTTGACCGGACCAGTACAATAATAACATAATAACAACTTCATGACTTTTCTCTTTGTTTTTGTGCAAATAACATGAAATTATGGAAATATTTACATTAGCAAAGTATTCAAACAAAAAAATATGAATAACCTGGAAAAAAAAAAGAAATTTTTGAAGAAAAATAAGTGCAATTTTAACAATTTTATACCTAAACGTGCATTATGGATGAAATGCAAGCTCTGGATTCTTCAGTTTAATCTTTTAAACTGCTTTTTAAAAATAATTTCTGTTGTTGCTTTTTTCCATGCTGTATCTTTCACATGATTTTCATTGAAGGTGTTTGTTTTTTTTTTTTATTTTAATGTCATTTTTGTCTCTTCAAATACTTAAAAAAATAAAAAAAAAACAAAAACATTTCACCCAGAACTAAAGCTCAGACTTCCAACTGCCAACTTTTCCATCATTATTATTACCGTGACCTGTAAAAATCCAATATTTTTCCCCTTATAATTATTGTAGATTTGACATTAAGTGGAATAATAGTGGAATACAAAGGTAAATGTGCAGAAAATGCCGTTTTGTGAATGGAGTTCATCCACATTAAAGCCCGTTTTCCCTCCTTCAAACCCACTCTGTCAGTAATTATAACCTGTCACTGTTATTTCTGCTGATGAGTGTTTTGACCTCGTTCTACCGAGTCAATACTTCAGTGAAACCTGCTTTTCCAGGTAATTAAAACTGTTACTCAAGATGCTCTGGGCTCGGTCCAACAACGGTTACGGTTTTCTGCTAATTAATTCATGTCCGTCTGCGTGTGAGGTCGTTACGTAACAGTCACAGGTCCCAGATAAGACCAAATCACATGTCAGATCAGTCACCAGCTCCGATAAAACATAACACGTGGACTTTTACCAATCGCAAACATCAGCCAAGACGTTTTACCGTCAACCCGACTCTTTCCATCCTTCAGTGAAAACTCCACGCGTCATTTTCAATTTCCTCATCTTGTAAATACTTGAACCGGATCCAACGTTTGAAGGTTTTCCTGATAAACAGCCTCATGTTAAGAAAATCCAATGAAATCAATCGTGTGAAGTTCTGAAGAGACCAAACAATACGACAATACGTTTATTTTTCATATTTGGGTTTTATTTTGTTAATATTGTGGGAAAAAACACAAAGTGAATCTGTTTTTTTTTTTTGTCTTGAAGAAAAAATATCCAGTTTGTATTCGTTTTGATGCTACAGGTTTATTTGAGTCTAGTCAAACAAACATCTACTGAATTTAATTGGTTAATTTGTCTTTTAATCCATATTCATCTTAACCCTTCGGTGTCCGGCCCATACACATCCTCCCTGATCACAGAAAGAGCCTCATCTGCACAGTTACACTCATTTTTTTAGTTTGTTTTGAACTTTTTAAACTTTTTTTTGTATTTCATCAAATCAATCATAAACAAAAATACCAAATACTCAATAAAGCCTATATTTTAACCCTTTAAATGCCTCAGATTAAGCCTCTGGTGTCATCGGTGTCCTTCTAATCACCTAAAACATATCATCTGCACAGTAACGAACGAACAGCAGAATGTTTTTCATACAGTTTGTTTTTAACTTTTCTTAAATTTTTTGGGGGGGTTTCATCAACTTTACCCATAAACAGAAATATCAAATATGCATTAACTGTCCTATTATGTCATATTTAACCCTATAAATGCCATCTTTATAATGTAAACAAACAACATTTTTTGATCCAAAAAACATCAAAAACTTTTATTTTCCAATATATGACATAACATTTGAACTTTACCCATAAACAAAAATACCAAATACTCAATAACTCTTATATTTTAACCCTTTAAAATGTTTTTCATACAGTTTATTTTTAACTTTTCTTACATTTTTTTTGTTTTTCATCAGCTTTACCCATAAACAGAAATATCAAATAACAATATCTGTCATATTATGTCATATTTAACCCTATCAATGCCATGTTTATAATGTAAACAACCTCTATTTTTTGATGCAAAAAACACCAAAAAAATTTTTCCCAATATATGACATAAAATTTTAATTTTATGTGAATTTGGCCAATATGCTCTTTTTTCCCTGCTGTAAGTAAAGAAGATTTTCTGACATTTGTTATCATTTGACAGAGAAAAAAAATCTGTATTGGCTCTAAATATCGGCTTAGAAATATCAGCGGCCTGTATCAGTCATTGGCTAAGGCTGATGAAAAAAAAATCGGCATCGGCCCCAAAAAATCCGTATCAGTCCGACCACTAACAGATAAGAATCTTTATTATCAATGTAACAAGTGCAAGGAAATTCAAAGTGCTATCCAGTCTGAGCATCATATAAAAATACAAATAAAAGCAGCTCAAATAAGTTGCGTTAATATTGTTGCACATTTATCTTAATACATCTTATCTTTTAGCGTCTTTTGCGTCTTCTATTTTTAGTTTTAGTTCCAGTCTGAGTTTTAATCGGCTCTTATCACCTCTGTGTGTTTCGATAAACACTAATAACCTGTTTGTCGACATGTTTCTATAAATTCATGAAGCGAAACGAGGCGAAGGAAAAAAGAAATCCATCAGTCAAGTCTTTGTTCAGAAGTCGATGATTGGCTTCACCTCACACGGAAGAATTTTCATCACGAGAAACATTCGCCGTGGAGCAAAACCAAAGGAATGATGAATGTGTTTGAAGTGTTTTTAATTACATGAACATGAGGCTCAGGTTTACTGTTCGATTTAAGGACACGTGGAAGTGGAAGAAAGAAGATTGAATTAATGTCACTGAGTTCATGAACTAATGATAAAAAAGTCAAAGACAGAGACTTTACTGATGCTTTAGTCGCACCTGACCTTTGACCTCTGCAGAAGAAAAGCTGTTTTGAACTTGTTTGACTTTGTCTTTGAGCTATTGTTTCAATTCTCCAGTGAAGCTTCAAAATAAAAGCACCCCCTCAGAAAAAAATGAAAAATCCTGCTGTAAAATCATTTCAACATCTTTCATTTCCAGCTAAACTTTAGTTTTTCATCTTGTTGCATCTTTCACATGGTTTTCTATCACATACGACCCTTAAACCTGAAACTGAACCAGATGAAAACCTGGACCGGGTCCAGACTGCCTGAGCTCCGGCGTGCATACCTGCGCGGTCAGCCAATGGGAGGCAGTGGTGGGGGGGGGCTGAACCTGGTCCGAGCCTGAATGAGTCTTCCTGCAGGTCTGATCTGACATTTCCATCCTGACTCATCTTGTTCAAACCTGAACCGAGTCCACGTTTTATAATCGACGCTCGAGGCTGGAGCTCCAAACATCAGCTTGTGTGTGAACAGTCTGCGTTTGTGCAGAATCGATAAAAACTGAACGTCACGTGGGTGAAAGGATGAGTCAGAGCCTGATTTACTGAGACTGGAGGTGAACAAACGTTACTGAATCACCTGAGTATCACCTGAAGCCTTCATCTTTCCATAAATCACTCCTAATCCTGTACTGTTCACATGTTTTTCCTTTTTTATATAATAACTGCAGAGGTTTGGATCCAGAACTACAACACATGACATTACAGGTAGAGATGGGGATCGATGAGAATTTAACGATTCCAATTCCATTATCGATCCGATTCCTTCTCGATTCTCTTTGGGTGAGGGAATAAAAGAGAAGGAAGGGGTTTGTTTGCATTTGCTGTCTTATTTCCATCTGCACAGAATATATAACATATCGTCACCCTATTAAAATAACAGCCTAAGTCCTTTTTCAGTCCCTTCCTCACTTCTCCATTTCTTCTTTGCGTTTTTTTTTTTTTTTTTTACTTGAACTTAACCCATTTCCAACATCCAGTTTTGACAGCTATTTGAAACCTGACCATTAACTGTCCGTTAATTCCAAAAAGCAAATTAGAAAAGAAACACCTGAATTCAACGTGTCCATACAGTGTACGTCTGGACCTGACTATACGTGGTTTTATTGCATCATTTCTGCAGCATTTATCACATTTGATTTGCATCACATTAGTCAAATGTTCCGTCGCATTTGTATTTTATGGTCTTTTCCATCTTATTGGAGCAGGACTCAGGTCTGCGTCGAGGATCATCCAAACGTCCAAACCCGCTGAACATATATTTACTCATATGTTTAACGTCTGAACCAGGATCTGAGCGTCACAAGGATCCGAAAATTGAAGCGTAACCTTTATCGTGTTGAGTTTGTGTGTTTGTTGACGGACGTGTAAATAAAAAACAGCAGAAGAGTTCAAACCTACTCCAACACCGACTAAAACACCTGACGCGGCGCTCGTTCCGATCTGAACAAAAGGAGGTGAAGCCTTTAAAGAGCAGGCGTTGGTTCAGACTCGTTCTCCCTTTTGTGACGTCCAGACTTGTTTTCTTTTATTTTCCATTCACGTTGAAATCTGGGTTAAATGTTACAAGCTGAGACCTGTTGATACTAAAAGGATCTGTGGTGACTGACCTGATGAAAGAAGGAAAATTATGGGCTTTTTTTTTTTGAGTCTGGAGCTGGTTTTATTTATTGGTTTAACCACAATCAAGTCCAGACCTGGTTCCTCATATGGAAAACTAAAACATAAGAAGAGGAAATGATAGATGTCAACTCATTTTAACAGGAAGAAAACCGGTTATTTTTATTTTCAGGGGTGTCAAACTCATTTTAGTTGAGTTAGAAAATAATAATCCATATGTTCCTGTTTGTTTAAAAGAGAAAAAAGGAAAATGACATGATGAAAATGTGAACAAACACGTACAACTTGAAATTTCTTTAGAAAAACTAGTTCCATTTCAACAGTATTATGTGTCAGTTTATTATTAACACAACTGACTCATCACAGTGGATCTACAAATACACAAAACATGTAATAACAGGCAGCATACTGTTGAAAATGCACTTGTTTTTCTTAAAACATTTCAGGTTGTTCGTATTTGTTTGGGTTATTCACATTTTATTGTGAAAGGATAGTTTGTAGATGTAAATATTGTTTCAACATTTTCCACATTAAACCAAGAAGGAAATTTGGAGTTCCAATCTAATCCAGCTTTATTTGTATAAAGCACATTAAAACAACAGTGGACCAAAGCGCTGTACAGAAGAATAAATAAAAACCAAAATAAAAGAGTAAAATACAAGATTAGATTAGAACACAATAAATGAATAAATAAATAAATAAATAAATAAACAAACAAACAAACAAAATACTAGACTAAAATATGTTTGGATTAGAACACAATAAATAAATAAATAAATAAATAAATAAATAAATAAATAAATAAAAATACAAGAGTAAAATACAAGTTTAGATTAGAACAGAATAAATAAATTAAAAAATTAAAGAGTAAAATACAAGAATAGAATAGAATAGAATAGAATAGAATAGAATAGAATAGAATAGAATAGAATAGAATAGAATAGAATAGAATAGATAAAAACCAAAATAAAAGAGTAAAATACAACATTAGATTAGATCAGAGTTGTCATTAATGTAGGTAATTAGGCTTTTATTTTGGACCACATTTGACCTGGTTTTGGTCCACAGGCCGTATGTTTGACACCCCTGATCTAAAAGACCCTCAAACCGACTGTTGGTCTGTTCAGGTTCAGAGTCTGACTGAGAAATCTGACAGTGAAGATCTTCAGCCTCAGGAGAAAAAAAAAACATAACATCTTTTCAAATCTGTCACATGACCTCTGTTGGCCAATCATGTCGCACCGTTCCCCTCCCAACGACCATGACCTGAGCTGAGCCAAGTAGGTCACAACGACACAAGACACTGAGGTTCACAGCTTTGTTTTACACCGTTTTTCACCGTTTTATTCACCGTTCTGCTGATCTCCATTCAGATCCTGTTTGTTTGACTTTAACGTTATTGAAATAAACACCATATACTGGAAAAAAAAAGATCAAATCTCAGCTTGAACTGATCATAAGTTATTAAACACATAAATAATTCAACTGGCTGGTATACATTCATTTTATTTATTACCTGTCTTTATGTTCTACTTTTAATATTTCTGTGTGTTGCATTTAAGTGCTTTTGTTTGATTTTCTTCAGGATGTTACTTTTTACATTTGTGCTTCTTTTTTTTTTCTTGTTAATTAAATAAACAAACCTCTGATACAAATGGTTGGTCTAAAACCAGATACAGTTTGGGACCAAAGATAAATCATCTGGTTTATTTCACCAAAAATCTGCCTCCAACAAGAAGAAAATAATGATCTGACACATTTTCAGCTGCATTTTCAGGGTCCAATACGGCCCCAAATACAAAATACTACCAGAGTAACCTATAAATCATGACAAATCCAAACTTTTCTCTTTGTTTTCCTATTTTAAAAAAAGTTAAATTACATGAAAACAAACTATCCTTTCAGAACAATTGTGAACAACCAGAAATGTCTTGAGGAAAATAACAAGATTCTGCCTGTTACTAAAAGTTTTATGTTTGTAGATCCACTGTGATGAGTTAAGTTTTAATACACGTGTAAATAATGAGACATAATAATGTAAAACTGGGCTTACTTCTCTAAGACATTTCAAGTTGTTCATAATATTCACATTTTTAAAGGATAGTTCATGTAATTTCACTTTTTTCCCTTAAAACATACTTAAAAGTGTGAAGTAGAAATTATTTGTGGGTTATTATGATATTATTATTATCAAATTATTATTATTGTTATTATTGTTATTGTTATTATTATTATTATTATTATTATTATTATTATTATTATTATTATTGGTTATTATTTGTACTGGTTTGCTTTGTGGCCCCTGAACTACACAGACTCTAAAATGTGAAAACTGTCATTTCCAGATTTTCCCAAACGCGTCCTGTTTGGATCCGGATCCTGAACCTGGACCAGGACCTGGGGTTTTACTCCACATCCCTATGTCTGGGGATGGAGACGCGGGTCCTGGTCCTGGTCCCGGTCCCGGTCCAGGGCTCTTACCTTGTGCGCGTCCTGGATCATTCTCCGGACCACCTCCTTGATGTGGGGCCCGGGCTCTTTGGGGGGGTGGGTGTACACCGACACCCGGGTCACGCCTTTGTAGAGGCCGCTGGAGCCGGGCCAGCCGATGTCCAGGGCCGGGACCTCAGTGTCGGACATCTGGGGCCAGTATGTGGAGTGGACCCCGGAGTCCGCGCTGGACTCCTTGGTCTTGTCCTGGTCCCCGGACTCGGAGTCGCTGTCCGGCTCGTACTCATGGAAGGTCTTGCGGATGCTCTTGACCTCGCGAGCCGACAGGAAGTCCCGGATGTTGTCGTCCCGGAGACGGACCTTGAAGGCTCCGTCGCCGTTTCGCAGCAGCTGCTCCAGGGCCGCCCTCTGCTCCTCACTGTAGTAGAACTCCGGCCGGGACTCCGGGATCTTCTCGTTGACGTGTTCGTCGTCCATGCAGACCAGCTGGGACTCCGCCATGGTGGACTCGGCTCCGGGATCCGCGTCCTGCTCCGGCTCCGTCTACCTGTGGGACCAGGTAACGGCAGGTGTGCAGGTAGATGCAGGGGGCGTGGCTTCAGGAAGGCAGGCGGTACAACAGGGACCGAGGCACTTTCCGGTTTCAGACCTTTCAAAATAAACGTTTTAATTCGAAACTTGAAAGAGGACGGTTATCTCTGGACCAAAATACTGCAACACAAGTAAAAGTACTTACTCAGAAGTACTGCAACTCAAGGAAAAGTACTGACGCGCACTAAAACATAAGTAAAAGTACTATTATACACTGAAAAGTACTACAACACCAAGGAAAAGAAATAATACACACTGAGAAGTACCACAACATCAAGTATAAGTTCTAAAACATAAGTAAAAGTACTATTATACACCGAGAAGTACTACAACACCAATAAAAAGTACTAATACGCACTGAGAAGTACTACAAAGTAAAAGTACTAAATCACAATGAAAATTACTATTACACAATATAATTTTCATTTTACTTCTGTGAATCATGAAAAACAAACCAGATTAAAATATAAAAGACAAAAATAAATGAGATGATTGAGATGATATTGAAAAAGATGGGGGGAAAAATGCAGCGAAGTAAAAATTTGCAACAGATGAACAAAAAAACAAGATAAAAGTAATTCAGTAACATGAAAATATCACAATAGATGAAAAAATATGCAAAATGTGTATGTATATTTTTTTATTCCAGATCCATCAGAGCCAAGTTGTGCTGATAAAATAATTTGTAAAACAGATCAAATTTACACCTGAGTCACTCATAAAAATAACTTTATTTTTCATTTTCAAAAATCTGGGAACGTCCACGACTGGAAAAGTGTCCAATTCACTCACAGATCTGATGGTTTGAAACAGAACGATAAAATATATCGACAACAACAGTGTGAGCAGAAACAGCGGATTCTTCATGCGACCGGTTTTCTTTCATAAACGTGGGTTCCTCGGTTCTCCTCAGCAGAACCGTCGTCCAGTCCTGTTCTTCATGATCTGGGTTCTGGAGATTCTTCATCCAGTCTTTGCTCCTTTGGAACGTTCCAGATTAAAAACTGCCTCATGTGAATCCGCCGACTGGCTGGTGGTCCAATCGGCGCCACTGAGGTCCAGTCTGGGTGAATCCAGATCCGTTGGTCCATGTGGGCGTCAGTCAGGGCATTGTTTTGGTGTAGTTGGAGGGAAACAGGCCCATCTTCCCCCGAAGCCTCCCCTTCCACCAGGACGAGTCGGACCGGTCCAAAACATCAATGATGTCACCGGCGCAGAAGCCGAGCTCATCGTCTTCCTCTGCCCGGAAGTCGTACAGCGCCACCACCTGGATGGAGGACACCCTCTGTGGAAGGAGGAGACACAGCGACCACTCATTACAGCCCAGAAAAACTAAAACCAGCAACATCTGGGTACAAGTACTTTTGTTTTCTACTACAGTACCAACCGGGTACATGTACTGTTATTTTCTATTACAGTACCAACTGGGTACATGTACTGTTATTTTCTATTACAGTACCAACCGGGTATTTGTCCTTTTATTTCTACTACAGTGCCAACTGCGTACATGTACTTTCATTGTGTATATGTGGGTTCTTGAGGCCAACCTGGGGCAGGGGCATGGTTTCTGATGTGCGGCGTGGAGGGAAGGCGGAGCTAACGGGGCTGCTTCGTCCTGAGTGGCCGATGGTGTGGGCTCGTTCCTCCAGACCCACCCTCTTGGCCTGGAACAGAATAAAACTCTGCTGAATGACATGTTATAGGAAATGAAACCACTGTGATCTGAGTCGTGTCGGCAGAGGGCGTTTACCAGCTGGTTGTGGGGCTGGTCGGACGCTCGGCGAGGTGCGGCAGCGGCAGTGGCAGCCGGCGAGCTGCGCTGCTCAGGGAGACTTCCTCTCTTCACCTATGAGAGCAAGTACACAGGAAGTAGATGAGGTATCAGACCGAACATCTGGAGGGGGAGGACGATGACAGACTGGGCTTATCTGATGTGAATGCACAGTCACAGAAAAACTGATTAGACCATCAAAAGTCATCAAAAACAATGCTTATGCAATCCAGTCCTAACTCCTGTGTGGATCATGTGACTAAAACAGACAAAAGAAAACATGGAATGAATAAAAGCACCGTTTTTGTCAGAACAATGACACAGATATTGATATAAGAACTGAAGTGAGTTTGGTTATTATCAAGAAAACATGTTAAATAGATAGATATCAGCTCTGAAATTCAACTACTATGAGCTATTTGTGTTGGTATCATTATATTTGTCCAAACAAATGGACCTTTAGTTGGACCAGGCATTAAAATAAATAAGAAATTGAAGAAAACAAGGGTGGTCTAATAATTTTTTGTATGTTTAACACCAACAGGAAACACAACAAAACAATAATCAGTCAAATTAAAACATGTAGTTTGAGCTGTAAACTGGATTCAACTCTGATCAGGCCTTTTGAAGAAGTCAGTGTGTGACATTAAATGGTCCAATTCTGGAATAACGGTGATGAATGATGATGGTTATTGATCCCGTATCGTGTATTTGGAAGACACGACAGCAAAGGCCAACAATAAAACAACAACCGCGAAGCTAGCTAACACTGTTAGCATCATCTGTGAGTGAGATTTAAACTGTTGAATCTATTTTGATCTGTCCTCTTGTGTCTTTGGCTTCAGAAAAGGCTCAAACATGACACCATCGTCTAAACGCTGACGGTATCTGCTCTTGGATTTGCACGTTCCACATACATTCGGTCGGTTTCAACATTGTCTCTTGTACTGATTGGATAATAGTCTTATGTGAGGGGCTTCGTGAAGGGTCACTTACATCCACATGTCAAACAGAGAAAGATATTCCCTTAAAGATGAAATCTAGTGCATAACCCACACAGCTTAAGTTTAGGGATCAATGTAAAGAACGGAAGCAAAAAGGTTAAAGCTACAGGTGAAAAAACTCCAGAAATGATTAAATTGATGGATAGATAAACCTGTTAATATGATTCATCACAAATAAGTCCCATAATTCAGCCCAAACATCAGATTCTGGAGCGACGGTTTGCAGTTTTTCATCGTAAGTCTCAAAAATTTGGACCTGAATCTATGAAAATACACCATGAGGCAGATAAAGAAAAAAAAAGCCATCAGCAGGAAGTGGCTGAAAAAGGATGCACCAAAAAATAGAGAAGTGGACAGAGGTTCTAGAGGACATCTATAGGACAGAGAAGTTGACTTTATATGTCAGACCTGATTCAGACAAATTCAGCGTTTACTGGAAAAACTGGGCTGATTTTATGACATTAATAAAAGCTGATTTTACTGATAAGACGAGCATTTAGATCCATGGAAACCTTTGGCTCATGCTTCACTCTTAAAATGTTTGGTGTTAATCTTATACCAGAGGAAAAGGTTTTCTGGAAGGAAAGAATGGAATAGGAAATATACTTGTTATTTCCCTTTAACTCCATTTTAGGATATCGTTTATATTTTTACTATTTCTGTCTATGCTCCCCTGTATGAGTATGATTTTGTTTTTTATACATGAAGTAAAATGCTGATAAGATAAGGCTGCCTAAAAAAAAAATAAAAATGAGAGAGAGAGAGAGAGAGAATACACCATGATCTGCTATGATGTTTTTTTACTGGCTCTTCCGTTTAATATTAAAATAATGTCCGGTTAAAACCACATTTTCAGTTCTTTTAATCTTCTTTTTATGTCATGGTCTTCCTTCTGCTTTCCTGAAATCAACTTTTATAAAACTGGACCTAATGAAAGAACAGCTGAACCATTTTAGAGTTTATTATAATGTTATTGTGTCTATGTAGCAACAGGTTAGGGTTCTGAGGTCAGGGTCTAAGGTCTGGGGTCTGGGGTCTAACATTGGGGGTCGGGGTCTGGTACCTGGGCCATTGAGGGGTTCCTATTGTCCGAGCTGCCGTCGATCAGGTAGATCTCTCGGGTCTTGGAGATGGTGGTGGTCTTATAAAACTCCACCATCTTGTTGAGGGAGGTGAACTTCTCCGACCAGAGGAAATACTGGCCTTTATTGTCTCTCATCACCTTGAAGTGTTGGACGTCGGACTCGTGTCTGAGGGTTGAGAAAACACAGGAATCAGTGGAGCGGTCCAGACCTTGAGCCGGATTCACATGAACACATTTAAGCCGAGCCTGACCAAACCAGACGAACACGCTGCTGTTCGTCGAATCGTTTGCTGTTCATGCTTCTGCAGACTCTTGCAGACGTAAATCTGTGAATTCTTGCAGAGTTTGCGACACATTACAGATGTTTTGAGAGTGAAATGAGTCACAGTTGACTTTTTCTATACTTCTCGGTCGCTGCAGGTTGGTTTCTCACGGTTAAACCAGATGCCTTTTAGCAGATTGTTGTTAAATATTCTTTAAGCTTCAAAACGTTCGTGGAAAAAGTACGTAGCATGATATGGTTTAAATGATAGAAATCAACCTTCTGCTTTTAACCCATTACTGGAACATGAAGGAACACCCCCCCCACACACACACACACTGCAGACTAGAGGCAGTGGGTTTAACATATTAAGCCCCCGGGGAGCAAATGGGGGGGTGGACTGCTTTGCTCAAGGGCACATCAGCCAACATCTTTTTTTCTGCCAGTTCAGGGAATTGAACCGGAGACTTTCCAGCCTTTTACGTCATGGCTGCCCCCTATAATAAACATCACAGCTTAAACTGTTTTTCTGTCCAACTTCCCCCTCATACTGTCCTGGAAAAAAGTTTTCAGACACACAATCTCAAATATAATCATGAAATATCTGTGGAAAAATAGTTTTGGTGTTTCAACAGATGTGGCTGCATCAGACAAACACATGCAAATGATTTTTTTTGTTTTTGTTAATTGTTTAGAAGGAAAAAAAAAAAACTAAACTAAATTATTAACAGTTTCAACATGTGGTGTCCTGGATGTTTTTCTGCTGAATCATCCAGTTTTGACCTGGACAGAACTGAGCATGTGCAGAAGGAGCATGTGGGTTTGGAGAAGGGAACGATACTGGGCAGATTTCAGTGACTTAAGAACGATTCTTAATGGAATATTTCACAGGA
The DNA here is from genome assembly GCA_029814465.1 of Ostorhinchus cyanosoma. Taxonomy (NCBI): domain Eukaryota; kingdom Metazoa; phylum Chordata; class Actinopteri; order Kurtiformes; family Apogonidae; genus Ostorhinchus; species Ostorhinchus cyanosoma. The sequence continues at coordinate 28,558,834 of JAPTYQ010000029.1, forward strand.
CTGTATATTGTACAATAATAAGAATCAGACTAAAACATTCCAGAAACAATTAAGAAGTACTAAAAGTACTCTAAATTAGATTTTAAAGAAGTCATATTTATCTAAACCCACTTTTATTAGTCTGTGGTTCCTTTCTTTGTGTCTTTGGACCCTAATAGTTCATACAGTTTGAATCTGAACCCTCCAGCTGCTGCAAAGCTATCTTTAGATTCATTTGGGCAAAAATCAAGCAGATTTCTACAACCTGTTTGAATTCCTTAATTCTTAAAAGAACTGAAATGATTTTAGTTATTATCAAGAAAACATATTAAATAAAAAATATGTTCTGAAGTTAAACTACTATGAGCTATTTTTGTTGGTATCATTATATTTGTCCAAACAAATGGACCTTTAGTTGGACCAGAAATTAAAATGAACAAGAGACTGAAGAAAACAAGAGGTGGTCTAATCATTTTTTCTGCTACTGTAGACAGGAACACTCACATCTCATCTTATCTATGATTAACATGACATTTATTATCTTAAGTTTAGTTTTGTAATTTGTCAATAGTTGCACTAAACATCTGTTTGGAATCCAACAAACTAGGTCAGAACTGTCTCTGAACACATACAGGGGTGGAAAATAGTTCTCGGACACCCTTAAACTTCTACACAATCTCAAATACTATGTTGAAATATTCGGGGAAAGTCTTTTTTGTGTTTCTTAAAGGTTTGGCTGCATCAGACAGACACAAACAAATGCAATTTTTATTCTTTTTTTTTTTTTTAAATAAAAAAAAATAACCAAACTAAATTCTGGACAGTTTCATCATGTCGTGTCCTGGATGTTTCATGATCTGCTGAAACGTCCAGTTTTGACCTCAGTAGAACGGAGCATGTGCAGAAAGGAACGTGGGTTTGGAGAATAGAACAATACTTAGAGTT
>JAPTYQ010000029.1:28587755-28598168 GCA_029814465.1 Ostorhinchus cyanosoma
CTCCTGCTCCTCCTCCTCCTCCACCTCCTCCTCCGCCTCCTCCTCCAGGCATCAACGCTCAGGCTCGGAAGCTGCAGAAGAGCCGTTCGCGGGTTGCGTCCCTGTTCGTGGACGGCAGCGGTGACGACGTGGACGGTCTGGGGATCTGGAGGAGTCTGAGTGAGATGGATCTGTCGGCGATGGGGAAGGAGGCGAGCCGGGCCCGACAGAGCGCGCTCAGGGAGGACCCGGAGGCCGAGGCCGACAAGGAGGTCCTACGTCTGGGGATGGAGAAGGAGGAGACGGAGAGCAGCGACGACAACACCACCCAGTACTCCATCCACCCGCCCTTCGACTTCCCCTACTTCCTCCTCCTCCAGGGCTACAGCCACCGACAGGTGAGGACAACGAAGGGTTAATGTAGGAAGAAATAGGGCAGAATCAGTCTGATCAGTCACTGTTTGATTTATTTATTTAACCTTTATTTAACCCGGTAGGTCAGTTTACAGTGGTGAGCTGACCAACAGGCAGATAAAACAGTAAAAACAAGTGGTTCCAGGCATAACAAACCCCGCCCCTCGCACGTTTTGGAGCGTATTTTGGCATCGATCCAGATGATGTCATCATGTCTATGCATGTGCTGATGTCAGCATATCAGCAGCCTCTGTATATGTGCCAAGTCTGAAGTAAATGAAACAAAATTGATGTTTTTATAGATGTGAACTCTCGCCCATTGTAAATAAATGGGAGAAAAACAAGATGTAAAAAAATTCATTAAAAATTTGAACTTTGACCTCTTTTTCCCAAAATGTAATCACATCTATTCTGTGTCATTGGACATCCATAGACCCAATTTAGTATGAATTCAACCAATAGTTTTACTGCTAGTGTTAAAAAACAAACAAAAAACTAGCGGCAGATTATCATAATATCATATAAATATAAATAGCATTATCACCCTTTGAAAATTTATCAAGATAATTAATATTTTATCTTGATTTTCATTGTAGTTTCTCACATCTTTGCTGCTTTTTAGTTTAGTTTCATTCCAGAATTTAACAAATGTATAAATTAACAAAATAAGAATAAAAAAAGAAGCAAATTGTCTGTATATAAATAAATAAATATATATTAATAACGTTACATTAACACATAGTACATATTAACACCAACATTTATCTTTTCAAATACATCTGTTTGTCCATCATCACATCTCATTTTCATGTTTTATTCACTGGTGAAACATCATTTTTCATGTTATAATCCACTTCTGCGGTCGGATTCTTTTCAGTCAGCCTAAATCTGACTCACTGGTTCTCTAATGGTTTGTCAGAACAGTCGTAGGCGAGGTTCTGTGACCTGAGCCGGTCTGAGAGACTCCCTGTCGGTTCCAGATGGACCCAGGCCAACCCAGGCTTATGAGACCAAACGTGGACACAAACAGGTCCACGACAGTGTCGGATTGAACGTCTTACGCTAAGACGTAAATCCCTGATTCAGAGAGTAGGCTTTGGATGTCACCTGTGTTATGTGAAGCCAGAGACACGGTGTAAACACTTTCTCAGGACGGACTCCTGCTGGGCCCGTGGACCTTCAGCTGGGTTCAACATGAGGATAAGGAGGAGGATGAAGATGACCTCATAGAATCAGAATATTATATTAATGCCAGGGGAAATGGTTGTGTGTTACAGTTGATCCATGCAAGTATAATTAAAACAGCAGGAAAGAAATTATCAACATTACAAATATATTTACATATAATATTGATATTTATAAACTATATGGACGGAAATATAAGGATACATCATGTCTACAGCGGTAAGATGTCCTGTTCATGCTGATTTGAGATAAAAACTTCCTTTTTTTTTTTTTTTTACTGTCATAATTTGATTTATTCATGGACACACACATAAATATTTTGGTTACACAACAATCAATTAGTTTCTGCAAACAATTAGGGAATGTTGTGATTCTTATGCTTATAAAATTATCCTTTTTTCAACAGAAATTAAGCAACGAAAGTCCAAAGTGTTCACATGTGCGTTCTTTTAATGAAGGAAAAGCAGCTGATGAACCTCAGGAACCATTCAGTTACCTTTGATTTGTTTACGGAAATGAATTAATCAACTGAAAGTCACATAAATAAAGAAAAAAGAAAACAGCCAAACCTTGATAACCTTTATTTAAACCATAACTTTTTCTTTCTCAGTGAGATGGTTAGTTGTGGTAGAAAATTATTATTTACAGTCGAAGCATGAAAAATATTTTAGAAAGTTAGAGGTAGAACATTTAAAATCATGCAAAAATGAGACTGAAGGTATTAACAATCAATGGTGTTGAACTGGTTTTAGTTCAGGTTCCACATACAGACCAATATGATCTAAAGTAAAATAATAACCTATAAATCAAAATTTCTTCTTGTTTAATGTGAAAAGAATAATATTACATCATGACTTATAAATAATGACAGTTCTAAATGTTTGTCTTTCTTGTAGTGCACAAAAAACTCATTAAATTATGAAAATATTTACATTCACAAATAAATTGTGAATAACCTGAACAAACTTGAACATGTTTTGTGCTTTTGTAGATTCCATCCATAATGCACATGTATGTATAAATGATAAGTTGAGGTAGAATATTGTTGAAAATGCACTTATTTTTCTGAAGAAATTGCAGCTTTTTCAGGTTATTCACATCTTTTTAGTTTGGATAGTTTGTAAATGTAAATATTTTCATAATTTAATGTTTTGGGGTTTTTTTGCACTACAACAGAAATTTGGAGTTGTCATAATTTTTAGGTTATTATGATAGTATTTTACTTGACATCCAATTGCTCTGTGTGTGGAACCTGAACATGAGCTTGACGTTTCTGCTCTTGATGGTTCTTATTCCATCGTGACCTCAGAGACACTTGATCATATGATGTTCACGTCCTCATGTCGTGACCCAACACTTCTTTGAAACCGTTTTGACTGAATCTCGCCTCAGATTCCGAGTTCACCGTTCGTTTTTTTTTTTTTTTTTTTCTCCTCTTGAAGCCGAGGCCGTTTGAGGCTGTGGCTTTGACTCAACTCGTTCCCACGAACAGGAAGCCTCTTGTGTTTGTCCCGCTGCTGGAAAGTGCTGACCACGCAGAAAACTGGCAGCAACACACGGCGAATCAGGCCAAAACGCTCTGCGACGACAGGTCCACGCCTCGACACAAGGCCTCGTCGAATACACGAAAATAAGACGTACATGAAGAAAGGAAGGAGACACAGGGTCTTAAATATAGACAAAAATATTAGGACAGGTTGGATTCAGGTGGTTGTTTTGTAACAGGTTTGGGATACAAAACAATAATGACAAATCTCCCATTAAACTTTAAAAGAGTGATATTTAGCTTTTTTAAATGGAATTCTTCATTTCCACACATTTCCCTGTGGTCTACATAAACTGTAAATGCTCCGCTTGGGTCTGAATTCTTCATTAATTCAACTCCACAAGTCCATCTTCAACACTATTTCTGAGTAATGACACTAGAAAGGCCGTTTGGAGCGCCGGCCCTTTAAATCCAAATGAGCCACTTCATGCCCCGCCCCCTCCAGGTTGTTGACTGTGCTTTCTGTTCCATTCAACCACTTGTGTTCATTAATACAACCAACAACTGAACATTTTAGGTAATCGGCTCAAAGTTAGGACATATTTTCAGCTTTTACTTCAACTGCTGCTGCTGTTTTTTTTTCTTTAAACAAAAGAGGTAATTAAAAAAAAACATGAAAGCATACATAGAAAATGAATAAGTGAATTTAAATATATACAAAATAAGAAGAGACATACAATAATAATAACAAAATTTAATAAAAAGAAAATAAGGGGGAAAGGGGGTCCATCAATCACCAGAAAAGAATGAAAATGATTTGAAGAAAGTTAAGAACGGCTGCTATTTACTGTAGAACTTAGAGACCTTTAACTGTTTTTGCTGTGAAAGTCGTATTTTTGCCCTGTCGGTGGAAACCGTCCGTCCTCCCAACGCTGACTGAGCCTCTCAGGCTGCTCGGCTTCGTCCAACACCTCTGATACCGTATCATCCTCCACTAATAGCCTTACAGCCGTGACCCCAAGGTCGCGGACATCAGCGGCGTCTCGTTCATAAGCCCTTCCATTCCTGTTTGGCTTCTCGCTGCCGGTGCTCATCCTGATGGGTGATTTCCAAAGTGTTGCATAAGGAAATGAGTGTGGCTGACAAATTAACCCTCACAGACCAACCTGTGTCTCTGTGGTTCCTGACCTGTAGTAGTTGAAGTATTTCTATAATATTGGTCAGAATCAGGAGTCAAACATCATCTGAAGAAAACAAACAATTATAGAGATAGTGTCAAAATGGAACTCGGACAGAACCAAAACAAGTTGTTTGTTACATAACTGGATGTAAATGTTTTCGAATTCCACGTAAATGACTGTTTCCTCTCATTTGCCTCAGAAAGGAAGCAAATTATAGACATTTATTGGCTCAAAATAGGAATAATGATGAATCGATGGGCCTGTTTCCATGACCATAAAAATGTGGGAGTAATCAGATAAGTGTAATAATCAGATGTGGTGTCTTTACATGCACTTCAGGAATACAATAATGGAAAAAAAACCCTTTGTTTCAGTCCATTATATTCATTAACCTTTATTTAACCTGGAAAAATTTTTTTTGTTGTTGTTTTAACGAAAACCACCATGAGCAGAACATCTTACAGCTGTAGCCATGATGTGTCCCAGTAGTTTATAAACATCAGTATTTCCTTTAAGTTTAATGGGGGATTTTTCCTCCTAAGTGAGATGTTAAGAAAGTAGATGGTTAGTTGTGGTAGAAAATGATTATTTACAGTCAGAGCAAAAAAAATATATTATAAATTTAGAGGAAGCGCATTTAAAATCATAGTCATGGATAAAAAACACAAAATCAGTGTTGAGAGAAATTAAGTAAAAACCATCTGAGGCATTTTGGAAACAAGGATAATAATTTAAACCAAACCAACCAATGCAATGATATTTATCCCAATAGAAAACTGTATTCTGTCGTTGGTCATCATTGTTTTTATTCCAGACCCCTGTTAGAACAGAAACACCTGGATTCAACGTGTCCACATACTTTTGTTCATATATTGAATGTAGTGAAAGTACTTCCTGTCATTGTCTTATATTTACTGTGATCTCAGTCTGTGTTTCTGTAAACATTCCTGTGAAACGTCTTTTTCTGCGGCAGGACTTCGTCATCTACTTGATGAGCGGGACCACCACCATCTTCGGCTGCTGCAGGGAACACTGCAACGGCGAGGACGAGGAGCGGCTGAAGGTCGACATCCTCCTCTTCGCTCCGGACGTGTTGCCTCAACACTGCTGCGTCAGACGCCTGGACTCCAACGGCCCGCCCACCGCCGCCGGAGACGCCAAAAAGACTCAGACGATGCTGAAGCCCCTCCACGGGGCGCCGGTCACCAGGAACGGGTCCCTGCTGAAGGACGAGGTGGAACTGAACCCCGGGGACCTGGTGGGTTTGGGGAAACACTACCTGTTCATGTTTAAGGATCCGACCAGCACGGCGGGGCCCGTCCAGACCCCCCCGTGGATGACCAGACTCTGTCCCAACGCGGATCCAAAGGGGGCGTCGTCTTGTTTATCGTGTGGTTCTTCAGTTCCCGTCAAAAGGTTCCCAAGGAAACCTTTACCGCCGCGTTGGAGGGATCTGGAAGGTACAGAGGCAACACTAAGCTATAAACTGGAACAGGAGGAGGAGGTTCTGCAGAAGGTTCTGGACATGATGGACCCGTGTGGGAGCGAGCCTAAGCTGAGCCCCGCCTTCCTGCTCAGCCTCTGCATCCAGCACTCGGCGTCCACGTTTGAGCTGACACACTTTAGGCAGCTGCTGCTCCGGATCGCCAGTCAGATCCAGCTGGTGATGTGGGTAAGTGTCGCTCTTTGTGTCAGGAAATCTCACACAAACCTGGTGCAAATGTGTCCATTCAGCCTCCAAATCCCCAGAGTTTGAGGAAGAATGTAACGCAATCAAATGTGCCATCAGGGCCACAGGTAACGCGCATAAGCTGCTTGATGTTTTCTGCGAACGCTCTTATGAAACAGACGTATTCTTCGTGTGCCCCCTCTCTTAGGAGAAGACAAAGGACCTTGCAGCGATTCAGCCAGAAACGTGAGTAGTTCAACCACAAGTGTTTTTGAGAATGTCCCAGAAATATACGACAATGACCCGCCACGGAGCCAAGAACGGCAACGGGTGATATACGACACCTCCAGGCCGACCGTCTGAACACTGTGGTTTCACAACTTCAGAAACATCCTCATTAAGGGCCTTCTTTCTGTTCTCTAAGCCTCCCTTAAACACTGTCCTTCTGATTCCAGTGTTTTATCCTCAGGGTAAAGAGGTCGAAGGTGTTTATTCAGGAGGTGATGAAGGTTATCGTAGTTTGACGAACTCTGAGTGAAGGCGTAAAGTCATTCTGCTGATTTTCAGAAGCTTAAGGGGAAGTTAAAGCTGATTATTCAGGTGGAACAGTTTGGTTTTGTGGTACTTTTCGTTTCCTTATTCACTCTCCTGTATCCGGACCAGAGGGGCTGATCACCCAAATCACTGTAGAAATGTCAAAATGTTTCATACACTGCAAGAATCCAAATCTTATCAAGTGTATTTTATCTCATTTCTAGTCCTAATATCTCATCACACTTAAAATAAGACATAATCACCTAAAGAGTAACTTTTCAGTGAGATATAAGAACTGATTTTTAGACAATAGATCTGGAAAATCTGATTTCGAGAAATCTTACCAAGATAATTTTCACTTGTTCCGTTGGCAGATTTTTTTGCTTGAATTAAGCCAAGATTTTTATTTGTCTGACTTCTGCGTCAATGTTGCTTCTGACAGACACAAATACAGTCCACAGACACCACATTTGTTGTTTCAGTTCGTTGCTGTGAGACATCGACATGTTCACCAAACAGGTCTGGTCTAAACTCTTCTGTAAACATATGCGAGTAAACAGGCCAACTGTGGTTTCCCAGTAAAAATCACAATGTCTGCATTTGTCAACAGGTTTTGGGGTTGTTTATGTACTCTGATAAAAAACTGGTTTACATTTCTATCCCACCCATCATCACAGTGCGACTTAAAATAACAGAATGTCTTTAAAGCTTGCTTTGTTGTTACAGAAAACAGTGAAAGAAACAAAAATACAACAGAAACTCCCACCCGATGAGCTTTAGGAGAAACTGAAGGGTTCAGTAGCTTTTATCAAGATTTATTGTTTTCTTCAAATGTTTAACTCTACAAGCTTCACAACTTATATTGATGAGAAGTGAAATGTCTTTTTTTTTTTTCATTTTTCAGCTCCATGTTAGACTGAGTTTCTGACACCAGCTTTTTTTATCCGTGTCCACATCGAGGCCATAGTTTACTGAAATCCGTCTGATGTGGTCTGAGCTGCAGGTTTTTAGGTCTTTCATCCATAAAACCACAGCTCCCAGTTTACTCGTACATGTTTGGAGGATGTCTGATCCATTAATCAACACAGCATCTGCATTTATGTAAATGTCCACAGTTTGTGTTTTGTGTTTGATGGACAATGATGGGTCTTTACAGCTGTCAATCATCAGTTTTTTCCTCTGAAAAGACCTGTGATTGGCTGCAGGTTTCTATCATTAATTCAATCAATTTTTATTTCTAAAGCACTTTACAACAACCAAAGCTGACCAAAGTGCTCTACAATAGACGAATTACGATAAAGCATCATAAATAAATAATAATAACAATATAGTGCCTTTTCCTAATAAAACAAACAAAGTAACACCATTGTGAACAGATAGGTTTTAAGTCATGGACTAGACCTTCTGAACCAGGGGTATCAAACTTCTCATAATTTGACTAAATTAGGAAAATTTCTACTTTTACAAACTACCCTTTTCACAAAAAAAATCTAATTACCTAAACAAATATGAATAAACTCAAATTCCTTCAAAAGATAAGTGCAATTTTAACAATATAGTGCCTCAGTTTATGATTTACAACTGCATTACTGTGCATGTATAACGTACAGATCACAGTGGATCTACAAATACACAAAACATTTAGTAACAGGCAGAATAGGTTTCATAGATTTTTATTGCGAAGCCTCATCACAGAACAGATTTGAGATCCTCTGATTGGTGCATTATACTTAATTTTTTATATCAACATAGCAAGTACACATTCAGAAAACAGCATTGATAAGGTGAGAGAAGAGGAAGGAAAAAGAGAGAAAAAACACACAATTTAACCCCTCCCCCCATGACTGTAACAGGCAGAATATTGGTCAAATTTTGGAGTTTGGTGTCATTATTTATTGCTTATGATATAACTTTGTCGGTGTGACCCACTTGAGATCATATTTTTCAGTTTTTGACCCCTGAACTAAGTGACTTTAACATCCTTCATTGTGAATATCTTCAGTTTACTTTTTGCATTTCCCTTTTTCTTCCCATGGGTCGGATTGGTTCCTTTGGCGGCGGGTTCTGACCCACAGGCTTTATGTTTGACACCCCTGGATTAGACCTAAAGCCTGACGGAGTTTCTTTTAACACACTTTAAACACAAAATGTTGAAGCTCATGACATTTTTGATGGATAATTGAAGCGTCAAGTCCAGCACAGGTTTGTCATGGGTGTTTTAAAACCTTCTTAAAAGCATTTCTCGCTGTTCGGTTCAATCAGGAGCTCCGACGATCAGCCCGACCCACTGCAGCTGCTCAGCACCGACGAGCTGATCCCAGGTCTGCAGCCGCTGGTGTTCTGGATGGCCAACTCCATTGAACTGCTGCACTTCATCCAACACGAAGTCCCTCAGCTGCTGCCCTGGAGGCAAGACCAGGAGGACCAAGGTACATGAAAGCATCCATTTACTTATAGTGGCTGAAATTTGTCTGTGTTGACATCACCACATGCATAGACATGACATCAGCTGGATCGATGCCAAAATAACCTACGATATGTGCGAGGGGCGGGGTTTGTTGTGCCTGGCACCACTTATTTGAATTTGATTTAATGTCATTTTGTTTTACCCTTATTTTACCAGGCAAAACTGATTAAGAACATTTCCTTATTTATTACTGTGACCTTGCAAAAGGCAGCTATTTGAGGAAGAGGGAAAAGGGAGCAAAATCAACAACAAACAAGATTTAAAAAAAACTAAATTAAACAAAAAATATAACACAATCATTGTATTATATTTCCTGCAAGATTATTATTTATTCATGTCATTATGTGCTTTATTTGTACCAAAAAGGCGTTTCGTTAGTAAAATGACATCTACAACCTAGAGAACTTAGAGTAGATCTACTGTTCTATAAAAACAAGGTTTACCCAAGAATTCAGCTGCAAACATTTGACTGAATATAAACCTACACTTTTCCCCCAAGATCAAAGAAATGATCCCAGTTATTGTCATTTCTATTGGAAGTAAAGGTATTCAGCAGCCATGTTGGAAAAATGTCAGTTATTTGGGGTTTAGTCAGATGTACTGGAATCACTGGGATGCATTCAGTGTTTGTGTTAACATTTGTGTGAGTTTTCACCACTCTGCTCCACTATATTAGTTTTTTTTAGCTAAATTTCCTCATCAACATGAACTCGAAGCCTCACTAGTTGCTTCTTTTCCACAGGGCTGGGTTGAAATATGCACCCAGACACACTAAGGATGTGAATGTTTTCTTTTCAGGTGTGTTAGATGCTGAGATGTCGTCCACTCGAACAGCCTGTGAGGAAGCCATGACGGTCCTGGAGGAAGTCATCATGTTCACTTTCCAGCAGTCCGTCTACTACCTGACCAAGGTAGGAACACACAACCGCCGCCTTTCACATCCTCTGGTCGGACGGTCACATGTGAAGCAGGATATCAGACTGTGTCAACATCTCCTCGTGTTTTGATTGAGTCGTTTCCAGACAGAAAAGGCAGAATCCTGGTCTGGATCTGGGACTCAGGAAAAGGCCTGGAGATAGAGCGACTTTTCCACTGAGTCAAACATAAACAGACACAATCTTTGTCTCCGCAGCCAACGCCGGTTTGTGGTAGAGGAAGTAGTGAAGCTTAAAAACTGAAGTAAAAGTACAGATATCCTGCAAAATACATACTCAAGTAAAAGTAGATGTTCTACATCAACAATCTTACTTCAGTAAAAGTACTAAATCCTTACTTTTAAGTTTACTTCCATGTGTTTTTTTTTTTTTTTTAAATAAAGCTACTCACGTAATGGATAAAGTATGTAGATAAACTGACTTATGCCTCTGCTGATGTCACTGCTGTAATAATTATATCCAACTATACATTATATTTTAAAGGTTGTTGTACTTATTGTGCATGCTCTCTGCAATACTGTGTGTATTACGACAAGTTATCTAGTAGGTATTACCCACTAATT
>JAPTYQ010000029.1:28602209-28623536 GCA_029814465.1 Ostorhinchus cyanosoma
TGGTGTAAAATGCAGTTTTTCGTCTTTTCGTGGTCATCAGATATGACCCATTTGGACGTTCAGAGGCTCTGTAGTCACCGTGGAAACACTTTTATTTTCTACATTGATTCACTAGTAAAACCCATGGAGTTGGATCAATGACAGTGGATGGACACACTTGTTTTTACATTCAGTTAATGATATCTTTGCTGAAAATGTCACTTTTATCTTCAGTTTTTGCTGTTTTGATATATTAACCTTTGAATTTCCTCATTTTCATGAACATCTAAATTTAATATATGAAATTAAATATAGCAAAATACATGATTCATAATGAAAAATGCTAAATACAGAGGATAATATTATAATAAATGCTGATAAATCACTTAAGAAAGGGTAGATAGAGAGAAAAATTCATAAAAGTAGCGCTGGGTCTTTATGGGTTAATAGAAATTCACTGCATCAGCGTAAAAAGTGTTACAGGTTTTTTTTTTTAACTAACTTCCAACACATGTTTGCGTCAGTCTAGTAAATCTAACATTCAGCATTTATTTCCATGTCTGTGTAGTTTCTTCCTTGTCGTAGTCCCTTCGTTTACTTTGTGTCTTTATCTCGTGTTGATACTGAGGAATTCAGAGCAGTGAAAACAGGACTTGGCTCCAGACTCGGGTGTTGATTTTCTCAGGGATCGGCAGCTCTGTCATTAGATTATGGTTCTGGCGATGGTTAGACGTGTTTTCCAGACTTTCACTCACCACATTTCCCATGAACATTGCTGCTCTGTGTCACAAGAAACAAAAATCTCAAGACAGAACAATGTTTTTGACTTTCACTCCTTTCTGCGTCTGTCAGAAAATATGCTGACTTTTTATGTTTGTCTCAGAATAAACGATAATGAATTTACAGAAGCCTCTAAACGAGCAAAGTGGTGTTTGTTTTGTCAGCGTAAAACTGACTAAACTGAACTGGGTTTAAACTTTGATTTAATCTTCATTTCATGCTGTTAGAACGACCCCTAGTCTGTAAAATGACTCTGATTTCAGCAGGATTGTGCCGTTCATTTCCCAGGCCGACCCTTTGTGTCGCTAAACACCAGCTTTCCTGCGCTGTTTCCTGTATATTCTGTGAATGCCTTCCTCTTTTTTGCTACATTGCAGCTCTAAACAGATCAGCCATGTAAACACAACTGGCCCACTGACATTACTCAGCTCTACTTTTACATAATCAGCAGTCGTTTACAGTATATATTTGCTCAGAATCATCTTTATTGCCCAAGTATGGGAACACATACAAGGAATTTGGCTTTGGTTTTGCTTTGCTCACAACATACAATTTCAACATGAACCCAATCACACTTGAACATAGACTTAAAAACATTCAACTAGAGACAAGGACAACAATGGCATGAGATTTACAGTGGATTTATATTGTAATATGTACAGAGTGCAGATTGGAGTTTTTATACAGTTTGTGGATAAGTACAGGGGAGCAGTCTATTAAAAATATGTGTTTATATATATATCATTGTAGTGCAAATTAGTCAGAGTTTTTCTACAGAGTTTGTGAGTTGGAGTCGGGGGGGATACTGACGCTGAATGGCTCATAAAGCGGATCTACTCGGCCTTATCTCCACAGAGTATGTACTCGGCTTTGCCTGGGCTCCTGGACGGAAACCCGTTCTCGGAGAGCGGTCAGCTGCGAATCCCCGACGGGCTCAGCGGGATCCTGGAGGTCCTGAAGGAGGCGCTGAAGCTCCTCACGGCCTTCCAGGTGCATCCAGACATCTCCCTACAGCTCTGCGCCTACCTCTTCTTCTTCATCAACGCTTCGCTGTTCAACACTCTAATGGAGAGAGGTGAGATACCGACCAAGGAAAAAGTAGTTCGGACTTTCATTTTCCTGAACTCGGTTGGACTTTCTTTTTTTTTTTCTTGTTTTGTTGTCTTACGGGCGCATAGTTTGTGTTTCCGGCCAACTGTGATTTATTCTGCTCTTCTCTGTTACTGCACTGCTCATAGTGATTGCAGTTCTGTCTGTTCAGTTTTGTGTAATATAACTTTTGCACTACGCCTGAAAAACCACCTCTTGCCAGCGCAAAAACTTTTAATCAAAAAACAAGGGTTTTGTCGAAATTGTTTTTCCATTAGGTAAATTTTTCCAGTTATATTTGCTCAATTTGAGGGTCAATGGAAAATCGACTAAAGTGATGTGGTTTGACGTGGACTTGATCTCAGACGCGTGTCCTCCTCAGGTTCTGTGGGCGGGTTCTACCAGTGGTCCCGGGGCGTACAGATCCGGGCCAACCTGGACCTGCTGATGGACTGGATCCAGAGCATCGGTCTGGGTGACGTGGCCGCCGAATTCTTCCAGAAGCTCTCGGCCGCTGTCAATCTGCTGGCGACGCCCAAAGAAACCCTCCTGCAGGTCAGAGGACATCCGCCTCTCCTTTCCTGTTTGTCTTATCCTGGGCGGCGCTGCCTCACATGTCAGCTCATGTTTGCGTCAGTCTGAGTGTTTTCATTGTCTTAAAGGTGTAAGTACAACATCAGTTTTACATGTTTATGGATGAGGTGCAGATCTTTCCATCGTAGGAAACCTGAACTTGACTTGACCCTTCACTCCGCAGCTGTAACGGCAGGTTCAGATGCTTCTAGTGTGTCTTCTGTAAACAGAGCAAACCCATCATTATGTTTACTCTGAACAAACAAAACCGCATGAAGCTGCTCTACTCTACGACTTTAGATAACAGGTGTTACACAACAGGGTTGGCATCCAGTGTGACATTCAGGGTTCCTGTGGTCATAGAAAACCTGGAAGCGTTCTGGAATGTTAACCCTTTAAGCACCATAACTGAATGAAACAGACCATAGCTCCACACATGCAGTACCTCCCACCAATAGATGTGCCCCTTCCATCCTAACACCATTTCAGGGCGTGAAGAAGAAAATCCAGTTTGAAATTCATGGTCCTGAACTGATTTAGTAGGTAGAGTTTATTTAGTTTTACTTTTGATAGATAAGGACAGATTAGGCTACTTCTGCTACTTGGATAAAAAGATACTTAAACTTACTGCTACTTTTTAATTTCTACTAATGTTTAAGTTCATTTATTTCAAAGATTAGATGAGAAAAAAACCAAAAACAACAAATTAATCAAAGTCCACCTTTAAAGTCTTTGTCACTTGTTCCTCCTTTTTACCCCTCATGAGTGTGTATCTTTTAATTTTGTCTGTGATGCCAAACCGAGGCTGGGTTTTTGAGGTTTTTCTGTGTGTCTTTGTTGGATTGAAATGCTGTGACTGCTTTTGTTAGACTGAGGTCTATTTAGAGGAGTGGGTGTTAACTCTGAAGGAGGTGGACTATTGAGACAGGACTTACAGGAAAACAGCTGATAATACCTTAACAGGTCATAAATACTGTGAATAACACAGTATGTTCTAAAGCCAGCCTGTTGTTGTTTGACAAACTGAGGCTCAGGTGTCACCGTCACTCAGGCTCAGATGGATAGATAGACGTAAATGTCAGATTCATAGATGGATAATTAACACATTCAATAAAACAGAGTAGAATAATTACAAAATAAGGAAGAAAATTGACAAAAATGGACAAACTTAAGCAAAAAATGAGATACAAAATGAAAAATTGACAAACTGTGACTAAATGAATCCTGTCTGAATCCGATCAGTGCTGCTCTGAGTGTTTGTTCTGACCTGGGCTTTATATGGATCACAGGTGGAATAAAGGTGTGACATTCTCACCTTTCTACTGCCCAACTTAGTTGCAGGGCTGTCGGGTTTACAGTTTAGGATCATGACACTTCCATCTCCGACACATGACCCATTAATCAGAGGAAACGGCCTCATTTCTTTCCATTAATGAACTCATGGCTTCAGTTATGGAGTCAGCACTTTCTGTGAAACCCAATCACAGTGTCATAGTGTCATATTTCCACCTCACGTCTTAATGAACCCTGTGATAAAACGCTGTAATGTTTTGCCAAATAAACTTGAGCAGCCGTTTATTTACCTGGCAACCTGCCTGAGTGTGTGTGGGAAACAGTGAAGATCGTATGAAAGCCTGTCACAGACTCAGACAATACGGCGAGGGTTCGTTTACTGCGACTGTGTTTAGACTTGGCTGTACAGTCGCTGCGTTGCCAGACCGACAGATAATCCCCCTTAACCACCACTTTCTTAGTTACACATTCAGATATTGTTTACACTTTGTGACACAAAAAGAAGCTCTGACCCAGAGCTACTTTTGTGGCTGTTCTCAAATGGATTAATCTGTATTTAACCTTTCTTATGTGATTTGTTATTTATCACAAAGTGGGCATCTGCAGCATGACACACAATGAAAATATAATAATAATAGTAATAATTCATAATGATAATTAATAATAAATAGATAATAAATTGCAAGCAAAAAAAAGATCAGGGTAAAGAACCTGGATGAAAACTGTAATGTGTCAAAATAAACCCGAAGGTGCAAAATAAACTGTAATATTCAGAATGAGACGATGCCAAATGTCATTTAAGTACAAATAAGTTGTTGACATGAAACATCAAACAAAGGTTTTTGGGTATTTTTAGGTATTTGAAAGTCCAGGATCAGCCCCAGACCCAACGGATCGGCCTAATCCGCTCAGGTTACAGATTATTAAACAAAGTGAGTTTTTGTGCAGACGTTAATATTTTAATTCTGACTGCATGTGAATATCTGCACCAGACTTTTGGGAATCAGGGTTTAGGTGTGCATACAGTGCGTTTTTGTCTAACTTTCATGTAATTTAGTTGTTTTCAGGGCTGCACAGTCATTCCATGGATGTGGAAGCGTTGGATAAACTTCCTCTGATGTCTTTATTTAATGACAGGTTGAAGCTGTTTTGTTTTTCACCAGACTAAACACGAAGCTGCTGCTCTCTGATCCAGTTTCGTGGTTAAACCAGGGCTGTCAAACTCTTTTTAGTTCAGGTTCCACATTCAACCCACTTTGATCTTAAGTGGGTCGGACCAGTAAAATAATAACATAATAACCTATAAATAATGTCAAGTCTAAACTTTTCTCTGTGTTTTATAGCGATAAAGGTAAATCTACAAACTATCCTTTAGAAAAATGTGAATAACATGAACAACCAAAGAAAAATAAGTGCAATTTTAATAATATCCTGCCTCAGTTTATCATTTCACTGGGCTTTAAAGAAAACACACAAACAGTAGATGAAGGAAATGTTATGGGTATTTCTATACAATGTCACAGTTCTTTTTCGATCCATCCACAATCTGCTTTCTGAAGAACAAGTTGGTATCTTTTGTACATTGTTTTGTTTATTTGATTTATTATATAGCGGAGGACTGGGGTGATTTCAGGTAATTATAGACCGATATATTGACCGGCCAATATATCGGGCTGATATTTAGGGTTATTTCATGTATCGGTATCGGCCTGTTGCATTGGCTGATATGCTGTTTTTTTCCTGCCATGATTTACTGACAGCTGAAGGTCACGGCATCTCCGTGTTCATGGAGATACTGCTGTCCACACAGAAAACAATGATTTTTTTGGTGTAGTAATATTTATTAGGTTAACTGTCACAAATTTTCTTTTCTAAGTGAGTCTAATTTTCTGACATTTATCATTTGACAGAGAAAAAAAAACACTATCAGCTTAGAAATATTGGCGTCTAAGGCTGAAAAATAAAATATCTGCCCCAAAAAATCCATATCGGTCGATCACTAATTTCAGGGGTATACCCTTGCTGTCAGCCCCGATAGCGTAAGTGTCATTGTTTTGCTGGTTCTGACCCACCTGCGATCATTTGTTCTGTATGTGGACCTGAACCGGACCTAAAATGACTTTGACACCTTTGATTGTTTATATCTTCAAGTGTTAAATGTACATTCCTTAAATTCCTCCCACGGGCTGGATTGGACCCTGTGGCGGGCCGGTTGTGTTTGCCACCCCTGGGTTAAACATAGCCCCCTTCCTCTGCTCCCTCCGCCTCCTGGTATGACACATCTCTGCTCCACCTGTACCTCCCTGTATCTGTGGAGGCTTGTGTCCGGTCCAGTCATAGGACGGTTCCTCTGAGGGGAGCTGCCAGTTTCCCGTCTCCCTCCCCCGTCGTGAGGTCACTTTGCGGCGGCTACAGCAGAGGCCACACCCTCATTGGATTCAGCATTTTCCATCTGGAGCTCTGGCCTTTAGGAGCTGAAGCTGTAAATTACACCAGAGGGATGTGGAGAAAACAACACACGAGCAGTTATTTCAGGAGCTGGAGCTGCCAAACATTAAATGTCAGACATAACAAACAGACTTTTAAAGTTTCTGGTGTTTATAAGCAGGATTTCGTCTTCACCTTGTGCTGAGCTCAGTGAGTGGATTTGTTCTGAGAGAAGGGCAGGGACCAGGCAGCTTTTAGCCTGTGGTTTGTGCCGTGGCCCCGGGATGTCTGGGCCAAGTCTGAACTTCCACCAATTCAGCTGGAAACACACTGATCCGACTGTGCAACGTTTGTGTTGTAATAATCGCACAAATGTCGCCGTGTGTGACTCACCTGTTTCCTTATCCTTCAGCTACTTTCCATAGTCGTCCAAAGATCAAATATTGTCTTTCTCAGACGTGGCTGAATGAGATCTGCAGGAGGAAACGGTTACGGCTGATGATAAGGCCTGAGCGTAACCTGAGAGGAGCCGTAATGAAAAGTTTACACTTCTCACGCTGAACAGAACAAAGCTGATGTGTTCATTTCTCCACTGAATGTTTCTCCACATTCACATTGACAAATATTTTCCCAGGAGACTTTGTTACCACATCTGGCCCCGGGGTGAGGGCAACAAAAACAACTTCCCCGATCATGTAATTGGTTTAAAATACTTTGCATACAAATGAGAGGGTAGTGCTGCCTGTGTTTCCTTTTATGGATGGTGCTGATGATGGTTTGTCTCACCCTGTCATTCTCCAAAAGCCTTTGTGCGTCTGATGTATTGTGTTTACGTCCCACATCCAAGGGCCCGGTTCTGCTTCATGTTAAAGTGTTTGTTTTCCTGTGTTTTGTGTCGTCCAGGCGTCCTGGGCGGCTCTCAGGTCCGAGTTCTCGGCGCTGAATCCGGCTCAGCTTCACCACATGCTGAGGGAGTACAGCGCCGGTAAAACCTGCCCCGGAGGATGGAGCCCATCGGCGGACGACGCTGACGACGCCCTCCGGACAGGTCTGTCACTTTCTCATTTACATCCTGATTCATAAGCCCCGCCCCCTGGATGTTCAGGTGTCATGGAAACGCCTTATTCTGTTCTGATTGATTAGGGCTTTTAGCCAATGGAGCCCCGTCCAAATAAGGCCAAGATGTATCAATATGTTCCAGTTTCGAGGATTCATTTTATTTTATTTTGTTAAATTTCTTTACTTGCACATCATAAACCGCAAAGACAAAAGAAATGACACAATTTACAAACAACTAACATCATTGTGCAGGAGAGGATGAAAGTCAAAAAAGGTTTATGTGAATACCTCAGAGGAAATAAACAGTACACAGAAGAAAAAAAGAAGAAAAAAGAAAAAAAAATTACAATTACAATATAAGTGAAATATTAATCTAAAGTAAAAACAATAAAAATACAAATACAATTTCAAATCATCATATATTTTTCTGTAAATTAGAGTCCTTTTCAGATCCTTGTGAAGGATTGTGAAGGTACATCTAATTTTCTGGTTTTGTTTTGTATTAACCAGAAAAAAAAATAAAAATCTCTTTTGCAAGAGTGTCTTGCAGCAGCAGAAGTTTCAGACAGGATAGATTTCATCCTCGCATTCACACTCAAAATCTACATAAACCACATAATAAAACTCCATTCTAAAACCACTATAAACCAGTTTATCACCGGATTTGAGTCTTTCAGCCTCTGTTTACAACCAACTGGAGCAGAGATGAAAGCTGCAGAGGTCGACTGATGGTGGATTTACAAGGTTGATATAAAAACAATCACAGATGCATGGCCAATATCAATTTCTCTGTTTCTTTATAGTCTTTTTGTTATTCATGCAGTTCTTGCCTAGTTTCAGTTCTTCATCACTTTAACTTTTAACGAACATAGAATTAAACACATTTATGAAGAAACCATTAATAATAACATGACTCTGCCGTTGATGAAAAGACATGCAGATATCGCCCAGTATCTGTAAATATTGATTTATTCCGATATCCACCTGTTATATTGGTGCATGATAGATGATCAATCAGCCAATGTCATCGCTGTCACTACCCAAAAAGCTTTCGACAATGAAAACATGACTTGAGGTGAACATCTACATCAAAATAATTAATCAATATATGGGCAACTTTATCTTGTAAAAAAAAAAAAAAAAGAGCAAAACTATTAAATTTCAATTATTACTATACTCTTCCACTTAACATATTATTTTACTAAACAATATAATAACAGATTACTTTGACAACAGGACCAAAGTGAAAATGGTGTTTCTGAGAGCTGATCTTGTCCAGTCTTTCTGACCAGTTTGTTTTTTAGTCGGTTTTAATTAAATAAAAGCAGGTGATTGACAGGTGTGATGACCAATCACTGTGAAGGAGTACCAGGACGCAGTCCCTAATGACCTGTGACGATGAAGCTGACCTCTGTAAAAATCTACTGTTAGTGAAGATGTCAAAGTAAATGACGGCTAATTAATTATTCTCTGAGATCATACATATCAACACAAGGATAAAATCGACTCCTGTTACAGTCGTTGTCTCGCCTTCATGTCTGATCTGAGCCCGGACAGACCTGATGTGAACTCCTACATCCACGACGCTGTAATTATAGTTTCTTTTTTTTTTCCTGGGACCAGAATCATGGAGTCTGTGTTCTACAAGACGGCTGTGTTTACTGTAAACTTCGGTAACCAGACTCCTCTCGTAACAGAAACCAGAATCTTGTGTTGTGTCTGTGGCGTGTTTTAACCAGACTGGATCAACACGAGGCTGCACCAGACGATACATACGAAACTCAACAAAAGTTTCTATTTAATCAGGTCTGAAGAGGCTGCGCTTTGACAATAACATCTGCACCAAAACTAGAATCTCTTTTGGAAAAGTGTCCTACAGAAAATGCAGACATCGACACATAAAACACACGGTAAAACTCAGTTCTAAAACCATGCATAAAGCACGGAACTAATAACATACATATAAAACCTAGTGTTATTATTATTGCTCCCAAACAAGACTTAAATGTGTCCACTTGGAGTATTTTGAGTGAATTACATAGTACATGTTACTGTGTTTGTAACCACTTAAACACAACTTTAGCGTAAATATGTATTTTTAGCTTAGTTTACAAAAGCCTCTTCCCATAAAGAAAACATATGATTTATTTAGGAAAACATGTAATAAAAGGCCACTAATGGATGTCATTTATCAGTGCTAATATCAAATATCTGATATATGTTGAAATTTTGGTGTTGTGCTATCATAACCAGAAACAGCCAATTGGGAGTCATTATTGCAGATATTAGTGCTAATATAAGTTGAATAAGACCATGTATGAAAGGGTTAAACACAGTCTGAGGAAAACTGGATGTTTAATTAACCTAAAAATAAATATAGTGGTTGTGATCATCAGTTTTTTTTTGTGTTAGTAAAGCAGCAACTTGAAAAGAGAAGAGACAAATTTCCCAGAATAACCTGATAAAACTAGAGCAGCAGAGAAAACTATATCGAACAAAACAAAAAGACGTGTGATTATAACAAATGAGTAACAACAACAGAACTTATTTTGTTAATTTTGCTCATTTTTATTTATTTTTGGCTGAATAAAATGAGTCCAATGTGAGTTTTTAAACGCAGGACTTGCTCGACCAAAATAAACCAAAATAAAGAACCTCAGCCTAAGAATAACCATCTGTAATTATCCTTCTATTCGCAGTCATGTGTGTTTTTAAGTGGAAGCTCGTGTTTCTCTTTAGAGTAATCTCAGCCTTTAAATCTGTCTGCGCCAATCAGCTTCAGCCCCTGGATTCGACCCCCGCCCCTGCCCCCCCAGCAGGAGGTCCACACCTCCGTGGACTCGGGTTGATTACTCCCCGCTGGATAAAACACCGGCGCTTAATCCATCAGCGCACCATCGGCATATCTTTATTTACCGTTGTTAATAAGGTGTTAACCCAAATACGGCGGCGGTGCATCAGAGTTGAATTTCACTAGACCTCCGTGGTGAAGGTCGGGTTCGTGGTGGCGTATGACGACGCGTTGTTTCCTCTTTCCCTACAGCCGACATCCTAGAGAGCTTCGACAACCACCCGCCGCTCATCCTTCCCAGCAGCACCTTCCACCTGGAGCTGGGGAAGGCCGTGGTGGAGCCCGCCCTGTTCGAGCAGCTGGCCCGGCTGCAGGACTTCATACAGCAGCTCCCCTGCACTGAGCACCGGCCTGAACCCGATCCGGTGGACCAGGTACCCTCACAGTCCACCACGGTCCACTTTGATGTCTCTACATCTGCTAATGATTGGTTTTATTTTCCCTGAACTCAGACTCTCAAAGGGACGACCGCAGACAGCCAGTCTACGACCTCGGCCTCGCAGGATCCGGCCCGTCAGGGGGTCCCGGGCCCGGATCCCTGTCCCTCCCCAGTACAGGACTCGACCTGCCCCTCTGAACCCTCCCAGGCCCGGGGGACTCACGGTGACCTGAGCAGTTGCGAGGCGGTTCTGACCCAGAAGCTGAAGAGTCTGGAGCTGCAGAACGCCCTCCCAGGCCAGGCTGATCTGGTCTACCACAAGAGCCTGGCCCTGGACCCGTCCTGTCTCCTCACCCCCCCCAACACCCCCCAGGGCATGGAGCTGGCGGAGCTGGAGGCGGATCTGCAGGAGGGCACTCGGCAGCAGAAGAAAGGTAACGGAACCGGAAGACGTAAAGGTGGAGATGAGGAGGAAAGGTTCTGGTTGAATGAAAATGGCACAAACCAGGTCCATGTTTGAGGGGCCACATATGTCCAATATGATCTGAAGTGGGCCGGACTAGAAAGTTAGTAACATATCAACCTATAAATATGTCAACTCCAAACTTTATGCTGCTTTATGAGTGAAAAAAGTAAAATTGCAAATGTTTACATCTACAAACTACTGCGTCACAGATGGACACGATATTAACGTCTATTTTTTTGAAAGAATTACAAAGTTCTCAAACGTGAACTTAATCTGACATTTTCATCCTCGAATGTATTCAGTGTTTACCTTAAACTCTCTGTTTTACAACCCAATAATTGGTTAGAAGAAAAAAATATGTTATCAGACCTAAATAGCAAGAGTTTAGAAAAATGGCAGCGTCACAGATGGACAACTGTTTTGTTGGAGGTCTGCACTCTCCGAGTGCTTTTTGAGTTTCAAAATACATTTTCCTGAAAATATTAGTAGTAAGTTTGGTGTACGTTATTGTAATTATTTTTTAGACCAGATGCGAACCTTCCTTTGCCTTCACCCACTTCGACTTTGTTGTGAAACTGCAGTAGATGCAGGATGAAGATGTTTGTCGATGTTGAATCCAACTGAGACTGAAAAGGCTGCTGTTGAGTTTCTGTACAATCATTAACAGTCATTGAAAAATTGCTTGCGGGTGGGAATGTGGGTCGTAAACCTGGTATCTAGTTTCAGCCTAATTTCAAACCCACTGGACAGAACAGTATTTCTGTTGTCATAAACAGGCTTTAAAGCCGCACTGACAGCTGAAAAACATTAAGTCGAAGCTGAGGCCGGACCGCGATAACCCAGAGGAACCGGAGAATAAACCACAGCGACGGCAGCTCAGCGGCCCTTTCACGTCCTCCACATGAGGTTTTCATTCACATGACACACGGTTCTGTCACCGAGGCCCGGCCCGGCCCGGCCCCTGGAATGAGCTCAGCGCCGCTCTTTTCCGCCCAGAACCTCATTTAGCCGCCGCCACTGACGGAATCCATTAAGGAAAGTATTTAGTGACTTGACCCCTGGACCTGCTGCATACTTGTCCCCGGCGGATCCAGGTCCACATGAAGGAACCTGAACATAAAAGCCCCGACGCCGTCCTCCTCCTTCATGAGTGGACGTCTGGAATGTGAAGTGGAACGCTGCTCGGGTGGACTCGCACAGGAAGGAGTGTTTCCTCTCACACCCCTATTGTTTTTGGACCCCGCCATCATGAGGTCATACGGAGGAGTGAGAAAGTCTGAAGTCAGGACCGAAAAATAACACATGAAGTCACATGTGACCAGAGCAGAACCCCTGGTCTGGGATCAGCCTGTTGATTATCGAAGGAAACGTCAGCTCACTGCTTCTGTAAAAGTCAGAGGCTGGAGTTTAGCTCCTCAGCCGATAGGCCACGAGGGCATGAAGGCGAAGGTCTGTCCTCGTCTTCTTCATCTTCGTTGTTGTCTTTGTCGTTGTTTTTGCCATCGTCTTCATCTTTGATGTCATCTTCTTTGTTGTTGTCTTCTTCGTCATCATCGTCCTTGATTTTGGCATCATCTTTGTCTTCGTCTGTCGTTGTCTTGGTGTCATCTTCGTCTTTGTCCTCATCATCTTCATTGTCGTCTTCATTGTTATTGTCGTCATGGTCATTTTCATCAACATCGTCATCTTCATTAGAAATTTCTTCAAACATGTTCTCCGATGAAACTGCTGGTCAGATTAATTTCAAATTGGTTTATAACATGGAAATAGTTACAGATATTGATATAGTTACTATTAAGCACTGATAGAAAGACATATATGGACTTTCATTTGGGTCCATGACCTTTGACCTTAAGTGACCTTGAAGGGTCAAACTCAAGGTCACCACTGTCTACATTTTCAACTATCTTCCTCTGAAACTATTGGTCGGATTCATTTCAAATTTTATTTGCAGCTTCTCTGGGACAATGTCTACAACCTTTGTTTACACTTTTCTGAAATTTAGATTTTTTTAAAAATTCACGTATTTTGGAATTATTATTATTATTATTATTATTATTATTATTATTATTTATTATTATTATCCAGCCCTACTCATCACCATTATCATCATCATCATCATCTCCAGACTTCTTGTAAAGTTTCCACTGGAACCTGAATCTCCACTGAACCGGGGCATCCACAGACCAGATGGCCCCGTTCCAGTTAATCCTCAACTTGTTAAAGCAAATTACAGTTAAACAGAGAAAACACAACAGGTGACCAATTAGACTAAAGATCTGATGAAGATCCACACAATCCTGCAGCTTTAAACCTTTGACCGTACACAAACAACAGCGTAAATACAAACACAGTAACTGACAGAAAAATGTTCTATTGTTCTATCAGAATGATTTTCAGCTTTAATTATTTATTAAATCCTCTAAACTAGGGCGGTCAAACTCATTTTAGTCCAGGGGCCATAACATAGTAACATAAAATAATAACATAATAATGTAAAATAATGACATCATGTATAAATAATCAACTGTTTCAGAGTGAAAAAAAGTAAAATTATACTATTATTTTACTAGTTTGACCCATTTCAGATCATATTGGTCTGTATGTGGAGCCTGAACTAGAATGATTGAACATCCTTCAGTGTAATTGTTGCATTCCTCAGATTCATCCTGTGGGACGGTCGGTTTTGGTCCACGGGCCGTATGTTTGACACCCCTCCACTAAACTGTGAGTTCTGCTCTGATGAACCCATAAGGACCCAGTGTCACTTTTGTGGCAGTTTCCGAATTCATTTTTCTCTCTATTCAACCTTTCCAAAGTGATTTATTATAATATTATCCTCTGAATTTAGCCTTTTTTCCTGTGGAGATCATGCATTTTCCTGTGTTTAAGTGGCTGATCATGAAGATGTTCCTAAAAGCTCAGAGTAAAGTCAAAGGTTATTATGTTAAAACAGAAAAAAATGAAGAAAATTAGACGTCCAAATGGGTCATATCTGATGAACATGAAAAGATGATAAACTGTATTTTACACCAATTATTGACATGGATGGATGGGATTAGTGGATCAACAGTAGATGCTTTCGGTCAGCGGTGGATGTTTGGGTGTTTATGGGTTAATGTGAGTATTGGTCAGTGAGTCTGGACCCAGGACCTGGTCTGGAGCCGGTGTGGTGGTCTTTTGGCCCACCTTGGCCCCCGTCGTCCGTCCGTGGGCCGCTGTGGTTTTGCCGAGTGGGTCGTGTTATTTTCAAAGTTTGTAATCCTTTAATCTGGGCCCAAGAATTACACAGAGGTGGTGATGTCAGGAGAGAAAAGAGCAGCGGCCGATCCGTCATGGGAATTTACAGTCGGCTTGGTGCGTGGAATCTTAATCGGCAGCGGCTTTGTTCGCGGCCGGTCCTGCATGGGGGGCAGACGGGCCCGGGAGGGGGAGGGGCCCCGGGGACGGCTGGGAACAGGTCTAGAAACGCCACGGTCCCTGTTTCTATTGGAGCACGAGGACCACGAGGGCAGGAAGTCCCCGTTGGACCGTAAACACCGTCATCAGCGCTGATGAATCCCACTTCTATGAATTTACAAAACAGGGGGGTCAAACATACGGCTCCTGGGCCAAAACCAGCCCACCAGAGGGTCCGATCCGGTCTGTGGGATCAACTATGGAAACGCAAAGATGAATGAATGAATTGTTTATTTTTGCTTTGTACAGTCATCACCGCACACAGTACAACAACCACAACAAACACGAAAACCAAAAAAGATTTCACCGAAGATTTGTACAATCAGTGAAATCATTTAAGTTCAGGTTCCACATACAGACTAATATGAGCTAAAGTGGGTCGGACTAGTAAAATAAATATAACGAAATATGAATAACGTCAACAAATGTGAACAACGTGAACTGTCTTTAGAGCAGTCGGTGGAATGTGAACTTTGTGTCTTTTTGCTGATTGTTCTTGTTTTATTCTGATCTTTTGTCGTTGTGTGATTGTAGCTAACGGATGTGCAGAGATGAAGGTGGAGGAAAGAGACGAGGAAGAGGAGGTGTTCACGGTGGAGCTCCAACGAGGTCCTCATGGTCTGGGCCTGGCCCTGGTCGACGGGATGGTACGACACCAACACCGACACCACATGGATATACATTTATTAATCCATTATTATTATTATTTTTATCGTTATTATTGTTATTGTCTTTCTTATTATTATTTACTCCAGGGCTGTCAAATGCATTTTAGTTCAGGTTCCACATTTAAGCCAAACCAGTGAAATAAAGTCAAATAACATCATGAAAATATTTACATTTACAAACTATCATTAATAAAATGTGAATAACATGAACAACCTGAGATTTATTTAGAAAAATAAGTGCAATTTTACCAATATTCTGCCTCAGTTTAGCATTTACACATGTACAATCTAACTTATAGATCACAGTGGATCTACAAGTACACGAAACATTTAATAACAGGCAGAATATTGGTACAATTGCACTTATTTTTCTTAATATATTTCAGGTTCTTCATATTTGTTCAGGTTCTTCACATTTTTTATGAAAAAATAGTTGTAAATGTAAAAATTTTCATGGAATTTTACTTAAAAATTTGGAAATGTCATTATTTATATGGTGTTATGATAGTATTTTACTGGTCCAACCCACTTCAGATTATATTGGTCTGAATGTGGAATCTGAACTAAAATGATTTTTCCATCCTTCATTGTTAATATCTTCAATGTGTTTTTTACAATTTACAAATTGGGTTGGATCGGACCCTTTAGAGGGTGGGGTTTATCCCGTGGGCCGTATGTTTAACATGTAGAGGCTGGTCCACGTCCACAAACACACGGGTTCAAGGGTTCATTTAATCTGGAAAAGTAGCGTAAAAACCTGGTGTAGCTGCTCAGATCTGACGTTGAAGACTAATCAGATCAGACGTTAAACTGTGGGATTGAACGGAACACAAACACTGATCACACCATCAGGTCTTAATGAAACACCAGGGTTTTTTCAGTCCAGTTCAGAAGATGAAGACCAGTACAAACCAGTTCTAGCTGCACTGTGGTAACGGCCTCAACGAAGAACTTATAGAAAATGAAGGTAGTTAAAGTTAGAGCAGTTTTACCCTCAACCTGTGACTGTTATGATCATTATTATACAGGATTTTACTGTATTATACATTTTATACCACATTACCTCACAGTACAAATTTAATTCTTTCCACGACCGTGCTTATTTTGCAAATCAATTTTCACCATTGAAATGAATTGAAATTAATCCATCCATAAATATTAATCCATTCCAGCCCCAAAAAAACACCCAAACATCACCCAAAACAGACAAAAGTGCAGTTAGAAGGAAAATAACAGTTATAAAAGCAAATCATCAGGTTTTATTAACTTATTTACCCTGAGGAGGAGGAGGAGGAGGAGGAGGAGGAGCCTATTCTCTGGAAGGAAAATGTGCTGTTTTCTCTCTCCCTGCACTGAATTTGTTCTTTCCGTCCTCACTTTCATCCCCGTTCACACTTACAGGTCACTTTATTATAAACGTATCCAGACAAACCTGCTTTGTTCTGCTTTTTAAAATGTTCCAAAAATGCGTCGGATCCTTGTCATTAAATAAAGCAGTTAAACGACCTGAACGTTTTTTGTCTGGATGATTTTTTTCAATAAAATCAGAAACTTCAATCAATCAATCAAATTTGATTGATGTTGTTATTATTTCCTAACCTCCTCCTCCTCCTCTTCCTCCTCCTCCTCCTCCTCCTCCTCCGTTGAATGCTGATTCTCCTGAACCTGTGGAGGTTCCATGTGTCAGAGGAACACCTGCTCCTACTGTGGATTTACTCTCTGAGTTCCAGACGAATATTGTCAAGAACCGCGGCTCGTAAAGTGAACTATTCGTACTTTCACGTTTTTTGGGACTGAAATGGATTAATTACATTTCAGTTCATTTCAAAGGGGAAAAATTATTCATAAAACTCACGCGGTCATAGAATGAATTGAACTGTTCCTGCGTGGTTCCACAACGTTCCAAACAGCGCCTCCTACTGGTCACTCCACACCCGACTGTAACAAACTGATGAAACCGGTCTATTTTTGGGTTATTTTTGCAGAAAACTCCTCTGAGAATGAGTGGGATTTATGTGAAGTCGGTGGTTCCAGACTCTCCAGCTGCTCACTGTCAGAAACTGCGAACGGGCGACCGGATCCTGGCGGTGAACGGCGTCAGCCTGGTCGGTATGGAATACAACATGTAAGTCAAAACACACCTTTAATTATAATAATGATGACGAACTTTAGTCCAAACATAAACAAGAATAAAATAGAAAGAAGAAATGACAGATTTAAACAGAACGCTCCAGAATGTTCAAGGCAATAAATGAACAAAAATTACGATTCTTCTATTGTTTCTCTTTCATCTGAAATGGAGTTGGAAGAAACCGAGTATATATTGTTCAACTCCAAATTTATACGACTAATGTAAACAGTCCATAGGATTAGATTAGATTACATTAGAGTCAACTTTATTGTTATTACACATTATTAGTATCTAACCAGACGTTCCATCAGTAGCTCTTCAGTGCATCATATGCATCAGTGGTTCTCAAACTTTTTAACCCCTGAAATATACTTTTTTAGCCAAGTACCTCCAACTGTCACCTCAGCATTTTTGATTGAAAAAGTTTGGTAAAATGTGCTCCTGTGCAAAGGTGTTTTTGGTCTTTTTTGGTTTACAAGGCTTCACATGGAGCGAAGCGTATTTTCCTGTTGCTTCATCTTCATATTGGAGTTTCATCCTGACCGTGGTTTTGTTCTGTCGCAGTGGGAGGGAACTAATCCGATCGTCCGGAGACTCGCTCCGACTCCTGGTGGCGAAAATCGACTCCAAAACCGCCCACAGGGCCGCGGCGACCACCAAGTGCTGATGGGAGGGGAAGGGCGCCGGACGGTTACGATGTGCAATCGCAAACGCCGAAGGACGAGGGGTCCCGCGGCGTCGAAGTCAGTATTTGTCAGGGGGTGGAGCCTCGGCCAAAGACGAACTCGACTGTACAGAGCTTCGAGACGATCAGACAAAGCTGCGCTGGTTTCGCCGCCGTGAACGCCGCCTCCAACCAAAGTCAGACCGTGGGTGTCGGACGCTGCCGGTTCCAAACCCAGGACTGGACTGAGTGGAGCTGAACGTCTGCAGAACAAAACTGAAACGGGGTTGGATCAACGCGCTGCTTCACGTCTGGATTCAACTGGAAATATTTTTACATTTATTTTTAAATCGTAACTTTAGGGATATTTTAGAAACTGTGAAAATCTGCAGAAACATGTAGTCTGGTAGATTCACCACGTCTGAAAATACAGATTCATACGTTTTCTATTAAAAAAAAATCTCCTTGTTGATATTTAATTTGTCTGGACGAGAAATATATGAAAGATTCTGCGCAGTGTTTTTTTTTTTTTTTTTTAAAGCCACACAAGCGACACTGATCTGACGCTGAAACAAATACAATGACTTTATAGAATAACATTCACTCGAATAACGTTTCAGAGATTTTGATTTCATGCTTTTTACATCTTAACGTGTCTCATTGCAGCACATTTACCTTTTCCTTTTACATTTTAACTACTTCAAACATGCACTATATGGACAAAAAAACAGATTAAAAAAATCAATATTTCCTTAAAGTTTAATGGGAGATTTTTCTTCCTAAACGAGATGTGAAGAAAGATGGTTAATTGTGGTTGAAAAATTCTTATTTACAGTCAGAGCATGAAAAATGTTAGAAAATATCCAATTTTCTCTGAAAAGCAGTAAATGCAGAAGATGGTGACGGTTAAATTTAAACTAAAATTCAGTTGGAAGTCGCCACAAAAATAGTTCTTGAAGACGCTCAAAGGTCAAAAGTCTGGTAATATTTTTCCCAGATCATCTAAAACAGGGGTGTCAAACTCATGGAGCCACATACATACTGTCTAATATGGTCTCATGTGGACCAGACCAATAAAATAACAGTGAAAAAAGTCAAATTACATGATGAAAATATTTGCATCTACAAACTGTTTAAAAGAAATTTAATAACATGAACAACCATGTAGGACCTCAAAATTCTTGAGAAAAATAGATTCAATTTTAACAGTATTATGCCACTAATAATATACTTTTCACTCAAACAAAGAAGAAAATGTCACAGTTATCATCATTAGTCGTTTATTATGGTCATTTTCTACTAGTCCAACCCGCTTGAGACAGAAATTGGGTTTTTTTATGGCCCCTAAACTAAAATGATTGATTCTTAATATCTTTAGTGTCATTTGTGCTTTTCACAGATTCATCCCAGGGTCCGGATCCCACCCTTTGTCGGGCTGCTTTTGGCCCCCGGGCCGCAGGTTTGACATCCGTGATATAAAATGTTATAAAACAGTTTCATCTTGTGCTGTGTTTCCCGACAAAATGCACATAAAAGCAGGTGATTTCAGTGAAACCTGAACTTAGTGAGAACCCTCGTGTCCAGATCAGTTAATATAAGACCTAAACGGTTCTTTTCTGACGCCTGTTAACACCGGTTCATACGCAGATTATTATCCTATGAGTCTGTGCTTTGTTTGGAGGTAAATCCAGCCTAATATGCCTTTAATATTTCAACTCAAAATCTCTGCGACGTTATTAACACATTCCTTTAACCTCAAAACCTTTAATGCTCTTTAAATAAACCCAGGAAATATATAAGAGCTGATTTCCTTTTGGTTAAAGGAAAATAATATTTTTGTTTCCATTAATCTGCTGCAAACACAGATTCACATACACTATAAGAATAATAATGATAATACAACACAGTGTTCATGGTGACAGCTTTAATGCCAGTGGTTTTGGCCCAAATTCAAAACCACGTTCAATTTTTTTCTGCTCATTTCGAGTCTGTATTTTCATTCCTGGAAACCACGGGTGTCAAAGTCATTTTAGTTCAGGGGCCACATTCAGCCCAATGTGGTCTCAAGTGGGCCGGACCAGTGAAATAGTAGGCATTAAAACCTATAAATATTAATCCAAAATTTTCTCTTTGTTTTTGTGTGAAAAAGTCAAATTACCTGAACTATCATTGACAACCTGACATTTTTTAAAGGGCTCATATTTATCCAAACCTGCTTTTATGAGTCTGTGGTTCATTTCTTTGTGGATTTGGACCCTAATAGTTCATACAGTTTGAATGTGAACCTTCCAGGTGATGCAAAGCTATCTTTAGATTCATTCTGGCTTAACTTGTTACGTCTTTAACTAGTTACGTCATGACATTTGCACATATAAAGTCCAGACTTCAGACGAACATTTCTCTGAGTTTGACATAATTGTTCATCAGCAGCAGCAACTGAAAATATGTCCAAACTTTGAGCTGATTACCTAAAATGTTCAGTTTTTGGTTGTATTGACGAACATAAGTGGTTGAACAGGACAGAAAGCACAGTCAACAACCTGGAGGGGGCGGAGTCATGTGCATTTAATGGGCCAGCGCTCCAAACCACCTCTCTGGTGTCATTAGTCAGAAATAAGGTTAAAGATGAACCTGTGGAGTTGAATGAATGAAGAATTCAGACCCAAGCAGAGCATTTACAGTTTATGGAGACCACAGGGAAAGGTTTGAAAATGAAGAATTCCATTTTTAAAAAAGCAAAATATCACTTTTTTAAAATAAATTAGTGAAAATCCAACAATATTATGTCTCAACTTAATATTAACACAGTCGATGTACAAATGCATGAAACGTTTAATAACGGGCAGAATATTGTTACAAGTGCACTTTTCTTTACAAGTTACAGGTTCATTTTTGTTCAGGTCATTCGCATTTTATTGTGAAAGGATAGTTTGTAAATGTAAATCTTTTTCACTTTAAAAATCTGTAGTTGTCTTTATTTATAGGTTACTATGTTATTATTCGACTTGCGCTCCCATTGGTCTGTTTTTGGCCCCTGAACTAAAACCAGTTCGACACCATTTTTCTGTTCATATCTTCAGTGTCATTTTTGCAAATTGATCCCACGGGCCGGATCGGACCCTTAGTCGGGCCAGTTTTAGCCCTGGGCCGTATGTTGGACACCCCTGCTGTAAACAGTGACACTAAGTATTCCGTTTTGTTCTATTTATATCTGTCAGTATTAAATATTATTTGGAATTTGCAGATGTTGCATTTTGTTGATGTGAAGCGCCCCGGTGCTGTCTGGTTCGGGTTTAACTGCAGTGTGTGTGTGTGTGTGTGTGTGTGTGTGTGTGTGTGTGTGTGTGTTAGTGAAGTGGATCTGCAGATGGTGGACTGGGTGGAGTGGGTGGAGTCTGGGTGTGGCGGCTGCATGGCACGCTTTAGCAGCTGTTTATAGCAGCTCTGTGGTTTCCACAAGCCCAGCACTTTCCACCGCCTCCCCCTCCAGCCCCGTTCTCCCTCTGCCC
>JAPTYQ010000029.1:28637516-28649946 GCA_029814465.1 Ostorhinchus cyanosoma
TTTTATGTCATCAACTTGAGCCAAAAATAAAATTGCTGTGGTATTTTTAACCCTTTAAATGCCATGTTTGGAATGTAAACAAACAATATATTTTTTATGCAAAAACACAGAAAACGTTCCCTTTTTACTTTTTACTCTCAACCTTGAAGGTTCATTGGTTCATTGTCCATCCGTCTGTCCGTCTGTATGTGCAAAAACTTTGGCGTGCGCTGATAAGTCAGGTGAGGGTTTTCAAGTGTGCACAGGTTATATTTTTACCCCACGCCTGAGGGCGGGGCGCCACTACCAAGTATGGGCGCCGTAATTAAAGCGTAGTTATTGTGGATCCATGTCATTAAATTTAAGGAAAAAAAAGAAACAAAACAAACAAAAAATATCACCTTGTTAATAGTATCATGATATATTGTGATGTATCGTAGTTTTGTGATTTGTATCGTATTCTTACCAATATACAAAAGTATTTTGCGAAAACTCATCTTTTCTCCTTGGCTTTTGAAAACATGTGAGATATTTGAAGGTATTATATTTAATTGTATTGTTTTTATTTGGTAGTGGTTTATTGTTTTTATCTTTTTTTTTTTTTTACTTGTATGGCTTTTTACAGTTTTATTTATACTTTTATTTTTATTCTTTTACTTGGGTTTTATTTTATTCTTCTGTACAGTTTCTATGTCTTTTAATCTATTCTGTATTTTATTCTTTTATTTGGTTTTTTAATTATTTTCTGTACAGCACTGCGCTCCACTGTGGTTATTTTAAAGTGCTTTACAAATAAAGTTGAATTGGAATGACCATAAAACTTGTTGTATTGTATTGTATTCTTGTTTTATATCCCAGACCCAGCGTGTCTCAGTACTTTTGTCCATGTCTTGTGTCTGAACATCTAGTGTCGTTACGTAACGGCTGTTGTGTTTCAATCCTGGAAACTGAGTCTGGTTTTCGGTTCAGATCAACAGGCCTCGAACAGGAGCTGGCATCCGACTCCTGGTGAGATTAAAACCTCTGGATGACAGCCCGGTGTGGGGGGGGTAGATGCGGTGGGGGGGTTCGCAGCACTACATGGCATTCTGGGAGATTGCTGCTGTAACCTTGATGGATGGAGCTACAGCTGTTAGAGGACTTTTTCCTATCTGCCGGTGAAGTAAACAACAAATTGAAGGCTTTTTGCTGCTTAAATCCCTGAGTGCGTGCTGCAGGAAACAGGCCGTCCACTGCTGTCGGCTTGTTTTTACATGAGATAATACGAGTGCGAGACGTGGAACAGCAGGTACAGTAGCGTCCTCCTGTTCCCCTTTAACCCTGGGATCTCATTACTCCAACCCGATGAGAATTGATGAAACAACGGCGCTATGATAATGAGCCAACAGACGACTCATTATCGGCTCTCGGGGCTCTGACGGGAACCCCCTCGTCCCAGGTGAACGTCCTCCAGCACAGTTTGTCCCGGAGACAGATTTATACGGGGCCGAAGACGAAGGACGGACTCAGAAACCGACCGTCAGACGGAGCAGGACAGAGGACGAGCACGTCTCTGCAGGAAAACTCCACCAGTTGAACCCATAAAGACCCAGCGTTACTTCTGTGTCAGTTCTCAAATGAGATTCTCTCTAATTTGAACTTTTCTTAAGTGATTTATCGCCATATTTTTCGAATATTATCCTCTTTATTTTGTTTTTTGTTTTTTCAGTGAAAATCAGGCACAGTTGCAGAAAAAATCTGGTGGAGATGATTTTAGCAGAAGGATACTGTGGTGTTGTCATGTCGTGACTTTCATCACTTCCAGAAGGGGGAGTGGCCAGACCAGTCAATAGTCCGGTTAACCGTGGTTTGCATATACATGCCGGCATCGCTCGATTTAGAACCGCATTATCTGGAACCAATAGTCCGATTTCTAAAACTCCAATTTGGTTCAATTCCAGTCCGACTAAAGTGTTTACATGGATTAGAAAACTTCGATATTAGCCGAACTAAGGCAATAAGTCGATTTTCTCTTAGTGCATTTAAACGTACTGACACCTATCAGCCCATCGTGGTTTTTTACTCATAACCAAGATGGCCGACAGGAAGTCAGAAATGCTGAATATCCCGGGTATATCTTGTAATTCCCTCTATATCAGAACACCCCTGAAGATAGAAAAAACTATACAGCATCAAGAAACATATAAAGATTAATATCATTGTTAAAATGCCAGATATTTGCAATTAATCCCATGTCTGCTAATTAGGACGTCATGCATCACTGGTTGCATAAAGTGTAAAAAAATTGCTAATTTCCAAATTCCATGAAAAATTTGTCCATAAAATTTTTTTCAGTTGCATTATTTTTTTTTTCATGCCTAAAGAGGAATAAAAACACTCTCATAACACTCTCATAATTCATGCATGAAAGGGTAACGATAACAACAGAACTCGCTCATAGTAGTTTAATTTCAGAGCTGAACAAGACGAACAAGAAATTGAAGAAAACAAGGGTGGTCTAATAATTTTTTCCACGACTGTAGTCCAAATGGGTTCAGAACATACAGGTCAACAGCCCTGGTACTTAATGAACGGAGCGAGGAAATCACAAAGAAACTCTGGCAATAAAAAGTACACAGTTGGGTTTTCATTGACCTTAAAAAAGCTTCGGCGCAGTTGATCATAATGTTCTAATTAACAAATCGTAATAATATATGATCAGAGGGATGAACTGTATTTGAATAAGAGCTTCTTGGAAAACAGGCAGCAATTTGTACAGATGCATGTGAACATAAATAGAAATATATAAACAGAATATGTGGTGTACCTCAGGGATCTGTATTTGGTCCGAAACTGTTTATTTGATATATAAATGATATAATATGATGACTTTTTTTTATACAAATCATTTTGTAAATTTTTTTCTCAGTGTTCTTCATTTTATTGATTACTTTGCCCACTTTCATTAGTTTTGTTGATTTTTTTGGGGTCATTTCTTCTTTTTAATTCATTTTATTGACTACTTTCTTCTCTATCGTTAACTTTATCGATTAGTTTATTCGCTGTCATTTATCTTATCGGTCGTTTTGTTCGCCATCATTAATTTGATTGATTATTGATTTCTGCCCATGTTTGTGTGTTTTTTTTTGTTCGTTTTGTTCATTTTCTGTTCTATTTGATGGTTTAATATCTTTCACAACATTGAATCCAAATGCACAAAAACAGTCGATCCTTCTTTCTCCTTTTGGCAGAAGGAGAGAAATGACCGAGTATTGATGCTGATTTGAGACAAATGAATGTCTGGGTTTTAATCCAAACATCTGAAGGCGTCACTTTTATCAACGTGGACATTTTATGGAGAGAAGAAGTATTTTATTCTGTGCGAAAACACAACACATTAATCAACAGTGAAAGGAATGATTCCATTTTACTGCCGATCTCAACAGTCTGAAAGGCCTGTTTCATCTTTAATCCAACACAAACTGCCTTGATGACAGATTGTTTTTGTCTTATTTATGTCCAGATAATTACCGAATGGACGCCAGAGACTGATTTAAGGTTTCGTCAATGTTTTAAGGACGAAGACAGAGGACGGAGCTGCAAGAGTGGAATGATTGAAAAAAAAAAAAAAAAAAAAAGGAGGTGAAATTCAAGATGTGAAGCTTTAAGACAGAAGCAGAAAATGGAAGAATCAGCTCTGACATCTGAATTAATGCAGCTGTAATTGCATCGTTAAAAAAAATCAATGCTGCTCCTTCCGCCCCAGCTGTGGTCTGGACTCGATTCCCCTGAGATGAACTCGTCCTCCTGCAGAATAACAACCTCGGCGATGACGTCGGACGATGAGTCACGGACACGATCCTCTGACGTCACGGCACTGAAGGAACAGATGAAAACGAAACAGAATCCACAAAACCTGCATCAGGTCTGGACTCTGGTCGGAGCCTCGCAGCTTCATTTTCCGCTGCTTGGAGATCATTAGTGTTTCCTTCAGGGTCCAAACGCCTCAAATTTCAACCTTTGACCTGAAACACAACTCAGCTCATGTAGTTTTAACGAGTGGTATAAAAACTGACCCTGATTTAACAAAATGTGTCCAAGCATTCAGACAAACCGTAGAGTGTTGGACTGTGACGTCAGGTCTCATGATGCACAGCAAAAGTCTTTTTTTTGGAAGTTGTTTTTAATAACGTGCATTTCTGAGAGAAAAACTGAGATTTTGCTAAATATCAATTTCATCGTGAGCATGGCGTTAGATGATTGAACCCACCATCAATCATAGGCCTCCTTCAAATCACAGTTTAACCATTGGATGAAGGAAAACCAAGCCTGTGATCATCAGCAGATTGTCCTCACTGTGCTTTCACTCTCCTGTGAAATCTTCTTTTTTTGGATCGTTGTGATTATACAGATACTTAAAAGAGAAAATCCTGATATTTTAGATTTAAACCATATTTAAAGGTGTCCTCATCACATTCTTCTATCTACAGAACGTTGGATGTTCCATACGTCACTCCTCCAGGATCTGCAGCTTCTCCTCTCGACATAAAACATATGCTTTAGGTTTTCATTGGCCTGAAAAAAGGTTTTCATTCAACAGTTTAATCTGGAATGGTATTTGATCAGAGGAATGGGACTGAGTTGGGTTAAGAGCTTCTTCAGAAACAGGCAACAATTTGTACAGATACAAGAGAACATAAATAACACATGAGCAGAACATATGGTGTACCTCAGGGATCTGTTTTAGGTCCGAAACTGTTTATTTTATATATAAGTGATATATGCCAAGTGTCATTATTTGTCAGCTATTACATTAAAAACCAACAGTTTGTTTTTTCTTGTTCTTTTTATAAAATCCTTTTGTTCATTTTATTGCATTTATTTCTTCATTTTGGTTTATTATTTGGCTTGTTTTGAACTCGTTTGCATTCATTTAACTGATTATTTTACTCACTTTCGTACATCTTTTTGATTGTTTTCGTCATTAGACATCATGACTATTATTCCATCTGCTACTTTTCTCCTTTTCACCTCCTCCAGGATCAGCAGTTTCTCCTCTCCACATATAGACACAGAACTATTCAACCCTCTGTTGCAAAAGCATCCTAACAGTGATTGGTTCTTACAGCTGTCAATCCTGATCACCCGTTATGACTGGATCCAGAGGCGGTGCAGAAGTTTCCTCACCTCTCAGCCCTCCTCAGTTATAATATCCTGAAGGGTAATTATGGAACTTACACTGTGAACTCGTCTCCAGAGTCTCCTTGTAAGTGCTGCCGTTTTTCTTCCGTTAATCAAACTCTTCACGTCGACACAACAGGACATGAAAAACACTGTGTCTCATTTCTGTTTCTGCCGAGCCAAGGACGCTAAATGAAATGATAATTAGATTCTGTCAACACTCACAACGCTGATATTACAGATTTGACACTTAATACGATGAAACCCCTCCAACAGAAATGTGTTATAAGTACAGTGACTAATGAGGAGGATGTAAACACAGGTATTCACTGCCTCAGCCCCGGAACATTAATCCGTTAAACTCTGGACCATTTGTCTCTTGGAAACATTTCAAGGTAACACTGAACGATATTAGTCGATATCGGAAGATTCTTTCATATAAAACCAAGTTATGATCAGAAAAGAGCAAAGATAAGACAAAACTTATTATCATCATCGCTTCATAATTCAACATCTATTTTTGCTCGTCTTTGTGTCATTCAGTGACTTTTATTCTAAGAAAATATTACTGTTGTGTCTGCCTAGTGTTAGCTTAGCGGACATGATCTGGAATCTTATCGGTTTTATTTATCTGAACTCAGGTCCCATGATGTACAGAAAAAGGGGCGGGGCTTAAGCAGTCTTTTTTTTTTTTTTTTTTACTTTATTTAGTTATTAATTTACAAATATTGCCAAAAATTTTACATATAACACAATACACACAATATATGAGAAGTGATACAGATTCAAAAATAGAATACAATCATAGAATAAGAATATGTACAGAAAACATTTTCAACATTTCATATAAAAAAACCCCAAATAATTAAATAGATAAATAAATAAAAACATAAATAAATATCTAAAAAAATATTTCTCATCCAAAATTTAATTTAACATCAGATGGTATATTAAATATGTTATCATAGTTATCAAAAATGTTTTATTCTTTTTATTATTAACAAGGGTTAATGATTTATAAAGTCAGTTAAATTAAATTTTTAAAAAATGAAGAACGGTGGGCATTAGATGATGAGTTTCATTGGTTTTTATGAGTGACAATATCTATTATCAGTAAGGTGACGTAAATAATGTTATCAAAATGTTCATATTGATGGTTTAGGGTGAGGTTTGATTTTAAGGTGATTTTAATGATGCAACCAGGCTAATGTTTAAACAGTACTGCGTAAAAGACAGAAGCAACAGCAAACAATTTATAATCAACATAAATCAGTTGGAAGTTCTCATTCGATAACAGGTAATTTTACCATTTTATACCATTTATTCACATTAAATGGCTGGTTTTTAGTTTTTCTTTTTAGTTTTAGTGTTACGTTACTTTGAGATTTATTCAATTTCAGTTAATATTAATGGGTTGTTTTTTTTGGTTTTTTTTTTAGATATTTCAAGGTTTTTCATTACTCAAGCCTATTTATTCACTTCATTAAAATAAAGCGTCATCAGCCAACAGTGATAGAAATGAAAATGCAACAAATAAATCACAGGTGTTAATAAATGAGGATTACAGGAAAAAAAAGATGGTAAATGTAACTGAAACAGTCATTATTATATCGGCCTTTTAACCAGTTTCAGAAACAGACATACATGTTCATGGTTTTGTCTGGTTTTTTTGTAGTTTTTAATATGTCAAGCCTTTTCATTTACTTAATTAAATTAACACGTCATCAGCAAACAGTGATAGACATGAAAATGCAACAAATAAATCACAAATGTCAATAAATAAGGATTACTGCAAAAAAGATGGTAAATATAACTCACACAGTAGTTATTACATTGGCCTTTTAACTTCTTATCTACTTATGCATCTGTATTTGGTCAAATATATTTAATTCGGTTTCATTCATTTGTTCATTCATGACCAGCTCGGGAATCCATGTCGAACAAGGTCACATTACAGAGTCCACAGCCCAAAGTCTAAACCACAATTTAATCCCTGTGATCAACAGCTCAGCTTCACAGAGCAGCAAATCAATAAACCAAACCGCAGCGTCATGAACCAGGACATTTGACAGCAGCCAGAACTGAAACTGAAGCGTCCATGGTTTCACCTCCGAAACCAGGACCATATCACAGTTCAAATGCAGTTTTTCCATTCCACCTCCTCCTCCTGCAGCAGCAGAATAAGCAGCACTGAAAACCATTGATTTCAATGTGCACTGGAGTCGCTCACATTTTGCCCAGAACATGTTGTGCTTTGCTTTCAGGCCTTTAATCGTGTTGCGTTTGAGGACATGGGAAAGATGGGGAAAAAAATCCATCCTGTTCAAATCAAGTCTGTCTTTCCTTCTGCAGGAAATTTAAACAGCAAACATTTAATTTCCTGAATCTGGTGAATTTTTATGTACAAATTTGTATGTTTTCTTACATATAGCAGGCTTTCATGTATCATGTTCTGCTTTTTAATATTTAGTCTCACAGTGTCTTATTTAATATTAGTTTAATGTAAGTATAGATTTACTGTAATGACAAACCTCTGTTCATGTTTAAAACCTAAAAACATATCATGCACATGTGCTTTGGAATGATGTTAACTAGAAGCAACTGAAAGCAAGAATAAACCCACAATCTAGTAAAATATTGATGAATTGTATTATAGACATTAAAGGTTCTGTGAGGCAGATAATTGTGTTTCAGATTTTCAGTCCAAAAAAATAAAATAAACTATTGTTGATTCATTAATGCATTTTTAAATGACTTTATTATCAGTTTTTCTCCCTCTTTGATAGATGAAGTTAAATATTAACAGGAAGATTTATTGATTTGAGTCAGTAATGACATTTTACTGATAATATATTATTCTAAAACAAAAACAAGCACCAAGAAGCCACCAATCATCTCAAAAGTGGATTATATAATATGAAGATTCGTTTTGGACAATATCTATAAGCCAACTCCAAGATCTTTTCCATATTCATTTAGTTTTTTTCATCTTTTACATCATATCTGGCATGCATTGTTTTATTTTCATCATGTTTCGTCTTTATATTGTTGTTTATCTTGTGTCTATTATGTTGGGGGTTTTTTTGTCTTATTCCACCTTAATGTTTAATTCATGTTCGTCTCATTGACTTTGGTTTTGACGATGGAATTCTGTACAAAAATAAGCTCCCTATCTTTAAGACATTAATAACAGCTAAAATAAAACTAAGTTAATCAGTTTCAAGCATAAAGGAGTTTACCATCGTTCGTCACCATGACTTTTATTGTCTTTCATTTTCTAATTAGTTTTTCCTTTTGCTTGAATTGTCCATATTTTAAGGGCATGACCTTCTTGATGCTACTGCCCATCGCTGCATTTTGATCAGTGTATTTTTTTGTTTTGATTTTTACTAAGTTTTGCTGAAGCACAACAGATGAACTATTTGTTCAGTTTGATAGTTGTTTCTGTTGTTATTTTGTAATTAGAGATTTTTTCTTAGAAAAGTTCCATATATATGGTCATCCCATTTTAATGATTTCTTGGTGTATTTTTGTTGGTTAGTTTTGTTTTTTGTTTTTCTTTGTTCATTAGGGATAGAAAAATGTAAAATTAATTTTGGATATTCACTTCTTCAAAAAAAATCATGTTTATTAATATGCAACTTCCCTAATAAAATATGACTATTGATTATAGATCATAATTTAGATAGTATGCATTAAAAATGAGTAATTCTCTGTCATTTCAATGGTGCTGCTTAATTTAGGATTATCGAGGCTGTAAATTCCCACAGTCTCTGAAGGCGCCTCCGTCGCAGAGCAGCGCACCGCCGCTCTGCGCTCTGATTGGCCGCTGCGGCAGGTGGGCGGGGCCAGCGGCGGAGACAATAGAGTGGGACTCCGGCGGAGGTTCAGTCCGGGTAAAGTGTCACAGAGGACGGACGGAGGGTGTCAGTGGTCACGGTCCGGCTCCGGGTTCCGCTTCCTGGAGGATCCGACGCGTCCTGGAACCAGAGGCCGGTGCGTGTGGAGGGACTGACGCCGCAGGAGACGCATGCACGGCGGCTTTGCAAGGTGAGATCCGACCCGGTGTGGAACCTCTTATTGTCTGCTCTTTAAACCCGGCTTTGTGTCTGCAGAGAAACCTGCAAATCTGCTGTTTCATCGCGTCTTTGGCTCATGTCAAACCAGTCCTGGTGTGTTTACATGCACCAGTGTTTCCCGTTGACACTCAGGCTGTTTGAGCTGTAATCATAACCTTAAACCGGACTGATAAAACCCCAAATGTCCTCACTATAAACATCTTTATGTGAGTTGGTTTCCATAGTTGTCACAATAAACGTCAAATCATTTTGAAGGCGGATTTATGGCCTTGAGTCAAAGTTAAGAAACCAAATCTGACAATATGAGAATGATGTAAAGGATGGAATACAATGAAAACAGGGTAAAAAAGATTTGAAGATGTAGTAAAAAATGATAATATTAAAGATGTGAACAAAGTAAAGGAAGAAAATAATGTATAAGATGCATCATAAAGTATGGAGCTCATTTGCTGCTTATTTTAATTGAAATAAATCAAAAATAAATAGACTTTAATGTGAGTTCTGATTTAAAAAAAAAACATGAAGCTGATGATGGGACATAAATAAACCTAAAGATGTGATCGATTTCCAGATGCAGATATTAACACATGTCCTGATAGTTTTAACCCTTTACGCTGAATTCTTGTACAGAAGTTGTACCATGTGACCAGACGGTGACGGAGCAGAACAATGGATCTGCCTTCGACCCTTTGTCACATCACATCACAGACCGGATCTGATTCTGTTTCCAACGCGTAACAAATTAACCACGGTGGTGGCGGCGGCGGCGGCTCACGCGTCTGCACACGCTCACGGCGGGTTCAGGTCCCAGAATGCTTTGTGTCTGCAGAGCTGATGTCTTTGTGCTGGTGACAGGCTTCTCACACGGCGACTGTAAACACTGACACTGATACGTTGTCACGGAAACGCTGACACATCGCTGAGTCCCGTCCCCGGGTTTTTGGAGGCGATGGGGTGGGCTTCATCTCGGTGACGGGTCAGTCGAGGCGGGTGGGGGTTGGTTTCCGAGGTGTGTGTCTGTTTTCATGATGTGCACAGGGCGACTAAGTACCTACAGGAGATGTAACATAACATAAGGGGGTCAAATATTCGGCTCGTGGGCCAAAACCGGTCCGACACAGGGTCCAATCCGGCCAGTGGGATGAATTTATGAAATGCAAAAATTACATTCATGATATTAACGACTATAAACAGTGATGATAGACTGATATATTGGGCTGATATTTAAGTTTTTCTCCTGTTGCGTTTGCCGATATGCTCTTTTTTCTCTGCCATGATTTACTGACAGGCGAAGTTCACGGCACCTCCGTGTTCTTGGAGATAACAGTCGCTTTTCCATTGACCCTCAAATATCGCAAATATAACTTGGGCATAAAAATTCACCTGATGGAGAAACGACAATTTCGACAAAACTCTCGTTTATCGATCGAAAGTTTTTGCACTGGCAAGAGGTGGTTTTTCTGGCATTGCAAAATTGGTATATTATGCAAAATTGCAATGGAAAGACCTTTTTTCGCAACTACAGTCAGGTGAATATATATAAAAAAAAAAAAAAACGGATGTTGACGGACGTTAAAACAAGCGAAGAAGAGTTTTAAAAGAAGCATGGCATGGTATGTGTGGACACACCAGGAAGCTGAATGATTTTTTTAAAATTTAGTACGAGATACAGGGGTAATATATAATAATAATGAATATATTTGTAAAACAACATGATATTTACGTTCGTCACCGTGTTTATGGAATGACTTCTCGTGTCATCTCGCGATAATAAAGAAATCATTGCATTTGTGATTTAATGGAAAAATGGACATTACGCACTTCTGTTTTTTCGACATTTAGAAAATATCGGTAAAGTTTTGCGCATTTGTCCAATGGAAAATCGACTACTGCTACCTGTTCTGTTCTACGTCACCTACAAAATGTTCATATTACCTGTTCTACCTTACCTTTCTCCAAATATCACTATGTATGT
This sequence comes from Ostorhinchus cyanosoma, assembly GCA_029814465.1. Taxonomy (NCBI): domain Eukaryota; kingdom Metazoa; phylum Chordata; class Actinopteri; order Kurtiformes; family Apogonidae; genus Ostorhinchus; species Ostorhinchus cyanosoma. Next base: position 28,648,710 of record JAPTYQ010000029.1, read on the forward strand.
AGTTTACCACCACCAGAGGGAGAATGTGTGAGTGAATGAATAATGTACTCGCTTTGAGTATGCATTAAAAGAAAGGCGCAATATAAATCTAATCCATTGCTATTATTATTATTTATTTATTTATTTATTTTTTATTATTGTTGTTAAAAAAAGTACCAGACTTCAGGTATGGAAACACAAAAGGCGGGTCGACCCGAATCGAGCCGGTACCACGGACTTTAGAGGACTGTGGTTGTATTTTTTGTCAGATTCCATCGTTGCTGCGATTCCCAGCTGTAACGTTGACATCACATCTGACAGAGTCACAAAGCAGAAGAATGTCAGAGGAGAAGAAAGATGGAGATTAGAGCAGACAAAGGCTGAACGCTGTGCTGTAGCGCCGTGGAAGCATCGCCGGGCGATGTGCTGCCGACCGTGGAGGCGCAAAGCCCCAGTGTTTGCGTTCCCCTCAGGCCGAGCCAGATGCTTTGAAGTCCTCCACAGCTCCGTGAACGCCGCCAGATCCGTCACCGAGGCCCCGAGGACCAAGCCGCCGGCCGCCACACAGCGAGATGCCAACACCCGGTGGGAGGCGGTGGAGCGGGGGGGGCGGGAACAGTAGAGGTTTTAGTTCTACAAACATACATGTGGGGCTGAAAGAATCCCAGCAGGCAGCGTCCGATAACACCTCACAGCTCCTGTCAGTCCATGAAAAGGTAAAAACGACAGCGGATAAAAGCCAAAAGGCCTCGGAGACTGACACCAGAGCGGAGGCACAGGCACCTTCTGACACAAAGAACGACAAATACATCTGAACAATGACAGCTTCTATTTTAAGGATCAGTGTTCTTTTGTTGGTTCACGTGGAAAAGCTGAAACATGGCAGTTGGTTTTAAACGGAGATTAAGATCAGAGGTGTCAAAAGCAGTTCAGTTCAGGGGTCACACACCGAACAATGGGATCTCAAGTACAATAATGACAAATCCAAACTTTTCTGTGTTTGAGTGAAAAAAAAAAAGTAAAATTACATGATGAAAATGTTGACCTTTACAAATTATCCTTTAAATAAATGTGAAGAACATGAACAAGTGGAAATTTATTAGGAAAATAAGTACAATTGAACCCCCCCATATCACACCGTGTGCAGGTATGTGCAAATATGTTACAAATATGTATGGAATTTTTACATTTAAATCAAAACTTATGTCTTTTTTTTCTGTATATTTTCTGTCCCCCCCCCCATAATATAACGATAACC
>JAPTYQ010000029.1:28676380-28691003 GCA_029814465.1 Ostorhinchus cyanosoma
ATTTCTGCACAAACAACCTTTGGAAGGACATGCAGACGCTGAAAACGCTCACTGTGAAAGCTTCAGATCGCTTCTTCCATTTCAAGACAAAGGACAGCAGCTGAGTTTTTAATGATTTTTATTAAATAACATTAATTATTTCTCTGATAATAAAAAGTGCAGCCATGAAATCAAACACTTGACACTTTATCAGACCCTCATATTTCCAACATTTCAAAAAATCAGGTGAGGAACGACTCATGGGAAATGAAACACAGAATCGCACAAACATGGAGAATTAAAGCTGCACCAGGCAACTTCAGGAAGTGGATCTGAACCTGAATCCAACGGATGAAATGTTTAAATGGTTCCAGATCATGTCCCAGTGTTAGATTTATTGATCAGTGTGAATGCCCAGTAAGTGGTCTCTGTTGTCGGGAATGTGATGTTTTCTGTCAGAGTTTTATGTTTATCTCAGCTTAATTAGACATCTTGATTTTATTTAATTAATTTTGTATATATAAATCTTGCTTAGTGCAGCTTTATGTTAAATTAAACTCTCTAAATAACTTTAGTAAAAAAACAGGCAGAACAAAGTCTACAAACAGACATAAATAACAGCTGATAGAATAAAAGGAGACTATATAAAGTGCTTTGAAGCAAACGCTAACTGTACATGCAACTTGATGAAAATAAATTATGTAATGGTTTATGTGCAGTCGCAGTTTATGTCTCTGGTTTCAATCGCATTAGTCGATCAGCAGGGTAAACACGAGGCTTTCCAAGAATCTTCAATCCATTTAAAATTCTCAATAATTTTGATTTTTGCTGCTTTTATTTTCTGTTTTTTACTCTTAAGGTGGCAATTTTCTGACATAAAAAGAGTTTTACCAACTAAGAAACTGATTAACACCAATATTAAACACAACCATGCAGGGCAATAAAACAACAATTATCATGTTTTCATCTTATATCATTTCATTTTTATGATATTGGGATTATGGATAATTCATACGTCGCTTTTCCATTGCATATCTGCGCAAACCTTTACGGACGTTTACCAAATGTCAGAAATTAGAAACGTGTAATGTTGGTTTTTCCATTAAATCACAAATGCGAGGATTTATTTATTTATTATCGCAGGATGACATGAGAAGTCATTCCATAAACATGACCACCAATGTAAATGTCATGTTGGTTTACAGATATATTCATTATGATTATCATAAATTACACCTCTATCTCGTACTAAATTAAATAATGATTAGGTTTTCCGTCACCGTCAACATCCATTTTTTTTTATTCTTCTGACTCTAGTTGTGAAAAAAGGTCTTTCAATTGCAGTTTTGCGTAATATGCCATTTCTTTTACGCCTGAAAAAACGAGAGTTTAAGCGAAATTGTCGTTTTTCCCATTAGGTAAATTTTTATGCCCAACTTATATTTGCACAATTTGAGGGTCAACGTGAAAGCGACTTTTGATAATTACATCTTTTACAACACTTTTGTATTGTTGCGTCTATTTTAGGGATGGGTATTGTTAAGATTTTAATCAATATACATACTCTTATCTATATTACTTATGGATCCGGTGCTTTAATGGTATTATTATGTGTTCTTTTTTTCCATGTAAGGGTTACAGTTAAATGAGGACAGAATTAAGCGATGTAGTCATAACATGAGCGGAAGACAACGACAGGAGGTTTGAATCTACCATCACTATGTCCATACGCACTCTGGAAGAAAACCGCTTACGGACTAAAACATGTAAACTATTTGTTTTTTTTTTTTTGATTAGCACGTAAAGCATCAGATCCGATTATTAAAATTATCAGAGGTAACACATTATTATGGTGCTGTAAACGGGTTCAGTATTTTTAGGACGCCTGTGTGTCTTAGCTGCAGTAAAAGAGAGCTGGCCCCGCCCCTCACACATAGGCCCCGCCCCTCAGAGCACTGAACCCAGGTCTATAATACATATAAGACCTATTTTTATACTTTTCTACCACCAGTACTGTAATAAAAACCGATAACACAATCTTATTGACACTCAGGTTTTAATAATGTGGTTCTGGGGTCACTTTAGTACCCATCCCTAGTCTATGTTGGGTTTTTGTTTTGTTTTGTTATGTCTTTTGCAATGTTTTTATTTTGCTGCATCTATTCTGTTGTTTTTTGCCCCATGTCTTTTACTAATAATTGAATCCCTACAATAAAAACTATTAATTAACCCAGACATTTTGACGCAGGAAATACCGTCTAATCGCTGTTACTTTTCCTGCTGATCTGAGAGTGTTCTTTTTCCCGAGACTCCAACCTGAGACACAAACTGATGACGACTGAAGCACAAACATTAATAGAAAAGTACAAAACGGTAGAAAGAAAACAAGTGACCTTACTGCATATAAACATACCGCATCCTATACAACAACATCGTAAAGCTCCTCTTGTACAGCTCCTATATCCAAAATAATAAACTGCATTTGTGACGTGGCTAATCCAAGTCCGGCTCCTGCAGAAGAGGAATAAATTACCAAACGCTCTTCCATCCACACACACACACACACACACACACACACAAACACACACCATGTTGGCTCGGTTTGCCAGTCCCATAGGTGTGACTGCCTGCGTTAAAACAGACACAAACAAAAGAACAAAACAAAGATAAAAAATCCTACAGTGGGCCCTGGTCCATGTTTCAGTCGTGACGAGTGAGGTCTTACCAGACGGTTCGAGCGCACACACTCTGGTCTTAATTAGTGTAAAACGTAGGTGAATTCGGGCCAATGGCGTCGCATCCTGAGGACGTCCACGTGTCGGTCTGGAAAAACGGACCCCGTGATGACATTTGTGCCGGTTATCAACACAAAAACATGCTTCAACGATACATTTGACAAACCTCCAGAGCCTCCAAATGTCCTGTACGTCATCTCTTGTGTTGTCTGGTTACACACAGTTTGTTCTGGTAGAAAAAAAACATAAAACACACATGTTCATGAAGACGATGAGCGAAAGTAACACAGACTGAAGTTATTCTGGACTCTGATCGACTAAGCTGAAGCTCAAACTGAAGACGTTACATCACTTTGACCTGTTCCATTTCTCTGTACAAACACTATAAATTCACTCCCAAAAGGCTTAAGGATAAAACTTACTACAACAGTAAACTGGGAACCAACTGCAGCTTCATTACATGTGGATATACACATTTAGTTGTGATGCTCTTTTCACTGATTTGGTTTCATTTGGTTTAAGTGAAGTCCAGAATGGATCGGCAGCTGCTCTGAGCCTTGACAGAACTACAACAAGTACATTTTTGTTTATTTGTTCCTCTTTTTTTGTTTTATTTTGACCTTAATTCAATAATTATCTAGTGGGTCTGGGTGTGATGATGACTACACGTGCAGTTCATCATGGGTGTTGTGAGGTTACATATACCTGCTGTGTGATGTGGACGGTGTGTTTAAGGACAGCCCCAAAGAATTTTCTGACCGTGACCCACAGCTGGAATTCAGTCGGTCAGAGTTTTCAGTGTTTTTTATGTTAAGTAGCCTATTTCGTTTATTTATAGAGTATTTTGACAATGTTTTACTCTGAGATAAGCATTCCTAGGGAGTAAAGGTCATTCTCTTGTCATTAAGTTTTCTTTATTACTGAATCAAATTCAATAAAGTTTCACTACTTTTATTCTGGAGGTATTTGACTAGTAGGCCAGTATATTATAATACAGTCAAAGGTGAAGGACAGATCATTTTTAGATCTGGTTTGACTCCCGTTTGTTGAAAAAACATAAATAAAAGGATTACACACCCAAAAATCAAATAATTCCACAGTCTGTTCCGAAGATGTCTCAATTAGATCAGAGATATTTCCGCCTCTTTTCATACTTTGTCATGAGAACGAGGTGAAATGTGTCACGGCTGTTTTGGTGCTGGTGATGTTTATCACATGAGATGATAAATGCAGTTCACGGACATACTCGACACAAGATGTTACTCTATTTTTACAACCAAGTGAGATTTACAGACTCAGACTTCCAGATACATTTTAGTCAAATTAACATGAGATTCTGAGCATGACTCAGATGTTTCCTCACTAACTCGTTCATCAAATAACTCGGTATCTCTGTAGCTGTGGTGCACACTCTACCATTGAGGTGAGGTAGGTAAGTTGTAGTTATTAGAGTTAAAGGACTTGGTAGAATGGTAGAGAAAGCCTTAAAATACAACCAGAAAACCAATCATATACAGTACTGGGCAAAAGTCTTATTCCACCTTTATATTTGTTGTTTTTCAGGGTTGAATTGATCGTACATATTTATTTCTTATTCCATTTTCTTCAGATGAAACAACAAAATAAAGGAAATATGTGCAAGGCTTTAAATAAGACACAAAAAACTGAACTAAATGTCTTGTAAAGTCACTATTTAGTGTGACCGCCGACCCCATGACAAGAAGTAACACAAACAATTAGGAACATCTAACATGTGTTGAATTAAACCTGGTAAAAAAAAAAGATCAGAAAATGAATGACATAAATCTGATTTTGTCTGAACTAAAGGGTTAAAGTCAAGTTAAGTGCAAAGGGAGGGAACATTAAATATGATCACTTTGGTTTATAGAAGCCGGTTTTCAATGTGGTTGTTTAAAAAGAAAAACTATTCCTTTATTAAATGTATCAAAAATGTGTTGGATGACAGGATTTCCTTCATATCAAGTCATTTCTGGTGGCGGTTTAGATTAGCTCTAAATGTAAAGTGTCACGATATAACTTTTTTTATTGACGCCGTATCAATAAAATGGTTAACTGATAGATATCACACAGCCTTAACGCAGAGTGAAGGATAAAGAAAACATCTACGACTAAAATACTATGAGGCCGTTTGGATTTTCTTTACCTTGTGGTCTGGACACCTCATGGAGAAGTTGTCTTCATTTAAGACACAACCTAAGAGACACAAAACAAGAGACCAGATAAGGACCGTTTTCTGCAAAGATGAATAAGTGACAGCAGAGTCGGAGGAAGGAGTAAGATGAACAGTCGAGGACATGACGAGTGCTGCGGTTGTGTTATTATACAGTGTGTATTATACAGTCCCGTATTTAATTTAGAAAAATGTGCTTAAAACTCCATGAGCTGTCACATTAACTCAGCGAGACACACAGGCTGAAAAGACGCATTAAATTCTCCTTAAAGATTAGTCATTTCAGGCTGAGTGAGAACGACAGCCTTCCCACACAGAAAAGTGACTCAAGTGCAGCCTTTAAAAAACTTAAATTAAACATCATTTTCCCCAAATGCAGTGCTGAGAGTAAAAACATCGCATTAAATCATCGTGCATCTACGAGAGGAGCCAATCATGACAAGTGGATTATGTCACATCCACTCAATGGCTGGTTTTGGTGCAGATGGCTGGTACCTGACTGAATGGCACATCTGTAGTGATAGTTCCTGGGGCAGCCCTTCTGGAAGCAGCCCATTATTGCACCCGTTTGTTGGCATGTCGAACATATCTGCAAAGGCAAGTGAGAAAATACACAGAGATTAAGTATTTATTTACAGTGACATACGAGGGAGAGCCAGAAAGTTCTCAGACAAATGTGAAAACAAAGACAGACCCAGTAATTCTACACAGAGAGAATCTGCTGACGGAAACAGAGACTAGAAAAGTGTTCAGACTCTAAAGGAGCTTATGTCGAATTCTTTTGATCAACAAACTGATTACATTTGTCTGAAATGTGAAATCTGTAATGACCGACCTTTAATTCAGTCCATTAAACACATTTTTTATAGATTTGTTTCTATGGCTTTTATGATTTTTAATCCTTTTAGCTTTTTCTGTTATATTTTATTGCTTTTACGCTGTTGTTTTACTACCTTTTATTACTTGAATGATTTTTTATGCCTTATTATTTTCTTGCTCTTCAGTATCTTAATATTTTAATTTATTGTATTTTTAAACTTTATGGTTTTGCATTCCTTTCACTTTGTGTCATTTCTTTTCTTAGCTTTTCTTAATTTGTTCTTTAAATTCTCTCTAATGGTGACAGTTATTGTGGTGGTATTACCTCTGAGTTTCCTGTTTTTCATTCGTCTGTAAAAACACCTTAACTGTTGTTAAAAGTACGATTAAAAGCCATTAAATAAAATTTCTCAGATTTTTCTTTAATAAATTCCATTGGCTGAAATCTTGTCACCTAGACCTCTGACCTCCAAAATTGAACCTGTTCATCTTTGTGCACATGTGAATGTTTGTGACAGAGTTGAGCTGGTGGGAAAATTTTACCACTATGTCGTGCTACCACTTCGCAGAAGAGAAGAAATGAGACTACCAAAGCCCAAGAATGAGAGTGTAGCATCTCCATTCCACCTGGTGGCAGTAATGAACCTCTGAAGTGGTTTGACAAACACCAATAAACACTAAATAATGCAGAAGGAAGAATGAAGCAGGACTGTCCTCAGTGCTGTTGAGACGACAGCAGCACCACATTCATGTTTGTCATGACTTTATGACTCAAGTATTTACAAGATGAATGGTCTATATTTTAGGCTCATCCTTTTGTCAGCTTCACGAGCCATGTTGCCGTATTTAAACAGCTTTAATCTCTCATGTCTCTGCTCATGTCGCTCCAAAAAGCACACGATACATCCAGTGATCAGACACAGCAAGACAACTAGAAGAAAAATGACTGCTTTAGTTTTTCATAAACTTCAGTGTAGATCTATGAGAGCTGTGGCTTTTTGAAGAAGCATCTAGTGGCCATTAGCGGTACTACAACTTTAACACACTGAAGAACTGACTTTACTTGAAGCTGAAGTCCTGATTTGAGATTTGGGACCTATCTGTGCGTACGGACAACTTGAAAACATCAGGTCTCAGATTCATGTAAAAGCTCAGACTAGAATAAATGTAATGTGTTCTGTCTTCTGTTACATTTCCGTAGCAGAACTATGTCTAACGCAGGAGTTGTTACTGATGATGTAGATGTGAAAGTGAAATGTAGCATCTAAAATATTCATGTGGTTCTGAGACGTCAGCGTCAAAGTGCAGTGCAGCGTCAAGTAAACCTTACAGACTCAGGTCTACAGTCCTACAGCTGATTCAGGGATTTCCTGTGTAGTGTGAGACACTAGAATAACACTGAAGGAAGACAGAAGACAGTCAGGGGGTGTTTCTGGTTGATTCACAGCTTTTGGTCATGCTCTGATCTGCAAAACCTTAAAAGTCCCTCAAACACACACTAATCCTGTAACTGGCATTTCAGCTCAAAACCACAGAATGCTGTGAGTCTGATCCTGTTTAGAGGCTGAGAGATGAGATGTTTGACTCAGAGGACATTTTAGAAGAATTCAGCCGGGTGTTTGTCCAGGTATTGAAACCCTTTGGGAATTTATTTCTTATTATTTCTAATATACTATACTTCCTGTGGAGTTTCATTTCATATTGTGGATGTTTTGGTGTTGCTATTGAGGAGGTTCCTTAGATCAGTTGGACTTCATTCCTTTGCTTGTTTTGAAAACTCGTTCTAGTGATATAATGTGCCCACTCACTGTTTGTTGTGCGAGCCGAGCCGCCTCTCCTAACCCGTACAGCTTTCCTCGGACTAGGAAGACACCGGTGGACCAGATGCCACAGTCCTCGTGGATCCAGCACTCATCGAGATTAAGAGGCACCTTTGGGGGGGAGTGGTTGTCGCTCTCCGACAAACTTTTCCCGGCAGAGCATTGGTTGTCTGAATGGCTATTACAGAGTCCGTGTTGATCCTCTTCGAGCGTCGTCCTGCCGTCGTCCTGCTGGTGGTCCAGAGTCAGACCGGCGACGGGACGGTACGGACCGTGCAGGTCGCCGAGGCCCACGGCGTTGGCGGTTTGACCACACAGGCAGCACAGCAGCTCCGTGAGGCCCCCGCTGTCCGGGCTGAGCCGACCCAGATGGAAACAGGACGTGGTGGGGACGAACCCGGACACCGACCTGGAGGCGATCTGGTTCAGTCCTCTCCTGCTGTTGCTCCTCATCGTCGCCTCCTCCTCCTGGTAGTTGATGATGGTGCACATCCTCCGCTCCATGTGAACAAACGGGCAGAAAAGGTCCGACTTCTTCTCCTTTTTCTCATCTTTGATCTTTGCATATTTGAACATGATTTCAGGTTCTATGAAGGGAAACAACGACGAAGGTTGGCTTTGCTTCACGCCACACCTTTTCCTCTTCCGTTTAGTGACTGTCTTTTTCTTTGTTGCCACTTTCCTACTGTCTGAAACCCTTTGCTGCTGTTGTTGTTGTTGCTGTTGCTGTTGTTGTTGTTGCTGTTGTTGTTTCTGTTGTTGTTGTTGTTGCTGTTGTTGTTTCTGTTGCTGTTGTTGCCGTGTGGTGACTCTGCAGTTGTCTTCCTCTTTGCTCTGTTTTTTCGCTGTACCAACAGCGGGCGCCTTTTTCCGTTTGTAATTGATGCGTTTTGTGTACGACGCTTTGCGCTGAGGCCGTTCTTCCCTCGGTGGGGACTTTGCGGGAGATTTCCTGCGCCTCCCTGCGTTCGAGTCATCTGAATTACTACTCAGTCTTTCCGACAGTTTTGGCTGTGCGACCGACTCTGCATCTGAACTGGACAGTCTCCCTAGGTACTCAAGCATGTCGTCAGAATCACAACTTTCGTTATAAATCCCCACGGCATCATATTTAACTTGTCTCCTCAAGTTGTGTCGGGATATTCCACAGGAAAAACGAGGCTTTTCACACATAGACTTCCGTATTCGGGTGCTATGCCTCACCCCTCTACGTGGAACTTTCTCATTTTTAGTTTGTGAAGAAGTCTCTCTCCTTTTCTTCTTTTTCTCGGTGACTGAAACTTCAATAACGTCACTGTCATCACTTGAAACATCTACCGGAGACTCAGGAGGGTTGCCGTAAACAGAGCTTAGGTCTGACAGGAGGACTATGGGTCGGGTATGATGCACAGGAATGTCCACCGAGCTGTCCGAGGAGTCTTCTGAGTACGAGCTGTCAGGACTGGGTGAGCTCATGGGCTGAGGTAGGTGATAACACCCTCTCCCCTCATCCAGTGAGGACACAGCTGGGGAAAGGGGCTCCACGATGTGCCTCACGCCCTCCTGGATGAACTGACTGCATAGGAGCGGCTCCTTAGCTGAGGAAACCAGGAAAATGACATCCGAGTCGCTGTCGCTCTCTTCGCCACCGCTGCTTTCAGGACCAGGACCGCCGCTTTGGTCGGGCCCGTAGAACCCCGGATGCCACAGGTTTCCGTGAACCCCTGCGTCCCGGTACAGATCTAGTCCTGGAGCTAGTGTTGAGTTCATGTATGCATCTGGACCCTGATCCATGTCCCTGCAGTGGACGGACGCCCCCGCTTCAGGATGCGTGGGCAGCGAGCTGTAGGAGGTGGCGGCTCGGGACCTGCTGCGCTCCGTGCTGCAGCTCGGCGGCCGTCGGTGGTACCACTCAGGCTTCTTCACCAGGTCCATGGCTTCGGCGTGGCCTCGGGTGATGGGTTTCACTGGGTAGCCCTTTGACAGGTCCATGGCCATAAGAGATGGATCCTGAGAGGACACTTCCATCACTGCAAAAACACATGAGATGACAAGTAACATCATACATGTTTCATGGATCAACTTTCACATCAGTTTCAGTAGTTTTTATTTATATTTAGTCTTTGTTTCGTTTCTGATTTGCATTTGTAGTGATAATCTTGTTTTTATGTAGATGAATTGACTAGTTTCAAAACCCTGTTGTGCAAAGTCATTTTACTCTTGAGAATAAACTGCTCAACCTACACTTGTGTTTTGTCTTTGTTCTTTATTTTGTTAGCAACATTTTTTTCCCAATTATTTTTTTACGTCGTTTTTAACGTCAACTCAGATCCAGACATTATGCATCACAATTCAACAGGTTTTCCTTTTTTTTCCTCCCAATTCTCATGTTTTAATTATTTATCGTATTATATATGTTTGTATTTTATCAACTATTCAGTTAGAGTACAATACTCATAGTTCATGGAATTTGCTCGTTAGAAATCTACTACATATTGACCTCTATTATGTATACGCAATCAAGTTTATATACACAAACATAACTTGTACTACATGAGAGACAACACATTACAAATGGTAATTTAAAAAAAGTTTGAAAAATATCATTCAAATAATATTTGATCACAGCAGTTGCTTACAGTCACAGATGTATTGGCCACCATAAATACGGAGTCAAAAACAAAACAAAACAAACAATGGACACTCCACAGACACTTTATTTAGGAAGTGTGTTTAAGACATGAGTTTATAAATGTTTAGAACTGTCAATTTGTTTTTATATTAAACAGTCTTAATATGATGTGTACCTTCTGGTCCCAGTTCTTCTAAAATGTATGTAAATGTTGATAAATACTGATGGCACATATATTATTCAGTACTGTGTTGGGGATCCACTGATACTGATCCTTCAGTTTTCAGATTACTCTCAGTTTTCAAAGAAATATTCGGAAAAAAAAAACTACAATTGTTTAATGTTTTATTTTTTTTGGCTTAGTAAGAACAAAAACTTGATTATAGAAATAAAAAAAGCCTTAAATATAACAACAGAAAAACGTGCTGATGTCAGACATTTATTATCATCTATAAATCTCCCTTATTATTACTATTAAATTTTATTTATTTACTATTTTACATTTCAGAGGAACCTTTACATCTAAACAGAAAATAACATGAGGATAACCTCCTAACATAATACTAAAACTATTCCTGTAAATCTAATTTGTTTTATATTTTTATAAGAATCAGGATGTACATTTGTATTTTATACTTTCCAGATGAACAAATACACATCACATGAAGGTGGTTTAGTCTAAAATCAAACTGATGAATCTAAAATGAAGATGAAATCCTTCTAGAAAAAGGACCTTATAGACTGACCTTATGTTACTATCAATAAATGACACCTAATGACAACAGTCCTAACATTTATGAACCGTCTTGTCTTAAATACAGACAGTATTTATCATGTTCCTTGTGTGTTCGGTGTCTTTAGCCTGACTTCCACCGTGTTTACAGGTACTGACACCTGCCCGTCCACGCTGACCCCAGGACGTGTTCGTGGCTTTCATTTAAGTCTTACACGGTTCTGTAAAAGCCCAAACTGCTTCTATTCTTACCCCTAAGGCGTCAACGGTTCTGATGGCCGACCCAGGTCCTGGAGGTGCGGGCTGAAGGCTGTCCCTGTCCCCGGATGGGCTTGGTAGCTGGGTTAGCTAACACACCTCTCCAGGCCCCGCATCGGGTCTGGATGTAAACAAAAGCGGCGGTTCATGCTAGCTGCTTTAGCATGACGTTAGCCGGCTAACACGACCCGAAAGACGACGAAACGAGCCGCTTTGACGGCCGCCAAACATCTCACACAGCTGTGGGTAGAAGGGAATCAGCAGCCCCAGATTCTCCTGGTATTTAAAGTTGTCATCATGGACACCTTCTTCTACCAGAGTCAAGTAAAAAACCGACGGGACGAACCGGAGGAATACGGTGCCTTTCACAATAAAAGCCCCGAACTCACGCTAATTTTTTAATCCTACTGCTGAAAATAAAAATAAATAAATAATAAACCGTATAGAGACAGACTGAATTGATTTTGATTTGAGTTTTAGATTTAATGTTACAAAACCAGTGTATATTGAATAAAATAATCATCAAAATAAAGAAATATCAAAATACAGTAATGAACTAAAGAGGTGTCTTCTACAGGTCAAAAGTTTTTGGGTTTTTTTAGCATACAAATGTGTCTATGTAACAGTTTGACTTCCTGAGACCCAGCAGAGCAATTTGTCTTCTGTAGGGGACAAAAATTATTAATTTAATAAAAAAAAAATTATCTATCTATCTAATGAAAATGTATCTGAATAAAACTGTAGCATCATGCTGTTTCTGATCATGGCAATAATTTAAGGTAAAAAAAGAAAAAAAAAGTCAAATCCTTTACTTTCCTGAGTCTCAGGAGGTTAAATAAAATAAAATACTGGCCATGTAATAAGTGTTTAGGGATTCTGCCTTTTTCTTTAATATTTATTGTCCTTCCCATGTCTATATCTCTCTTCTTTGTGTCTATTTCACATACATTGCAATTGATGCCCCAAAATATTCTTATAATTACGATCATAATCAACATTAAGATAAACAACTTCAACGTGGAGCACAACCACAATAAGGCACCGTTACACTTATAAATAATAAAAATTTACACAAACATGCAGTCTGTAATTTTATGTCCCTTTGACCAGTTTTATTCTAGAATAGTTTAATATTTAGACACTAAATCTATTTGTTTCAGTTTCCGTTTGCATGTTTGTGGATGGAAGGCACTTCATCCACTTATTGCACCTAAATGCCCAACAGTAAAACAATATTCTAATGGTTAGAGTGATGGCTATTATAATTATTGGAATATTTAGCACATTTAAGAGTTTTTTTTCCTTGCTTTTTTGAACCTTTTTCTTCTCATGTTCTAAACTTCTGCACAGTTAAAACATGTACTTGTGTTTTGGGATGTTTTGGGGAATATTCAAGCAGACTGAAACCATAAAACCCGGTTTTTACTGGTGGAACAAATGTATTTTGTACAGATTATGATTTTCATGTCATACAAAGTGCAGTTTGTAGGTCATTTATAATACATTTCATCCACAGTGTATCTATATTTGTAGCATAAAACAATGTATTTTGGGCCAAAATGTAAAGGTCTGACATTGAGTTCAGGTGAATTTGCAAAACATATCATTCATTTCCTGTCTCACTTTATTTTGAAGTGTGAAATGTGTGTTTTATGAAGAAACTTGATCGTCTCCTCTTGATGTTGCACAATGAGCTGGAATATATTTACTGGACATTAAACTATGTTAAATTAACAGGATTTAAGACCGTTTACAGAATGCTGCTGATTTATACTTCTTATCCGTACCAGAATGTGTCACAAAGTAAATAACCCTTAAAAAAAAACAAAAAAACATAACTGTCTCTGATGGACACAAAACAACAACTTTAGATCAGATCAGTTTCCTTTAATAAAAAAAACAAACCAACCTCTAAACAGTGCATTTTATAAATTACATTTTGTGTTCGACAAAGGTGTCACATTCAGCCAGAAATGAATAAAAGTTTAATTTAAAATATTGACCTATTTGAAAAAAGAAGAAAAAAAAAACAGTTTAGGCCCAAACAGCAGAAATGAAAATGAAAACACAACATATATTTGATAAAAAATGTGATTCCTGTACAGATTACATATTTACAGACACACTTAAATATAAAAAAATCTTGTTAGAACACAGGAACATCAGAGGAGAATCTAAAACACAACAACATTAATAACATTAGTATTAATAATAATTCAATGTTAAGTGGTTTTTAATACATTTCACATAAAGGATGGAAAAAGGACACAGACACAATATTCACATCTTTATCCATAAGGAAGAAAACATTAAAATCCCCAAAGAACACGATGGATTCTGTTTAAATATTAACTCACAGTGACACTAATGGAAGGGGGACGTGTCAGAACTGACAGGACAGACCGTGAAGTGCTCGTCTAAAAGTCGGATGCGGTTGTCATGGTGACGTCTGGCCCAGGGCCTGATGGGCCAGTCTCAGGTTCTCCCTCAGCTCATCCAGGTCTCGCTCCGTTTTGGCTCGGACGATGCTTAGCTCAGTGAACATGTCTTTGTACTTCTTTGTCGCGTTCCGTTTGTCCTGTAACGTCAAACACATCATGCTTTTTTTTTTCATGTCTGGCAGAAACATTCACACCGTCGTCAGTCGTGATCGTCGCTGATAAATTCCAGTTTTATTGCTACAAGAGTCAGAAAAAGTGATACCTAACCGGAAATAAGAACAAAACACAATGCCCTCACCTAGATTTTTTTTATATTCAATTCATGTTCTGCTTCATACTTGATAATTAATTACTCAGATTTATTTAGTATTTATTGGGTATTATTTCTGTTTTACTTTTTTTTTTAATAAATTGTTCTGCTGTTTGGTGTTTGTCATGTTCTGACCATGAAAAACAATATGAAATTACAAATCATTGTCCAGTTTTGTGTGTAATCAAATGTTAATGTATCTATTTCACCCATGTCTTCAGCCTTTTATGAAATTGTATTTTATTTCTTGTAAATTTTATTGGATGTGAAGCACTTTGGGCTACAATTTTGTATGAAAGTTCTTCTTCTTCTTCTATAAACTAAACAGTAGTACAAATTCAAATGGGAGTCTTACTCTTTGTGCCGACTGCAGCTCGTCCTTCAGAGACGTGATCTCCTGTTTGAGGCACTGGACCTCAGACTCCTTCACCCTCAGCGTGATCTGAAACCACAGCGTTAACATCAGCCTCAGAACGTCACATGGACACAAACGTCTCTAATACAGGTTTATTTCTCTACATATCCAACAGCAGCCTGTGCGTTAAGACCCAGTCAGGATATATGTGACGTATGAACAGCAGTAAAAACAATACTTTCAGGTAAAAAAACAGCTTCTCCAAACCAAAGTGCTCGTATTTATGGTGACGTTTTTAAACCTTTTGTTCAGACAATATGAGGTTCATGGCGTTCATTGTCTGATGTTTTATACCAGGTTTCATTCAACAC
>JAPTYQ010000029.1:28804680-28819638 GCA_029814465.1 Ostorhinchus cyanosoma
GAGTTGGCTTCCAGACATTTTATTCATGATAGTATTTTAACAGACACCTTCAGGTAGGAGTAAGTGGGTTTATTTTACTGCTGCTGACGTTTTTAGAATGGAAAACATCCATTAAAGTAAAAGGGAAGACTCCAAACTGTTACAGACTACCTGCAGGTTTGAAGAAGCCAAAATGATGATATTTAAGACGTATTTAAGGCATTTCTGGTCAAACTTCAGACTTCCTTTCACATAAATAACAAACCTCATTGTTATTGTGTTGAACCAGTCTCAACCACATTTCAAACCAGCTAAAGTTACATTTCCATTTGTCTACGACTAGTGTTTCTGTTACTGATGTTGACGCTGCTAAAGCTCATAGTCGAACCCATCCACCCATGAATGACTGTTGGACTTATTATACACTAAGACAAAAACTGCACTAAATAAATTCTAAAATACACTAAAAAAAATGACACCAAAATGCACTAAAATACACAACAAATACACTAAATACACAGTCAGTGTATCAGAATGTGTAATGAATTTGAATCTATGACATTTTTCAGGGTATCTTTGGTTTAAAGCTCATACTTGAACCCCTCCACCCATGAATGACTGTCGGAGTCTCCATTCATTCCCATCTCTGTTATGATGAGATGATCAACACTAAATATAAAGATTTCCAAAGCAAACATAGCAAAGTAAATTATTTTATTAAGCCCTTTTAGTGTCAGATGTATGGATTAGTTATCAGTTTTAGGGATAATTCAGGCCTTCACAGAGGGTAGATGTCCAAAAGCATTTACTGATGTAAAATATATAATACCTGTTGATCCATTCATCCTATCAATACATATAAATTATTGGTGTAAAATGCAGTTTGTCATCTTTTCATGCTCATCAGATATGACACATTTGAGGCTCCATAGTGAACACAGAAACACTGTCATCTTCTACAACATTGATTCACCAGTAAAACCCATGGAGTTGAATAAATGACAGTGGATGGAAACACTGGGTTTATGTTCAATTAATGAAAAACCACAATGGTTTATTTATACTTGAACCCAATATTTCAGTCAAGATCATACAGCGTATCTGCCATGTTCAAGTTTTATTAATAAAAGGACATTCTAATTCATTTCATTTTATTTTTCATTAAATAAAGAATTTTACAAAATAAAAACTAATTCACAAAATTAGGTGTCGGTGTGTTTTTCTTTCAAAATATCCCAATAAATGAACCTTCTTCATAGGTGTATGTGCAGAAATGAGCTGTTACTGTATTAAGGCATTTAAATGAATCTATTGTGCTGTTCTTCTGTCTAAGATTGTCTTGATTCTTGGTTTTTGTATTCTTATTTATGTTTTATTGTTTGCATATGTTAAATTTCATTGCATGTTTGTAATAAATCCATCAAATCAAATCAAATAGATTTACATGTTGGTGCCGTAAAGGTAGAATATTTCTGTGACATTACATTTCAGTATTGTTGCAGCTCATGTCACAGATTTGTGTTTGTGGTGTGTTAGTTACTACAGTCTTTTGCTTTGAACACAGCTCAGTTAATCAAAATCAAGAATTGCCTCATTTCTGTTACGTGTAAAACATAATATCTCAATTCTCCAGTGTACCGGTGTTTACGTACTGAACGTTGGTGTTTAGAAGCGTTTTAGAGCCTGTTTGTTGCATGAACTGGGACATTTTGTCCTCAGTCAATGTTCATAAACACCTACTCCTATGGGGTGTTTGCATCCAGGCTTTTCGTTTATTTATTTAACTTTACTCATTTTGCTTTTGCTGAATAGGATTAAGAAAAACTCATGACACAAGCAAAGAAGTAATGGCCCGTGAGATACATAAAAAATGATGTTTTGGCAGTGAAACAAACAAACTGAGACACGCTCTTTCATGTCTCATATCCATTTCTGAGCAGAATATTTCAGCTACAGCGAATGAGACTGTAGGAAGCGCTGCCACTGTTGCTAAGCGACAAATTACTTTAGCTGTATAAGGCGTCGCTAAACACACACCTTTCCATTATAAAAACAATGTCTTTATTCTTCATTCCTTCATTGCATCCTTCCATCCTTTCCTGACTTGCTGCTGTGAAACGGCCAATCAAAACGCCGCCAGCGGAGCCAGATGACACTCTTAACGAGCGGCTGTTCCCTGAGTGCCTCCGCAGAGCGCAGCATAGCAACAAGTCAAACAGCACGTGAACCAATGTTTAATAAGCAGAAAAAACACATGCTTTTGGTGTGACAGCTCCGTTTTGGCTGCACTCTGTGAAGGTGAAAACAAGGTTGTGGCTCCTTCTCGTATCTGATGTGAAAGCTTGCCTCGGCGTCCTGCGAGGGTCCATTTTGCCAACAGTCATGGATGTGTGCGTCTCCATGACAACTGCACGGCTGTAGAGGGCTGTGTAATGTGAGGTGCACCAGTGCGAACAAAAAGACACCTTTGTGGGTTGACGTCATGCAGCCACAGATACAGATTCAATCAGCACCATCTCAACTGTGTCCATCTCATGTCAGTCTGACATTCAATGTGTGGTATCTGTATTCGATCGGGAAACAATGGGCCTATTATCACAATTTAATTAAGTCAACATTTCCAGATGGGAGGCCTGATGTTAACCATGGGCCGCTATCACCACACAGTTGGAAATTCACCGATTCCTGAATCTATCTGTAATGACACTGCTGTGCATCACCATTCAACTGATACAAACGAGGACACAACAGAACATTTTAATTAAACTTTATTGCAATTTGCAGAAGGTAAAAGGTGTTTCTCATGATGTAATTGTGTTTTATAATGTCTTTATGAGGCTTTTTGTTTTTGTTTTGTTCCCATTTTCCAATAAAATGTAGAAAGTTTGATTGTTTTGCTGTTTTACTTATTTTTTCTGCAGCATATTCTGATGTTATTTTGAATGTTCAACCTCTAGTTTGTCATGTTCTGATCATAAAGAAAACCACAAATACTTCCCAATTTCATCATCAAAGTACAATCATTTTGTTTTCCATTAAATGAATTAATTTGACAAAAAAAAAAAAACAGTAATTGACAAATTCAGATGCAGGTTTGTTTTTGTGTGTTTAAGTGCATTTTGTGGCTGTTTCTCCCAGCTGTATCTCAATGTTCCACATGAGAGGTGCCTTGAACTAAAAATATATCCTCCAGGTGTAAGGGCTTGTTTGTTACAGACAACAGCAAAATTAAAGCTGCAGGGCTTGATAGTTTTCTTTGTCACTGGGCAAAAATTCCATATGTTATCATCTCTAGATTCAGGCTGTAGAACATGTATATCTGTGACACACACTTGTCTAAATCCAGGTGTTTTTAAACAGGTAGGCTGGCTTAAATATATGATTGACAGCTGGAATTACCAATCACTGATCAGATTCAGTCAGATGTGACTCTAAAGCTGTACTCCGTGACTCAACACCACCTTCAATTTCGTAGCGTGAAACACTATTTGGTTGATCAGTCTTTTTTCAGATCAAATTCTAGTCTTTTTTTCCACTAATGATTTCATTTGCTGCCACTTTAAATGATTTCATAGACATAATATTCATGGGAACATACATTGCATTTCATTTTCACTGAAAATATATAAAAGATTTTTTTTTTTTTCTGCATCACCACAATGCAGCTCTCATTGTACTGTGATCAGAAAATTACAGCTCCTCGCTTTGGAGAATATTTCATTTACCTGTTCAGTCCTCGTCTGCGCCACATGAGAATACAGTGGATACTAGTGAAGCGACAGCACTGTGTCAACAAAGACCTACGCTCCTCTGAACAGGCCTCGCAAAGGGGCAAGAAGAAGATCATGTCTTTTTTTTTTTCTTTCCCCAAACAGTATGCAGTCAGTGAATATCTGAATGGCTTCCCCGCTTCCTATAGCAGTGTTTTCCATTTCAACAGCCATTAATCAGTGCTATTGCTTTTGTCACCATGGAAACTGGACTTGCTGCATCTCTCGCAGGTCTGTGGGTTTTCACAATAGCCAGACTGACGGCTCCCGTGGCTGCAGCAGGTCAGCAAGCCCACCGAGCACAAAACCAGCCCACTGCAAGACACAAAACCACCTCTGTCTGTCTGTCTGTCTGTCTGTCCTCCCTCAGTCCTGCACATCATCACCATCACCACAACATGCTCGCCTCGCCCCCTTCCACAGTCATCATTACAGACTGAGAGATTACATAACTACAGCTACGTCTGGGCACCTCAAGACAAAGCTACTTTATACTTTAATGAAATCATAATATTATCTCTCATGTTTTATTTATGACTCGAGCAGCTTCTCTAAGGAGCCCGGTTGCAGATTTATAGTCCAAATTCTACTACAGGCACAGAGGGAGTTTCTTCGTAGTTTCTAAATGCTGCTGGACGATAAACGCCGATGCTGCTGTGTGACCTGCACTGCCCTGTGGATTAGTCAGAGGGCCACACAGTATCATAGAGAGCAACAACTCGATGACAGAAACACTCAGATCACTTCTGTATCTGACAGACAAAAGACTGCACAGCTCTAAAAATAAATAGCAACAGCGGTCTGCAGGCTATTAGAACAGCTTCCTGCACTTCAAAAACATTTAAATGAGAAGCCCAAGCAGATTTCTTTGTCAAGAGCATGAATTTATCTTTGACAGGTGTTGAATCAATATTATGGATCAAAAGCGAGTCAGTCAGAGGGAGAGAAATTGAGTGTAGGACTCCTGAGCAGTATCTTCATTGAGGCTAATGTAGTTTCCAATTTGATGTCAATGCAGAGAACCCTATGTTGCTCCAAGAGAACCCATAATGCATTTTTGGAGCATTCAGAGCTGAAAAATAATGTCAACAGATGATAGAAGAAAGAGACAAAGATCTATACACACAAAGGATGGAGACGGCAAACAGAAGCAGATGGAAGCATCAGAAGAAGAAGACGAGAGAAGGATTAAGTTGGCACTCCTTGTACTCACAGTTGTCTTGGTCTCCTTGACCTCCTTGATCTGCCTCTTGGCCGGCGAAACAGAGCCGGGGGGCTGCGGGGCAAGACAGGAGGGATCGTCAAAACTCTCCTCAGTGTCAAAGCTGGCTTCCATCATCATCCCTCTCACCTCCTCCTGCTGCTTCTCTATTCTGGGAAAGCCTCGCTCTCTCTCCCTCCACACACCGAAGCTGCCTTCAGTTCAGTCTCAAGCTAACAGAGTGGAGTGGAGAGTGGAGTCGCGTTGCAGGGGGAGGGGGAGGAGGGTGGCAGTGGGGGTGGGGGGGCGCTGAGAAGGTAGTGTTAGGGTGAGGAGGAGGGGTTGTAGGGGGGGAATTGGTGGCGGCTGTGGGAGCGTGACGAAGTCTAGCCTCCGGTTAAGCTGCTGTCACACGAGTTTTAAGGTTGAAGGTTGCGAAGAGATGGATGCTGCCTGTGAGAGGTTCTGCACCCCCCACCTCCCCCCACCCACCCAGCGATGTCCACACAGAGAGAGGGAGAACAGAGACCACCGAGCCAGTTCATGGATGGAGAAGCAGAGAGGGAAGGATGTGAGACAGAGCGTGCAAGAGGGAAGAAAAAAAAAGAGTATGAAGGAAAAGAGGAGGTGGAGGAGGAGGGTGTTTATTTACACGCCACACCTACGCTGTTACTCCCCAGAGTCAGATAGTGAGGGAGGAGGGGGCAGTGGAGGCAGTGGGGGCTGGTTTGATGGAAATGGTTCAATGATGATCTTTAAAAGACTAATTACTACAGGGAGGAGGAGGAGGAGGAGGAGAAAGAGAGCAGGAGGGAAAACTGGCAGCCAATCAGATGCTGCCTCTCAGATTGTGTGTTTATGTGATGTTTGGGGAATTGTGTGTTTAAAGGGTTAAAAAGGTGTGCTGACGAGGCATGTTCAGGGAAAAATTGAAATCTTTGCTTTTTTTCTTTGTGTTCCTGAAGCGTCTCTCTGTGTTTACATTAGGTACGCTCATGCAGATATTTTTCCCATATGGCCATGCTTCAGGAGAGGCGTCAAAAACAGAAAACCCTGCGCAGCGCAGCAGCAAACACAACACACGTGATCCCTGCAGGGGCAGCAACCCTCACACCTTCCACAACACCCACCTGCACCGGTACAACAACACTATCACAGCCTCAGCAAACCCACTAAACACGCACATCAACCAACATTAACAACTCATGTTCTCACCTTTGCTGAACAAAACATGGCGCCGGGCGCTCCGACCAGCCCGATCCCAGTCACGGCTGCCTGAGACCCGGCAGGTTTTTGTGATGCAGCCCCTGGTACTCCCAGCTTGAGGTTTGACTTGTCTTGGCTGGCCTCCTTTTCGAAGCCGGCAAAATTCTGACATGGGTAGTCCAAGTCTCAGCCACCCATATGGCCCAACTGTCTCTCCATCTCCTCTCCTGTGTGATCGTGACACTGTATGCCCTCATCTGACTCGTAATTAGTCACGTGGGTTGGCATGTAATCGATGCTGGCCCCGGTTTACGAGGGCTACAGGAACGGACCTGGTTTTAGTGTGTTTAGAGGCTGCAGTACACTTCAACAAACACTGAAACCACACAGAGCTTATACAGGACAAAGTGTCAAGTGATGACACCTTAACCCATAAAGACCCCGTGCTACTTTTTGTTTCAGTTCCTATATGATTTTTTCTCTAGAGTGAATGTTTCTCAAGTCATTTATCACCATGTATTTTAAAGTTTTTCAATGAAAATCAGGTATTTTCCTATATTTAATTCACTGATCATGTAGATGTTCATAAAATCTCAGATTCAAATTGAGGGTTATTATATCTAAAACTGAGAAAACTGAAGAAAAAGTGACTTTTTCAGCAAAGATATCAATAGCTGAACATAAAACCAAGTGTGTTCATCCACTGTCATTGATCCAACTCCATGGGTTTTACTCCTGAATCAATGTCGTAGAAGATGACAGTGTTTCCACGTTCACTACAGAGCCTCTGAACGTCCAAATGGGTCACATCTGATGACCATGAATAGGTGATAAACTCCATTTTACCTCAGTTACTTACATGTATTAATAGGATTAGTAGATCAACAATTATTAAATATTTTAGATCAGTGCTTTTGGATGCTTTTGGACATCTAGGCCTGAATTATCCTTAAAACCAATGACCAATCCTTAAATCTGACACTCAAAGGGCTTAATACAATAAATTATATTACTATCTTTGTTATGGAAATCTTTGTATTTAGTTGATAACCTGCATTTTACACAAATTGTTTACATGTATTGATAGGGTTAGTGGATCTACAGGTATTAAACATTTTAGATCAGTGGATAGTTTTGGTCTGTGGTGGCTCTTTTTATGTTTTTTTTGGGGGGGTAAACGATAAGCAAAAAAAAAAAGACCAACATAATGACGGCTGCAAATAGACGTGTGCACAAATCAAAATATCTGGACCTCTACTTCTTCCTGTCCTAAAACTGCAGACCTGTTTTTAATGGGTCCTCAACTAGGAGAGTAAAACGAACAACAACGCAGTGATATGTCAGTTCATTCATTCAGATATCCATTCATTTTCCAAATCGCTTAATCCTCTGAGGAGTTGCGGGGGTGCTGGAGTCTATCCCAGCCTCCAACAGTTGAAGGTGGGGTACAGCACGGATGCAAAGCCAGTTCATCACAGGGCTGACATATACAGTCAAACAACCATTTGAGATGCAGAGGAGAGGCGGCCATGTGTTTTATGTACGGAGGTGTTCAGTAATAAAATCCTAAAAATCACCAAACTGGAACATCTCCTGACAAAACGGTTTCAGTGTGGGTGAAAATCACAAGAAGACACTTTCAAGAGAGTATTTTTGAGAAGAGAAAGTTGTGTATTCTTGAATTTATGATGAATGAATTTTTACTTTTCATGCTTTTGATTTGGTGACTAGTGTTTTGATAGCTAGAAACAGTATTTGTTAGTGTTAGTCCTGTTTGCAGATATTATTTGGGTTCTGGGTGGCTGTAGTCAGGGATGTTGGCTTGCCAAAAGTTGGAATGGCGGCCTCGTTTTATGAATTTACAAAATGCAAAAATTATACTGAAGATATTAACAGTCAAGGATGTCAAAGTCATTTTAGTTCAGAGGCCACAGACAGACCAATGGTAATTTCAAGGTAAATAATATAATAATCTACAAGTAATGACTCCAAATTTTCTTCTTGGTTTAATGTGAAAAAAAATAATATAACATTATGCCTATAAATAATGACAACAAAAAAACACCATTAAATTATGAAAATATTTACATTGACAAATTAACCTTTAAAAATAAAAAGTGAATAACCTTGCCCTGAAATGTCTGAAGAAAATTAAGTGCAATTTTAACATGTCTTTGTAGATTCAATCTGTAATACACATGAATAAATGAGAAGTTGAGGCATAATACTGTTAAAATTGCATTTTATTTTCTTAATAAATGTAATGTAATGTTTTTTCCAGGTTATTCACATCTTTTTTGTTTAGATAGTTTGTAAATGTAAATGCTTTCATAATTTAATGTTATTTGCACTAAAACGAAGACTATCATTTTTAGTTGTCATTATTTATAGGTTATTATATTATTATTTTTCTGGTCCGGTCCATTTGAGATCAAATTAGGCTGAACGTGGCCTCTGAAAGAAAATGAGTTTGACACAACAGCTGTAACATCTGTTTATTCAACATCATGTATTACTACTACTACAGTCAAATTTGTTCTTGCCACATGAGTGATTCATTCACCGTTTTACCTCAGTCTAAACTGCGGTTGACACAGCCGGTGGCACAGGTTCAGATTTACATGGTTCATTTCTGAGGTTTCGAGCATTTGTTGAATCTGATGTGGTGTGATGTAAGTCCATTACACATAGCTTCTTATACCCAGCTGCCCCCGTAGTTCCCACTGTGTTGCCATGGTAATACTACGTGACTCCTGTAGCAACGTACACATGATATACATTCATGTAACCAGAGGAATGTCAGCTGAAAGCTCAACAAAGCCAGTTTTCAAAAAGTAGACCACAACTCAAACGAAAAGCCCTTAAATGTACAAATATATAAATAAAGCTAACAGTCTGAGACCAGCATATGTCATGAGTAACTGAATAAAACAACGGACCAATGATGCAAACTCAGCACTGCTAAGCTAACACTAAGCAGATCCAACAGTACAAGTATCATTTCTACTAATTAAACTCACTGAACGAGACAAAAATGAGCAAAAATAAAAGTCATATTATAAAGAGATGCTGATGAATGTTGTCTTACTGTTGCTGTTTTCTGATCCATATGTCGCTTTTATATAAACGAAGCTTCTGCTATCGTCTAATCCCTTGTTTTGTGTTAGACTGAAATGATTCAGACTGTAAACAGATGACCAAGGGCTGAACAGGTTTTTAAAAAGTAAGAAAAAGTTCAGCTACAAATAAGAAATTGTTCTCCATGAGGCCCTCTGTTCGGATGATGGAAGAACCACCAGTAAAATGTGGATGTTGTGGAAATTCACAAGGGAGTTTTGTACCATTTTGTATCCTGGGTCCTTGGAGACACCAAATATCTCTTTTGGGTCATGAGCCGACAAAGTCTGGAAACTGTTGTTCTACTTGCACTGTGTTTAGAAGGATTTATATTTTGTTTTATGGGTCACACAGATAGTGGGGCTGAAAAGAGGCAACTTAAATATATAGCCAGATTTCTGAAAGCCGTCTCTACATAAAAAGGTGTTTAGATGAAACTGTGTTCATTCCCTTTTCCAGACTTACTATAGCTCTTTGTAACACGCAAATACTAAAACCACTCATTTAATGTACCTACACAACATGACTGCCAATGAACATGTTTGACAACAGAATAATTAGGGCTAACTCTTTTGTTTGGTGTTAACATAGTGAAGTCCTGGCTCCGGGACAAAAAAGTTGATTACCCCAGATGTAGGATAAACACCATGGATTATGATTTATGTCTTCTGGCCAGTTGCACCAGAACTACAGTTTTTCAGGGACAAAGAAGCATTGTGGTGCTTTGTCCCAAATATACAGTCAATGTCCTACATTCTGATTTGATCTACATCCAAACTGGATTTTCTGAAAATCACCAGAAGAAACTTGATTCGGTTGCTGTTTTATGTACTACCATTCTACGTACGTAATTCTAATTCAGCAATTCTACTTATGTAAATACGTATAAACCTATGGAGTTTTTTATTACTATTATTATTTTTGTATTGTTTGTTTTTTTGCACTACCTTATTCATGCACATTTTCATTCAGTTTATGCTGTTACTGTCTTAACCTGGGAAATACAGTAAGACCATCTAATGACCAGGTTTGAAGCTGGTTTGAGCTGGATTTCCCACTGACGCCTGCTCAATATCCTCTCTGGGTTTTGGGATATACCTGCTTGCTGCTGGTGGTTTTCCTCAGAGCTACAGTGGTATCTGAGTGTTGGCTGGTCTTCGTATTGGTGGGACTTCCATTGGCTAAAGGCAAACAGAAAAACAACACATTATTGGCAAAAAGTGACGAGTGGAACCTGTTTCAAACGCAGAAAAGAGAACAGGCAATAGCTGGAGTGACATTTATGAGGTACAAAGCAGCTCATTCGATGGTTCCTCTTATTCCTCCTCCAAACCCACATTCAAACACATATTGAAGGAACGTCATTAATGTATACTACGTGGCCTGGGGGGGTTCACAGCTCTGTGCTAATGCTCCTGGTTTCACGCTCCGAGCCCAGTGGTTCCTCATGGCCTGTGATTCATGAGCTGTCTGCTCGTTGCATATCAAAGTAGCCCGTCTCTGGCTGAAGGTAAACACGTGAGGCTAGCAGAGCATGACCCCCCAGGCCAGACATTCACAGCACCAGAGGAACACAAAAATAGAAAAGAGGGTCAATTAGCTCGACCTCTGCTAGTGACCAGAGAAATAAATGTCACACAGGATGCACACGGAGAATAACGAGTCACATTTAAACGAACAAAATGAGAAACGCAATTCATTTACACACTGTACAGACCAGTAGTCCCCAAACCTTTTCAGATTAAAACACTGTTGCCCATAAAGTTGGAATCATTTGGTTTTCAGATACATTCCTCTTTTTATTCCCATATAACCACTTTTGCCCAGATGCATTGATCACACACTGAGTCCCAGTTACACTTCATCTATCAAGAATAAATCACATTGTCACGATCATTTTTTTATTCCAGCTTCCCAGTTTTATGGGCAAAAGTGTATTATATTTCTTCAGGGTCCAATATTACAAACATACACATCCAAGGAACAGTCTCTTCTGTCTTAATTTGGAAAATGAATCCGCATCCTATTTCTCTGACAGTTGCCGACCCATTAAAACCTGCTCTGTGACCCATTTGGACCTGGGTTTCAGCACAGTCAGTGATACGAATATACTGTGAAGAAACACATTTTTACCAAAAGCATAAAAATCTGCTTTTCATGTGAAGAAAATGTTTCAACACACCACATCCTTTTAATCAACTTTGCGAGGGTGGCATCGGTACATCAGCATAAAAGTTCAGGGAATCAGTGTGAGATGAACATTCATTAATCACAGAAATCTGGTTTATTTATATATAATTATTATTCAGGAATGTAACCAATAATCTGAAACCAGTCCAGTCATATTTACCAGTGCATTCACTCCACTTCTCTAAACTGTTATCTCTGTCACTGACCAGTTCTCGTCACATCTCTCAGCCAAGTCTTTGCGCGAGTATAAACAGATCTTGCAGCTGATATTGAGCCTGAGAATGAGGAAGAGGGACTGGTTTAGGTCTGGTTTCAATTTATTTTGTGTGTTTTTCTGACTCGTGAAAAGGCAGATTTGTTCATTATCCTTCAGAAGTCAAAAAGTATAAATGAGATCCTGAGTTGTACAAATATGTGAAGCAAACAAGGCCAGTTTTTAGTTCATTTCCACAAACACAGAAATCCAATCAAACCATCTACACAACACTGAACTGCGTAGCATCATGTTGTTTTACATCACAATGAAATGGTTTTGTGTTCATCAAACTGCATCGTGCTGGGGCTGAATGATAATGAATGATGTTGCCTCAGACCTCCCAAAAAAAAAAAAAAAAGTCCATCAGATCTATTTCACACTTCTTGGCATTTTCTGCTTCGGCTGCTGTTTCTCTTTTAATAATTTAACAAGAATCCAGGCTGCATTTAGCACTAACTTCCATAACATTAAACAAAAATGAACAAAATAAGGAATGAATCAACTAAACAAACAAAATGAATACTTTCTTTATAAAATCAGAGAAGGCTTCAAATATTATTTTTTAGGATTCATAAAAAAAGTAATCAAGTGAAATAAATTATATTGTGTTTAAGGAAGTAAAATAGTAGTTTATTTGTATTAATTATTGGTGTTCCTCATCTTACAATTGTCCAGTCAACCAGTAGCTGGTTTTTGGCTCCT
Source organism: Ostorhinchus cyanosoma (assembly GCA_029814465.1). Taxonomy (NCBI): domain Eukaryota; kingdom Metazoa; phylum Chordata; class Actinopteri; order Kurtiformes; family Apogonidae; genus Ostorhinchus; species Ostorhinchus cyanosoma. Next base: position 28,817,102 of record JAPTYQ010000029.1, read on the forward strand.
CTGGTGTTGCTGCCAACTCCTCTCTGTGCTACGCTCTGGAATTGTTCTATGTGCCTACTGATCTTAGTCTCTATCACTCTATCATGCCTGATAGGAGCTTCCATGTTGTGCTGAGGCAGGTTATAGGCCAGTGGTTGGATGGTACTGTTCCCTTTTGGGGGTCCTTCATTATGAGGACTGTCCAGCCCTGGGTTAGCCACTCTGGGTGGTTTCCCGACATTAGCAGTTGGCTCATCTCTGCTGCTAGGCGTTCATGGAGTGCGGTCAGCTTCTTAAGCCAGTAGGCATGAATCATGTTGGGTCCTAGTGCTGTCCAGCTCTTCATTTTGGACACTCTTGTTTGGATGTCTGCTAGGGTTGTTGACTAGTGGGTCTGGTTCTGGAAGTTGGCTTCACTCTGCCTGTAAGTCTGTCAACCATTGGGTGTTAGTGTTATGTGTTGCTTCTGAGCAATACTGTAAGAGCTCAGTCTCAGCCTTGGGTGGCTCTGTTGTCACCTTGTTATCCTGCCATATATACATATATAGTTATATGTTGTATATATTTCTTTTATTTGTAGCATAGAATTAGCTTTTTGTATATTTTAGTACTATTTAGTAGTATTTTAGTTGTATTTGTATATTTAATATACAAAGAGAGCAAGCTTAATTGTTAATCCTCCCCTGTAGGTCGCTTTGGAAAAAAGCGTCTGCTGAATGCATAAATGTAGATGTTAATATTTTATCTTTGTAGCATTTGTATAATGCCAGTATTTTTCTGTATTTTGTGTGATATTTTTATACAGTCTTATGTTTTTTGGACTTCAAATGTTTGCTGCAAAACAGAAATAGAGGTGCTAAATGGATTTTTTTTGTTCCTGTAACAGGAACAATAAAGTTCTATTCTATTCTATTCTATTCTATTCTATTCTATTCTATTCTATTCTATTCTATTCTATTCTATTCTATTCTATTCTGATGTTCAGATACATGTTTGTTGAGGGCTGAGTTGCTATAAAGGTTTTTTTCTGATGAACTGAAAACACTGAATTTGTGCTAATACAGTATCTTTTTTTCTTCAGCTTCAAAGACAAATCTCAGCAGACTTTTAAGACAGAAGCGAAACCCTGATATAACAGCAGCAGATAGAACCAGAGAAACTGTAATTTGACATTTGATGAGGAAAATCGAGCTTGTTTTGCCTCTGCTGAAAACTAATTTGTAAGGATTTTTCTGCTAACAGAATTGCTTTTGACGAAATTGGTAGAAAAGCATTAGTCTTTGAGGAAAACACTATTTTCTTACAAAAACTTCACTCTTTGAATTTAACTGTATCTGCAGAATTACATGGATATGATGGAGCTGTAATTTTTCACCAAATACAACTATTACTTCACTATTGGAGAAAAGAAGAATGGTTTACAACTAGTTTGATTCCTTTTGTTTTCAAGACCTCCAACATATTTAAATAATAGAGATAACAACATTAACAGTAAATCTGACTATATGTAGGGCTGCAATTAGTGATTATCTCTAATGTTGATTATTTTATCAATTAATCATCAAATTGTTTGGTCTAGAAAATTAAAAGACAAAAATAGAGAACAGCATCTTCAGGAGTCTTGCTAGGTTCACAACTCAAAAATATGCAAAAACCCCAAAATATTCACATTTGATAAGATAAAAATCAGAGAACTTTAACTTTTTTTTCTTTTAGAAGGACACAAACTGATCATCAATCATCAAAATAGTGAACAGTAAATTTATAATGATAAAATATACATACAGTAGTGCAAAAAACTTGTCAGTCACCACTAAAGTTTTACACAATTTCAAAGATTATTGTGAAGCATTTGGAGAAAAATCTCTTTTATGTTTCATGTGGCTGCATCAGACACATGCAAACAAATGCTAATGTTTTTTTTTCTGATTGCTGATGTGAAAAATAACAAAACTAAATTCTTGACAATTACAACATATCACGTCCTACACGTGTTTCATTATTTTGCTGAAACATCTCGTTTCGATCTTGATGGAACTGAGCATGTGCAGAAGGAGCATGTGGAGAAGGGAAGAATATTTGGCAGAATTCAGCGACTTAAGAGTGATTCTTTATGTAATATATCACTAATACATGGGGGGAACAAAAACTTTTTTGGAAAGCTGTGTATGAAGACTATACGTTTTAGAGTCATTTTCTTTGACCAAGTCCTAAAAGTCTGTGTAATACCCTCCGAGAAAAGGCTTGAGGTGTGAGGTCTTGGTCAAAAACAGGGTTTATTTCATCCAACACCAACCCATGAGAACTAGGTTGTAAAGAAAAATAATAAAAAAAAACTAAGAAAAAAACTAAGGAAAATTAATACTAAGCTTTGGTAATTATTTATCCAATAAATACATCTTCCTTTGTCTTGCTCTCATGAGGGACTAACCTTCTTTCTGTATCTTCTAGGTCTTACATTTTACTTGTCAACTTTGAGTCACTTTATATCGCTTTTCTGGACTTCTTTTGTTCTTTACACTTCCCTTTAGCGCCTAAAACATCCTATGTTTGCTTAA
>JAPTYQ010000029.1:28823639-28838243 GCA_029814465.1 Ostorhinchus cyanosoma
GTGTGTGTGTGTGTGTGTGTGTGTGTGTGTGTGTGTGTGTGTGTGTGTGTGTGTGTGTGTGTGTGTGTGTGCGCTGCGAGCCAAAGTGAAATCAGTGCCAGAGTTGTTGTTGATGCAGCCTCGGTCCGTCCCGTGGGAGTCCATCCCATCCCTCTGGATTTCAGCCCAAATGAGGCGTAAAGCACACACACCAAAGCACATGTTTGTGAAAGGTCACCTGCCTTCAAGGCTCGGCATTAACAAACCCCTACTCGTCTCTTAGTTAGCAGTATATTAAAGCTGAAGAAAAACAGTAGACACTTCTCTGTGCCTCTGAATCAACAGATCTGAATGCTGAGATAGTAGTGATGCTGCGAGGGCTGAAGTGCAACTCGGTTAAGATAATCAGATTAAAGTGGATCGAATCAGTCTCTGCATGAATGGACCACTGAGACACGATGATGATGATGGGGAGGAATGGTAATGAGCTCGACATAGTTCAGAGTTAAAGCGCTGAAAACCTAAAGAAATAGAAGAGGAAGTGGTTCTCTGCTCAGGTCAGCGTGGAAAATTATGTTGAATGAAAAACTAAAAAGATTCAACCCTTAAAGAGTTGAACCAACAACTACTTTTGTCACAACCTCCAAATGATTTGCCTTTCCTAACGGGTTTATCACCATTTATTATAATATTTTTTATCTCAATTTCTCATTTTTCAGTGGAAATCAGACATTTTCTTGTATTTAATTCACTGATCATGAAGATGTTCATTAAAGCTCAGAGTAAATTCCAAGATTATTGAACCAAAATAGAGAAAACTGAAGAAAAAGTGGCTTTTTCAGTAAAAATACATCATTAACTGAACATAAAAACAAGATAGTGTCTCCATCCACTATCATTTGTCATGGGTCATTGGTTTTACTGGTGAATCAATGTTGCTGCAGATGAATGTGTTTCCATGTTCACTACGGAGCCTCTGAACATTCAAATGGGTCATATGTGATGACCATGAAAAGATGACAAACTTTGTTTTACACCAATTATTTACATGTACTGATAGGATTAGTGGATCAACAAGTATTAAACATTTTACATCAGTACATGCTTTTGGTCGACAGTGAACGTTTGGGTCTTTGTGGGTTAAGGTCTCCTTTGATTGTGCAGTTAAACTACACCATAACATGATCTAGAAAACAAATATGTAATAATGGCTAATAACATAATAATTTTAGCCATTGTGGATGTTGTAATAATGTTAATAATTTGTTATAATAATGTAAGAACATATTTGAACCAATAATGTAATTAGCTTTTCCATTATTGTCTAGTTATTACAATATTGGGCTAGCATTAAAAATATAACTTGAGAATCAAGAAAACTTAATACATTATTGGCAAAATATTATTACAGCACTAGTTCAAACAGTTTATTACATTATTGGCAAGTTATTACGTTATTGGCTTTATTACATTTAAAACGATCAAAATTATTATTATTACGTTATTAGCCATGATTACATATTATTAGTTGCTACACATGATTTCATGGAACTGATTATTTGCACATTCTAGGATTTCCCTCTTTTTCTTACCAGCACCTGCGTAATTATGGCATTTCACAAAAAGCATAAGCGTTGTGTGCCTTATTTTTTTATACATACTGTATAATTACTCTACAATACGTGAGCGCAAAGGTTAAGTCAGTGTTCAGTTCCTTGTCTGTGTGGCCAATAACTAATTCAGACTCAGATCCATGCTGGTTCTGAGGTAGATTCTGATTAGTGTGATTATTTAGACATGGTCTGTACTGTCAGTGTTTGTCTTAAACCTGCTGGAATTCGTGACTTGTTTTGTTGCCGGTGAGCAAACATTAAATTGTGGGGACTGAAAACAAGTCCATTGTCCGCAGACATAGTGACATGTTCACTGGAAGAATGAACACAGACAGTTGCTGTGACAGCTGCCAAAAATGACAGCTGTCACAGATGATGAGCTCAGAAAGACAGAGTGAAAAGTGGAAAAGGGAAAATGTCAGAGGAGTCGGATGCATCCGTCTCACACTGCAGTGAGCCTGGTGTAACTGGGATGGCGTTTACCTCATCAGTGAGCATATAGATACGATAATAGAAATATATAGGATGCCATATGTACAATAATTTAACCCATAAAGACCCAGTGCAATTTTTATGGCAGTTCCAAAATTCATTTTTCTCTGTATTTAACCTTTCTTAAGCAATTTATCACCATTTATTAAAATATTATCCTTTGTATTTTGCTTTGTTTTCAGTGACATGGACATGTATGACTTCCTATCAGTGCTCAATAGTAACTATATGGATATCTCTAACCATTTCCATGTTGTATCTGAAAAGAAGAGAATGAGAATTAAATATGTATGTATGCTTAGTTCAACCCTGCAAAAACCATAATGCTAAAGGTGGTCTAAGACTTTTGCACAGCACTATATACATGTTATGTTTACCCAGTGCAAACCTCTTGGATAAGACCTGTTTATCGGTCTTTCTGTAACATCTCCAACAGTGGAAAACCCTAAAACTCAGACTCTGTGAGTGAATTTGTGTGTCTACATGAAGTAAAACCCCAGCATTAACCTGCTCCACACAGACCAACATTACTCAGTCTTTGGTGTGTTTGCAGGTGTGTCTCCTACCGTTACTGGAGCTGTTGACGTAGTATCTCAGTCCCTCAGGTGACGTGTAGCTCCTCCATCCTGGAGGTAACGGCCGACCGTCAGTCTCCTCCCTGGGTGCAGCCGTCGGCTCCTGTTACAAACAATCATTTCACCAACACATTCAGCCTCGATTATGGAGAAAAATGCACAGATTCTTCATCATTTTGACATGTTTTTTTTTCCCTACACAAAACCCTTTTCTTTTCAGAATCCAAAACGTCACAAAAACACACTGAACTTTTAACTTGAAGCATTTCTGCAATTATAAAACTGTGCAAGCTGATGACGATTATTGATGATGATGATTAATACTGCATCTCTACTAGATTACTACTGTTTATTATAGCAAACAAAATATAAGACTACAACGAAACCCAACAGTGAGAAAATTACTTCTCCAAAAACAATGAGCTAAAGTGAAAAAGTCAGCTTTTTTGTTCATTGTTAAACTACTTTTTTTATTTATTTATTTAGTTATTGCTTTTGTAACACCTTTGTAAGTCCCTTATTTGTTATTTCTGTAACTCAAGGCTTTTTTCTGGTTCAAAGATTTAAATAATATTTTTTTATTGTCAATTCACTAGGTGCACCTTGTTAAATGCCATACATAAAAAAATAAATTAATTAAAAACAGAATAAGAACAAGTGGTGCCAGGCACAGCAAACTCTGCCTCTTGCAAATGTTTTACCTGATTTGCTGTATCTCTTATCATTGCGAAAACACATTTTTGGTGACCTTGACCTTTGACCTACGTTCACCAACATTTAATGGGATCTATTCTGGACCACCTCGCACCTTTCCTAAAAATTTCATGGAAATTGGTCTAGTAGTTTTTGCGTAAAGTTGCAGACAAATGAACAAACAGACAAAAAAAAAACGAACCAAAAACAATACCCTCGTCTCCCCTTTGGAGAACAAAGAATAAACTATAAAGTGTACATGTCAATCTATTTACAGTAACAGCGCTAAACATCTAAAAACCTCAGACTAACTTTAAAACTATACAAAAATTAAAATAAAACCAGTCAGCTTCTTAAAACAGTTGGAAAACTAACTCAAAATAAACAGAACACAAAACCACAATTGAACTCAATGAAAATAAAAAGTAGAACTAGTCTGAAAACTGTGAAAAATCATAATTTGAAATTCATGCTTCCTTTGAGAACGTCTCTAGCTTAACAAAAATACAATGTACATCTTATTTGCTTGTTGTAACATATTCATTTTGGGTATGTTTCTCCTAAAATCATAAATTTTCTGTTTTAAGCAATACCACGCCTCGACACACTCACAAGTGCTGCTTTTTGTCAGTGTTTCTTGATGTCACAGAAAAATATTCATTAAAATTGTCAATCGTCCATGACACTGAAATAAATTAGATTTAAAAATTTTTTGGCTGTACTGCTCAGCTCTAATAAAAAACAATGAAAATTTCCAAACTATAACTCTGCAAAGCCTGACACAGCAGCCCCTTTGCTTAGGTTGCATATTATTTTACTGCTGTTCAAAGAGGAAATCCACTTTCAACGACTCCAGCTGCTAAATTACACAGGGTTTGTAATTAACAGGTTTGTCTCCTAATTTCCTCTGGAGTTACAAAGTGCTACAGAGCTTCTGGGTGCCGCGGGGTGACATGTTATATGAGGATAATCTATTTTAATTAGTATAAACTTCATTAAGTTGATTAATTCAGGACATAAGCCGCTGTATCCCTAAATGAAGAATAAGTTCCTATTCGGGACAGAATGTGGCCGTTAACTGCCGAGGATCCTGAGGGCTGTGAAAATAGATGTTTGCTCTGAGTGAAATAGCCGAGTTTAATTCATTCTCAGCAAGTGAACACTGAGAAAGAAACCTATAATATTACACTGCTGCTGCTTCTGCTTCATTAAAGTTCTTCTGTTGTGTAGTATAACATTTCCACCAGCTTGTATAGGCAGTAAATGTAAATGTCTGCATCATGACCGCTTCTGGAATAAGTACTGTTATCATCACTTTTCCATTTTGCTTTTTAGCAGTTGCCACTCTCTAAATAATAGCGTTATTCGTACAGTGAAATATGATCCGCTGAATGGATAACTAATAATAAATGCTCGCTCCACCTTATCAGCGGTCTCCAGGAGACTCCGACACCACCGCAACGCAGCATTTTCTACAGCAGGGGTGTCAAACATGTGGGATGAAATTGCAAAGTGCAAGAATTACACTGAAGATCAACGGTGCAGAACTGGTTTTAGTTCAGGTTGCACATACATAGACTATTACGCCTATTATTTTACTAGTCTGGCCCACTCAAGATCAAATTACACAAGTACACGAGTGTGCGCTTATTGGATCATCAATCATTTTTGCAAAAAAAAAGTCATTTTATGTCCTGTTAGTGCGTCTTGCTAACCACAATTACAGTCAAGATGTTTGTCAAGTTTAATTTTCAGAATTTTATGCTATTTTTTTGCACTAAAACAAAGAGAAAAATCCAGAGTTGACATTATTTATAGACTGTTATGCTCTTATTCTACTGCTTAGGACCACTTCTGATCAAATTAGGCTGAATGTGGAACCTGGAAGAACATGAGTTTGACATCTCTGTTCTATAGGCTCTCTCCGTACACTGGGACTGAAATGACTGCAGTGTGCTTTACAAGGGAAAAGTCCCTTTTAATCGGCGGGGATCGGTGGCTGGCTGTTCATTTTCAGACGCAGCAGTGCATGACTCGTGGTGCTGAATGTGAATGTGACAAAGGGCCTGCCGAACCTCCAACGAAACATCAGAGGGGAGGTGGGTGGATGGACAGATATATAAATGGGGAGATCATTAACAGCATGATAAAGCGGTCGTATCGTGTTCCTTTGCTCGAGCGGGCAACGGGGCAGAGTGGGTGGAAGTGAGCGGATTGATGTGTGACATTAAAGGGCCTGATTGGATCTTTCTGTCGCCGCTGCTGATATAAGAGCAGCAGATAGCAGCTGAACGCTTTGCTGCAGTATTTTCGTTGTTCAGAGCTCACAAATGGGATGTTTACTGTGCAGAATAGATAAGCAATGTCCACAACTGACAAGTCACCAGTCTCTTAGATGAGACATGTGTTGTAAGAATGACCTCCAGCTACAGCGGGAGCAAGATGTTTTATGGTGAACTTGACAGTCTGTGTAATATCCTTGTGGGTTTGGCCTCTGCATCTGTATTATTCTATGTTCTATTCTATAGCACTGCTGGCAAAAATGGCTCATATCTGATTTTTTTTGCCCATATATGACTCATTTCAGATTTTTTAAGATAGTCAGAGCAGTAAATCCACTAAAAAAAATGAATTAAAAAAAGACCCAGACCACTTTCATATGTGATCCTAAATCAGATACATACTCATACATACATTTTATAATGTGTCTTCAGTCTGAACACTCATGTTGCATTTCAAATGACTTGTCAGTAAAAAGGAAGAGACATCACAGTTTCTCTGGGGTTAAAAAATATGAGCTTCTTCCTCCATTTCAGACATAAAGTGTTGTAAAGAGCTGCAGTGAAATAATTGTACAGTGTGACTTTTTTTTCTTTTTTTGTTCAAATAGGGCACCGTTCTTTATTGTCACTGTCAATTTATTACTTTTTACTTATATATATCGTTGTTACAGCTACTGTTATCACTTTATTATAACTTTTATCCTGTGATAATTAAACTATTTATGTATGTATATACACATTAGTGTATATACATATTGTTCATATTATAATACTGGAACATAATTTATTTTTTTTTAACATACTACTTTGTTATTTGTTGTTTCAACTAGTACTTTGTAATGTGCAATTGCCTGTATTTTCCACTTATGTTTTTAGTTTAGGTTCTTAATATTTTCTTGTAATATTTCTTATATGTGTACATTTGTGTTGTGTTGCTATTGGAACCTCAAATTCCTGAGGGCTCTTCCCAAGGGATCAATAAGGTTCTTCCTGTTGGAATCTAATGGAATCTAATCTAATGTAATCTAATCTAATATTATGTAATATATCTACATGAACAAGTAAATTGCTGGAATCGTACTAACTTGCCTTGGAAATAAAAAAAAAATCACTACAAAGGATCCATTTAATGAATTTCCATAGTCAACCAAATAAAACTAACTCATTCCTCTACCTCATCATTAGATTTGTTTCTTGCCCCACTGCTGATTTCACATCTTCTAATTTGCAAGAAGAAATGCAAAACACTTATATACTGAAAACTCTTAAAAAGTACAGATCTTCAAGCGAGCCCTGCCAAATCCCACAGTCCTCTGGGGTTCTGCTGGGAATCCTGGATCTCTCCACTCCACTTGTGTTAGCTCAGTTTGTCTGAATGGGAGGAAACTAACTAGACAGGCTTCGTCCAGCTCCTGCAGGAGGAAGGATGCTTCTCCTCCTGCCTCCCCGGCTCCTGTTGGCTCATGAGGACTGACAGCCACAGAAAGAAAGCATTAAGCTCACTTTCACTCTGGAAATGAGATTAATGAACCTCATCCGTCTTACACCAGCAGCCGAGAGGAGCTTATGTTTACATCTCTAAGCTTTTATCTGCAATTCCCACACCTTATTCATTTCTACATTTATAAATGTTAAAACTGTCTGCTGAAAAGTTAAAAATAAGACAATAGGAAAATAGAAAATTTCCATTCTACATTATATTAACAGAAATCTATTTTAGTCTTTTAACCCATAAAGAGTCAGTGCTACTTTTGCAGCTCCCAAATGAAAATGTATATCTACATAAACTTTCTGAAGTGATTTATCACGATTTATTATGATATAATCCTCTGTATTTTGCATTTTTCAGTGTAAATCCTGTATTTTCCTATATTTATCTCCCAAATCATGTAGATGTTCATGAAATCTCAAACTTCAAAAATTATTTTTATCAAAACAGAGAACACTTTTTCAGCAAAGATATTAATATTTGAAAATAAAAACAAACACTCCAACTATTGTCATTTATGAAACTATATGGGTTTTACTGGTGAATCAATGTTGTAGAAGATGACGGTGTTTCCATGGTAACTACGGAGCCTCTAAACGTCCAAACGGGTCATATCTGATGACAACGAAAAGGTGACAAACTGCATTTTACCTCAGTTATTTACATGTATTGATAGGATTAGAGGATCAATAGTTATTTAACACTTTAGATCAGTAGATGTGTCTGGTCACTGGTGGCTGTTTGAGGGTTAATCTATCTGCTCTGTATAAGAAAGGAGGAACATTCAGCTTTTAATTTTAGATAGCTCAGATGAAGGCTAAAAACAGTTTTCACATGGTTTGTTACAGAGCCCTGAGGCAGCTGCTGACTGTGCTGAGAGTTTCAAACAGCAGCAATTATAACAAAACAAGAGGAAGCCTCTGAGAGGAATGTGCAGTCCTCCAGAGGCAATGGAAAAAGCAATAAGGCTTTTATTCTCTCTCAGGCTCAATGAGCATATAGTGATGTATGGCTCAGCCGTCAGGTCGGCTTCTGTTTCTGCGGAGGATGGACCGAGTCTGCAGGGATGCATCATGAATGGCATCAGATTAGTGTCCGTGTGAAGAAAGTATAACTTATTGCATATTACACATTATTATTATTATTACTTACCTGTTACTGATAAGTGCCTTTATAGATGAAACCTGAGCAGCAACAGGGCTCATAAACAATCAAAAAGAAAAAGCTTTGGCTCTTAGAAATTATATTCTGTCTTTATAAGGTTCATATCACGACACACAACACATTGCATTTCACACAACAATGCATTTGACTTCCAGCCTCTTAATTACTGCTCAGCTCCGACTGCCTGAACAACTATTATCACTAGAAAATGAATGTTAAGTCTCAAGTCTCCCTCACAGCTCACTCTCCTCCCACACTTCAGCATCTATTGTTGTGTTTTCTATAAGCTTTTGGTGGCTTGATATATCTATAGTCATGAATCTTTAACCCTTAAAGAGCCACAAGTGATCAAAATCATCTACTGATCTAAAATGTTTAATCACTTCTGAACCACTAAACCTATAAATATGTTGAAATATTTCAGGTAAAATACAGTTTGTCATCTTTTCATGGCTCCACAGTGAACATGGAAACACCATCATCTTCTACACTGATTCACTAGTAAAGTCCATGGAGTTTGATAAATGACAGTGGATGGAGACACTTGGTTTTATGTTCAATGAACAATATATTGTGACTTTTTCTTCAATTTTCTCTGTTTTGATATGATAACCTTTGAAGTTACTCTGAGGTTTCTTGAACATCTATACAATCAGTGAATTAAATGTAGAAAAAAACCTTATTTTCAATGAAAAAATGGAAAATTACAGATGATAATATTCTAATAAATGACAACAAATTGCTTAAGAAAGGTTAAATATGGAGAAAAATTCATTTAGGAGCTGCCACAGAAGTACCAAAGTGTCTTTATGGGTTAAAAAGAAAGGCATAAACATGAAGTTCTTACCATGGTGTTGGAGTCTGGGAATGTAAATGAAGCAGAGCAGAACTGGTTTGACACTTACTGGATCTCATTAATGTCCCAAATGATCCAGAGCCTCTGCAGGGTCACGGCTACGACCACGACCAGGGAAACACAGACACTGAGCATCTTTCACCCTCTGTTCCACTGGCAGAAACACAGGCTTTGGTTTTGATCTGCAGGACATGTTGTGGAGTGTCTTAGACATAGAAACGTCCAGTGGTTCTCACTTTGTGTCAGGACATACAAAAGAGGACACTGTCAGCCTGAGCTGTGATGTCCTGGGGCGGAACAAGGACCTTTCTGTCCGTCCGGCTTGTTGTTGTCTGTTATATCAAACTCGGCGAGCAGAAAGTATGGGTCTGGTCAAACAGATGAGCTCTGTCTCTCAATGGAGAATACAGTCACTTGTGGATACGATGAAGGTCCTTTGGGATCAGAAGAAAGATTCAATTTAGCCTTTTTCAGTGGAGCTTCAGTTAAATTTGCATTCTGCAGATGTGACCCACAATTTAATATGCTGTACAGTGATTTAGAGCCTGTAAAAACAAGCAGAACAACTGCATTCTGAGTGTGTAAAGATAAAAACTTACATTATCGCTTCTGGGATGACAACCCCTCTGGGATGTAAATAAGATTTTTAGAGGATCATTACTGTCAATTCAAGTTAGTAGAATGAATAAGCAGCTGTAAAATACCCCCATGTGGAATCACTTATAATTCTAGAGTGCATTAATTTATTGCATTGACTCAAAAACGCACACAGCCCTATTCTAAAAAGACAAAATTCCAAAAGTATTATGCATATGAAAACACATCACAAACATTTTAGATTAAAACGTCAGAGCGTTCTGCTTCTTCTTCTGTTCATTAGAGTCATGTCGATTTTACCCTACAGCGTCACCTGCTGGAGATACAAAGCAGAGTAGATTAGACACTTCAATCTAGTTCACAGAAAGTTTTTTCAGCTTTTCAAAGGTAATAAATAATAGCGGTGGTGCTGTTTTGAAGCTTGCAATTAGATTAAAATCATTTCATAATCTAGTTCAGACTAGATGTTACGTGTTTGTCCATGGAGTTCTAAAGCTAGTAGAGCTCCTGCAAAATCTGCCTCTTTTCAGAAATCTTAATTTTTTACCACATTTGTGAATAAAAGCCTAATTACAGTGTAAGGCAATTGTTTTAATTTCATTGATTAGTTAATTTATACTTTATATCGACACAGTGCTGCTGACAGGCTGCTGCCATGGCAACAAGATGGAGATGCAGATGTTTTCTCATGAGTTTCAAAGATGCAACAGAGTTTAAATATGTCAGAACTACTTAATAATGTCAGTAAACTGCAATTTATCTAAAACTATTTACATTATTTAAATTACAGTTTGATCTTTTTTTCTTAAATTTTAATGTGCTGTCGTCTTATTTTTCATGGAAATGGGTCTGATAAATTAATCAGCCCATCACTCAGCATGTGTCCAATGTGTTTCCTCCTCCTCATTCTGTCACTAACGTACAAAGCAGCTTTGTCTAAAACAACAGCCAAAAAAAAAAAAGATAAAAAACCTGAAAAACCAGGCTATTTTTGTTACTTTGACCATTTCTTATTTCTGATCAGAAGCACTTGGATGTCCCGCCGGATTTCAGAACCCCAGAACAGACTGAATATTAATGATTTTTCATGTATTCTAGACACATAAGAGATGTTTTAAACCAGAGATGAAACAATCAAATCAGCTACAAACAAAACAACGCTTGATTCCCTTTGACAGAAAGTCTATTTTTACTTTAAAAATAAAATACTGTGGTTGAATTTGGTCTGTTTTGGTTTTCTATGATGCTAACTGTGTCTATTTGGTCATGTAGTCTGACCTCTGAGTATCTTTTATAACACATGCACTGTCAATGAACATTTCTGTTGACTGATTAGGGTCAAAGGTCACCTCTCCTGGGTGTGTTAGAGATATCTGCAAATGAAGTATCGTGTTTTGCATTTGGACTCAGTTTACCCATGTCATGCATTTTTCTACCTAGTGGCTGTTTTCAATATTCATGGAGTTTTCTTGGATGTACTGCAGTTAATCACAAACTAAATGATCCATTTTTAAAATTTGCTCCAAAAGCGAAGTCAAGCAGATATTACAGAATCACTCAGGAGCTTTAACTGGAGGCATTATGTTTTTAGTTGTTGCTTTTGTGTGTGTGTGTGTGTGTGTGTGTGTGTGTGTGTGTGTGTGTGTGTGTATGTTTGTGTCTGTTCATCTGTTGTCGTCTCAGTCAATTCTCGTGTAGTGCCTCTGGATTACCTCGAAAGAATTTATTCAGATTTGACACAACAGGTCACTCGAACTAAAGGACGACGTGATTAGAATGTAGTGGTCAGGGTTCACTGTGGTCTCATCAGACACGTTTTTGTCCAGAAGCTAAGAATTCAGTCAATAATCAAACATGTTCAAGGAGGATATGAGTCATTCACAGGGAGAAAATACTCATTTTCGACGAGTGCGGCTGCAGGGGGCAGAAGGGCATACGTTGCTTAACAGCTATCAGCAATTAAAGCGGTTAATTACATACTTAATACCCAATGTGTGTGAATGTAACACGTCAGCATCAAAAACAACCTGAAAACTTTCCATAACACTTCAGAAGTGGCCAAATGACCTTTAATCTTCAATCTTATTACATTTACTACCACAGTACTTTTTTGATATTACTATGTCATTTTATATATATTAATATTTCCCTCTACATACTTGTTGTTGTGTTGTAATTGTGGATTTTTTTGTGAGTTCCTGGATATCCCCCATTAGGATGAACAAAGTATCTCCTATTCTATTCTATTCTATTCTATTCTATTCTATTCTATTCTATTCTATTCTATTCTATTCTATTCTATTCTATTCTAAATCAATAATTTAGCAGATTCTTTAAAAAGATGGAATCCACTGGTAGATTTGTGTTGCCACCCAAATCCTCATGGACCTGATTTGATGATGAAGAACAATTAACATTCTAGAGCTGAACAGTAACCGTCATGTTGAAGGACTCCCAAATGATCTAATAATTATATCCAGAGCTTTAAGTGTTTTGAAGGTTTATTTGAAAGGCACGGGCTTCAAAGTAACCGATGGACGAAATGTTTCCAGATGATATCAACTGTCCAATCAGAGTGAAACCCAAACCTGCCGCCAAAGCCGGTTCTGTCCCCTCGCTCACCTTGCTGTGACATTACAGTCGCACAACTCGACAACCTCCAATAAAAGGCGATACACCACAAACTTCATAAAGAGACAACGGACAGAAGAATTCGGTCTGTGCTGTGATTATGGAACCTGCCAGCAGATGAATAACAATGGTCTTCTCACAGCGGACTGTTGACTTTGGCCTGACGCCACAGTCTCATTGTTAAAACGACTGTATCCCACTCAGGCTTTGACGGCCTTTTATTTCCGTACCAGCTGCCTGCAATAATCCTCTAAAAGGAATATAATCAATCCTCTTCAAATCCACTTTTAAAGGTTGTCTGCCTGTTCGTGTCCGGGCACTAATCACTTCAGTTGGCTTTATCCACCAAAATAGCAGGAGTAAGACTTTCAAAACACATTGGATAATCAAATATTAAGCTTCAGTCTGAATGAATGTGCATGGGCTCCTGCAGATCGTATAAATATCTGAAGTCACTGGTAGTGAAAATAATCCACTACAAGTAGAAACACTGTACTAAATAAACCCCTAAAGGATGTAAATAAATGAGCTTAAGTTGTAAAAAAAATTGCATCGTATTCTATCAGATCTTCATTTGTTTAAGATGTTTATTTGGATTAAGTAGGACGAAAAAAATTCAAATGAGCAAATAAAACAACTTTTCTTAAGAATTTGCAGGTTGTTCATGTTTATTCAAACATGTTTTAAAGGACATTTTGTAATGTGAACATTCTAAGAAACCAAGTTTAGTTTTTTTCATGGCGAAAAGTTTGGAGTATTACTGGTCCAGTGCATTTGGGATCACACTGGGCTGAATGTGGCCTCTGAACTAAATCCTTCCAGTGCAACAAGGGCTTTTCCTCCACATTTGGTCGATATTTCTGAATGAATAAGTTCCGAATACCAGAAGCTAAATATAACCCCACTGCTTCTTCTACTTAATCCAGGATCCATCCTTCTCCATGATGAACAAACAACAGGTTCATGTAACTCGACCTGTGCATGTCCATGTAAAGACAGACGCCGTCCACCAAGGACAGTGGTCACATATAAAAGAGGCGGTGCTACTGGTTTTAAGGATGTGAGGAAGGTAAGTCCACAGGTCGTCAGTGTGTACATGTACTAGATGTGTGAAAATGTGAACATATTCTGTGTCGTCTCTTCTCAGAAACTATTTTTCAATCCTCTGAGCTTCATAGTAATCAGACGCAACCATCAAGGTGAGTACAGGATGCATTTAGAGGACCAGGATCATTTCCAGTGCAGGACATAAATGATGCCAAAGTGTGTCTCCTTTGTGAGTCAGAAAATGAGCACAGATGGGGAGATGTCGATCTTTGGGCCGGCCGCTCAGTACCTCCGTAAATCTGAGAAGGAGCGGACGGAGGCGCAGACTCGGCCTTTCGACGGCAAAACGGCATGTTTCATCACCGACGAGAAGGAGCTGTACGCCAAAGCTGAGATCCAGGACAAGGTGGACGGAAAAGTGACGGTGAAGACGGCGGACGACAGAGTGGGTGGACTGGATAAGTAGGCTGAGAGCAGAGGAATGGAGAATGGATGTTATTCAGGCTGATGTGGAAAGATTTTTACACAGCTTCAGGGTGTCATCCTGCAAAAGCTGCAATAAAGAAGCAGCAGTTTTATTAGTGTGGAGACATGGAGCCTCCCCTGAAGCTCTAAATGCTGCTTAAGCTCCACAAGACATTCTTTATGTGGAGAAAACCTCAACTTCTTAAAGTTTCTAGAGGCAGTGAATATACATCAGTATTTGTTGCTTAGAAATGGAATGATTTAATCCATCATTTGTCTCCGCTGTTGCATCAATCAGTAACTAAGGAGTCTAAAAAAGGGTGACAAACAGAAGCCAAAACCAGCCCATAAAAAGGGTCCATTTCCATTTTTGAACTCTGTTGCATCAAACCATGTTAGAAAATGCTCTCAGACTCCAGATGCATAAAATCTGAATATTGATCTAAAATTATCTTGCATCTAACAAATCTGAACTGCAAACGCCTTCTTTGGTTTTGTGGCTCTCATGGGAAAATAACATTTTCCAGGTCATTATAAAATACCTACCTACGACAAAATGGGAATAGAAAGAGGAAAAAACATTTTTCTCAATTCTAATTTTCCATCTTCCACAGCACCTGCAGTCAAATAGAGTCTTTTTTTAAATTTTATTTTATTTTATGAGGAACAACAGGATACAAGTCCTTTGTCATTTACTGACTTTGAAATGAAAAATTATATA
>JAPTYQ010000029.1:28860546-28904593 GCA_029814465.1 Ostorhinchus cyanosoma
TGATTATTAAAATGGTTAGTGACAAAATGTAGAATAGAATAGAATAGAATAGAATAGAATAGAATAGAATAGAATAGTTCTTTATTATCACTGTAACAGGAACCATAAAAATTGGTTTAGCACTGTTTCTTAATTAGCAGCAAAAACACATAAACTTGACAGTGAAAATATCACAAAAAATTATACTGAAAATATTTACTGAAAAGTGTGGAGATTGTACAAAAAAATTACAAAGAAATACTAAAATATACAGAAAGCCAAATCTATACTACAGATAAAAGAAATATATACAACATATAAGTATATATACTGGCAGTATGGGAAATGTACAAGGTAAAATTAAAAGACAAGGTGAATGGGTTGTGATTATTGCATGTACATTTCATAGTTTTCTCCACTTGTAAATGCATTTGATGGTCATTGTTCAGCAGGATTGAAGTTTGTTCCTTCGGTGAAATTTCATGTTATATGGTGACATGAGCCTCCTGAATTTAGAGGAAAGCACTTTTAAATCTTTCATTTATTATCGTTAGCATAACCTCTATTGTCCTCCATCAGGATATAGGATGAATAAAGGCATAAACGAAATGAAAACATTGTGAACCACAGCAAATCACAGATGTCGATTCACATGGGACTAATAGAGTTGTCCTTCCGCTACATCAAGTATGGTGGTGTCCCTCAAGGTTCAATTCTTAGACCAATCCTTTTCTCACTATATTTGTTTCCCCTAGCTGATACCATGTGTTACACAATGATGATGATGACACTGTTTTGTACATTCCTGTGAAACCGTTGGTTTGCCTGGAACTAATATTATCACTAGGTGCTAAATCGTGGAATTAATTTGTGATGGAATTTTTTCTTCACACAGTAATAAGATCACATTCATCCTCTGCTATTATTATAGACTACTGGAGGGCCACAGGTAGAAATAGTCCAGTGAAAATAGGACTTAAGTTAACTTAAACGTTATCCATAATTGGGGAAAAATAAAAATCTACAGACCCGGTCCCAAGTTTTAGACCAGCTTTATTTTCTTTGAAGGAAATGGCTAAACTTCTAGGGGTTACAATGGTTTGTTAATTTCATTAATTGCTTTTGTTAACTGCCCTTTTCTCATTATTATGGTAATATACTATTTGCTGCCGCATATTATTGTTCCAGTTTGCTGCTAAATATGAACAAATGTGGCTGTAAACTCCAGTTTCTGTTTGGCAGAACAAGGCATTGTGACATTTCTGTTGAGAAACTGCTGGTGTCACCGCTGATTCAGTGTCACTTTGATTATTCATGTTCAGTGTGGTTCAGTGGTTTCAGCTAAACAGAGTAACAAACTGCAGATGATGCAAAATGAAATGCATTTCCTCGAAGTCATGTTGGTTGAGATGAGTTCAATTCAGCTCAGAGTAGAACACAATCACATGGGTTCAGTAGTTCACAGACCTGCAAGAAAGTACGTTCACGTCTCAAGTGAGTTTTATAGAGAAAGACATTTTATTAAACTGGTACCATGTTGAAGACCGACCTTCTGTCACATGTTAAGTTAATCTTGATGTCGGTTTTGAGCTGGTCGCTCTGCTGTGTTTTCAGACTCTGAATCAGGAGACTGTGTTTGACTGTGGAATCATGGAAGTTACAATTTCCGCTCAATGAACACTTCAAAACTATTACCAAGTTAAGACCTGAATTAGGAAACAAATCTTTTAGGTTTTCAGCTCCTGATGCCTGGAACAAGCCTCAGTCTGAGCTCCATCTACAAACACGGATTTTAAAGAGAGTGTTAAAAATTTGGAATCAAGGCTGGATCTGTAAATGTTTCGACTGATTGTATATGTTTTTTCTGTGTTTACGAATGCTTTTAATTTTGTAAAACTGTAATTATGTGACTGTATTACTGTCAGCTTAATTACCTCTCCCTTGAAAAAGAGAACCACCATCTGAATGGGACCAACCAAGTCAAATAAAGGTTGAATAAAAATAAAATAAAATAAAATAAAATAAAATAAAATGGATTATACCCCTTTAGCTAAAAAACACCTGAGGGTTCTTCTATGTCAGGGGTGTCCAATCCTGGTCCTTGAGGGCTGATATCCTGCATGTTTTAGATGTGTCCCTCTTCCAACACACCTGATTCAAACGATAAGCCCATCATCAAGCTCTGCAGAAGCCTGATAACAACCGTCAGGTGGACTGGAAGAGGGAAACATCTAAAACATGCAGGATACTGGCCCTCGAGGACCAGGACCGGACACTCCTGTTCTATGTTCTCTTCAGCCGCCATGGTCCCACCAAACATTTAACTGAATACAATAATAACACTAACCCTGGCTTCCAGTTTTTGCAGTTGCTTCTTGCCACCCTTCATGGCCAGGTTTTCAGCCTCATCTAGGCGGTGCTGCAGGTCTTTCACTGTGACCTCCAGGTTCTTCTTCATCCTCTCCAGGTGTGCACTGGTGTCCTGTTCCTTCCTCAACTCTTCAGCCATCATCGCAGCCTGCAAATGCAATAACAGCATTTGTAGCTTCTACACATCCTCAGATCTACTAAAATAAGTGACATGAAAAGCAGCATACATCGTTTATGGCTTTCTTGGCCTTCTCCTCTACATTCCTGGCCTCTTGAACAGCTTCTTCTATTTCAGAATGAAGCTGAGTTGTGTCCACTTCCAGCTTCTTTTTGGTGTTCAGAAGGCTGGTGTTCTGAGGGAGAAGAAGCAGAGGTGAATTATCTAAATCAAAAAGGTTCATGAGAACAGTTATATTTAGTTATATTTGCAGCAGACCTACCTGAGAATGCAGGAGGCCCGCTCGCTCGCTGGCGTCCACCAGCTCCTGTTCAGCCATTTTGCGGCTCCGCTCTGTCTGCTCCACGACCTCTCGAAGCTCTTCAATCTCCGCCTGCATCAGGGTGGTTCTGCGCTCCATCATGGTGACCTGCTCCTTCATATCATCCTGTCCGCGGAGGGATTCATCCAGGTGGATCTGTGCATCCTGAAAGCACAAACACTCCTCCTTAAAGGGTCTGACTCTTTGTCTGGTGTGATGACGACCAACCAGATGCGGAAAGATACTTTTTGCAGGTATACAGCAAAGGAAAAAAGCTTCATCCACTCCATGTATTTGTGATGTATTGCATTAGGAATCGCTCTAAAAAGAATGACATTTTGCTTTTTTAAAATGGAATTATTCATTTTAAAACAAAACTGAGAAAAGCTGAATCGCTGTGAGTTTGTTGTGGCCAAATCATCGTGAAAACATGAGAACTAAGAAACCAGAATGGAACACAGACAAAGTTGGAGATTAAAGGAATGACTGCTGTTCTTCTCTATTTAGGATTACATAAGATCAAGTTAAGAGAAACCAAATTGCTTCAATGCAGGAAAATAACCCCTTTAAAATTCGATTTTCCTTTAACTTAAAAAAAGTGTTTGGTTTTTCTTTATATTTACTGTATTTATTTGTGATGATCCCTTTCCTTCAACCTCATCATCACCTATAATGCCCACATATTACCCATAAAGGAAGAGAACTATTCTTTCGTGGTGACATCCAAATTAATTTCAGTCTACATATAACATAACCAAGTGATTTATCACCATTTATTACAATATTATCCTTTTCATTTTTCAGTGAATACCATATATTTTCCTACATTTATTTCTCTGATCATGTAGGTGTTCAAAAAAGGTCATTATATCAAAATAGAGAACATGACCTTTTGAGCAAATATATCATTAATTCTGCTTAAAATCAAGCATCTATAACCACTGCCATTGATCCAACTCCATAGGTTTTACTGTTGAATCAATGTTGCTGATGATGTTGTTGATAACGATGTAACCACGATCATTACAGAGAGGATGAATGCATCTGAAAAAGGCATCTGATGCTGCTGAAAAGACGACAAACTGCACCTTAACTAATTATTTACATGTATTGACAGGATTAGTGGATCAACAATTATCAAATATTTTAGATCAGTAGATGCTTTTGGGTCTTTAAGGGTTAACAATGCTTATCAGGCAGATTCTGGTGGATTTTTTTTTTCTTTTTGGGGGGAGGAGTAAAACTTTTCTCCTTGTTTCTTTACCTTGAGCTGAACCTGAACGTTCCTCAGCTGTTTCTGGGCTTCAGCAGACTGCCTGTTGGCGTGACTCAGCTGTATCTCCATCTCATTCAGGTCTCCCTCCATCTTCTTCTTCACCCTCAGGGCGTCGTTCCTGCTCCGGACCTCGGCGTCCAGGGTGGTCTGCATGGACTCGATGACCCTCTGATGGTTCCTCTTCATCTGGTCGATCTCCTCATCCTTCTCGGCTGCTTTTCGGTCCACTTCGGCCTTTATCTGGTTCAGCTCCATCTGGGTGCGTAGGATTTTTGACTCCTCTTGCTCCAGGGAAGCCTTGAAGCGATTGTGAGGGGTTAATCAGACAAGTACTGTTATTTATTTTTTGTATTATTATTTGATGGTTATTTAAGTGTCATCTGTACCTCAGCTTCTTCCAGCGCCGTCTGCATGTCACATTTCTCCGTCTCCACGTGCTTCTTGAATTTCTCCAACTCGTGGATCGTCTTTCCAGTCTCACCAAGTTGCTCCGTCAGGTCTGAAATCTCCTCTGTGTTTGGAATACATGAGTGACTTTATTCTGATTTTCATTGTACTGTATGTGATCTTAATACATTTTATTTATACTGCTTTGCACCATTTACTGTCATCATATTTATGTAGGCACTGATTGAAGTGATTTAAACTTCTTTATATTGGGTTTTTAAGGTCTTCAAACTTCTTTTAACCTTGGTCTTAGTTCACAGTTTTATTTTCATCTTTTATTCCAGTCATTCTTTTTATTGACCCATCTGTCTTTTATCTTTTATGCCCTGATTGCTGGAACCTGAAGTACTTTTATTGAAACATATCTATAGTCAACTCATGTCTTTGTTTCATGCTATGTATCGTTGTGTTTCAAGAAATGATAAAAGGCTGTCATCATCATCATGATCTGACTGTAAAATAAGTCTACACATATAAATAAAGTAATCTTAACACAAAACTATGTAAAATGACTAAAAATTAGCTTCATTTTTTTCCTGTCTTGAAATGCTTCTTACTGTTAATATTCTTGCTCTTTTCAGCTGTAACAGTGTAAATTTCTCAGGTACAGAACTGATAAAGGATCCCTTCCTCATTTCATCTCCACACAGATAACAGATGAGCAGCATGTCGTGGGTCAAATGGAATATTTCGTGGTTGTTGTACAAAAAAAAAAAAAAAAAGGACTGAAAAACATAAAATATCCACCAATCCAAAGTTTGCTGCCAGAAACGTAGGGTTATTTGATGAATTACGTACTCAGTTTTGAACCACATATCAAAAATGCTGCTTTCTCCAATTAAGGGCCAACATGAAAAAGTGACACATTCACACATCAATCCTCTCTAGACTCATTACTGAAACTCCTTCCTGTCTGGAATAAATCAGACATCACTCCCTTGCCTCCAACTAGTTGAAACACTGCAAATTGGTGTCTTCAAACTTCATCCTGGAGCCTGGCCTCCCTTCCATGATTCTAGAATTGAGCTGAAAATTTTACCAAATGTGTCTGGGTCTATGAAGCCAAACCATTCACCTCATATAATCAGAAACTTCCACTGTGACGTGGTGTTGAAATGTGCATTGTGTGTATTTGTTTGAGAAACCTCCTGGAGTCAGTTTATGTTTTCTTATGGAGGTTGTAATAAACAGAATTTGCCACTGCCCACATTTTCATGAGGAAACAAAATGCCCAACCTTTCCTCATCACACACTTTTCTTCTTTTGGTTTCTACAAGTTAAATTTAAGACTTTTTAAGACCTTTTTAATACTACTTTGAACAGAATTTAATGCCCATTTCACGGCCATACTGGCATAAATTTGTGACTCCTAGAATTTAGGAAAATGCATTGATTTATTCCAACACCTTGATTCCCACTGTTCCGAGTCACTTCTCACCAGGGGCTGCAACGTTAGCGATAACTGATTCCTAATTTTAATGTAAATTGTCGGGTTGGAACTGAGTAGACTAACGTTATGTTCTTTGTAGCTTGGACAATTAACAGACACATTTAAACACAATCTGGTTAACAGGTTTTATGGCAACATAACTTAAGACTTACCATATCAAATTTAATACCTTTTAAAGACTTTTTTAAGGCATTAAATGCCTTTTTGTAAACTTTTAAGACTTTTTAAGACCCCACGAGAATCCTGTGGACTTCAGCTGTACAGTATCAATGGGACCATAGCTCCTCCTCTCATCACAGCTTCACTTACGCTGAAGGTTTTTATTTTCCCTCTTCATCGTCTCCAGATGCTCCAGTGCTTCTTCGTATGAGTTCTTCAGCTTGAACAACTCGGTGCTCAGGGAACGAGATTCCTTCTGAGCACCTTCCAGCTCTGACTGAGACTCTTCGAACTTCTGCTTCCATTCAGCAAGAATCTGGAGAGGCAGAAGCAAAATCTACCAGTAAAGGTTCACATTATGATAAAAAGAGAATTTGGTTTTTGATCCTATTCTGTTGGACATTTATTGTTCAATTTTTCAGGACTTTGAGATATGACCTTGTCAAAGTTCCTCTGTTTTTTGTCGAGTGTTGCTGCTATGCTGTTGGAGCGCTCCACGTCAACCATGAGATCCTCCATCTCATTCTGAAGGCGCTGTTTGGTTTTTTCCAGCGATGCACACTTTGAATTCACTGCTTCGATCTGTTCCTCAGCCTCCTGGAGACGCTGCGCCAATTTCTTCCTGAAGAAAAAAAAGAAGAAAGAAAAAGAAAATGGAAGATGAAGAAGAAGAAGAAGAAGAAGAAGAAGAAGAAGAAAGGGAAAGGAGAAGAAAAAGATGGAGGTTATTAAGAAATTGAATTTAATAAAGCATATTCTTAAAATATCCCTTTAAATTAATATTTTTCAACTTGATGTTCAATATGAACTAAAATAAATTAATATTTATACAGAATCTGAGAAAAGTTGATTTCTCAAGATCACAAGTTATTAAATTATTGTGATAAAACAAAACTAGCTCTTAGAGATCTTGTTTTCTCCTTTATTGACGAGGACTGATGAGTTTTGTGTTCTAAAGGTCACAAGTTAATTAAGAAGAACATGAAAATGTGGGTGGAAATAACTGAATGCTATCACTAACAGAAAGACATAATGCATTTTCTGCCTGTGTTCGAAGGCGACTGGAGTGCAGCTGGTCGTGTTGGTATGTAATGTTGACTCCCTGATCTAAAATATTCTGCTTAAAGCAGTTGCTGTAGTTGCCGCCATCTCCGCATCCTGATCTCTGATTAAGATAACAAATACTAAGAGGAAACAACCATTTGTTTTCTTGTGATAAACGGCTGATTGTCTGATTAAAACAAAGCTCATCCTCTTCAGATAACTAGATAACAACTGTTTATCATGAGAAAACAAGTGGTGTTATGTTAATGAAATCAATTTATGATCTCTCGATGATAAACTCTGCTTCCGTTGATAAATGAGGTTGTCATTAAAGGATGTGTCGTCTCTTTACTTTGCCTCCTCGAGCTCCTCGGTGCGATGGATGGCGTCCGTCTCATATTTGTTCCTCCACAGAGCCACTTCAGTGTTGGCTTTGGACAGATTGCGTTGCAGCTCGGCTTTGGCCTCCTGCTCTTCTTCGTATTGCTCACGAAGCAGATCGCAGTCGTGACGAGCAGACTGTAAGCTGTGAGCCAGGGCATTCTTAGCCTAAAAGCAATAAAACAATATGTGATATCATGAAAGACATCCAGTTACACCAAAAAAGGAACATGTTTTCCTTCAGGTACCTTTGTTTCCTCCTCTATCAGTCTTTTCAGCTCGTCAATTTGTGTGGTGAAACCCTGCTTCCCTCTGGTCAGCTGGGAAATAAGACTCTCCCGCTCTTCCATTTGGCGGGAAAACTCAGCTACAGTAAACAAAAAGGGATTCCAATAAAATCTTAAAATCTTTCAAGTATAATACATTTATAAGTTCATTTCAATCCCAGCTTTCTAAAATGATGGGTTGTGAAGTAAAAGTCAGCCGTCAGACTTTTATTTGGAAAGACATGCAGCATGTGATCATTTCCAAAATACAACACCAACATGCAACTGAGAGGTGAAATATGACATATGTGATAAATATGATTTACACACTTTGGTACTGACAAGGGAAGGAAAGACTTAAAAGCATGGATGTGCAGTCTGGAGGTCATTTAGTAGTAATATTTGACAATACCATCATTTTTAACCCTTTTCATTGTCATGTATCAGCAAACGTTCAGTAAAAGTGGTTCAATGTTTTATAACAGCTGTGAAAAGTGGGTCCCAAAGTGAGACAAGTTGAGAACAAGTGTCTTAATGTACATATACCACAAGTTGATACGTCAGTTATGCAGATGACTAACTACTGTAATGTTCTACTATCTGATAAAGAAGGACAGAACTACGGCTGCTGCCTGTCAACTTCTGTACTGATTTTGAAATTCGTTGACTATTTCTGAAGCATTTACTCACTCATTCACTCATGCTGTAATGTACTTCATCGTATTTCATGTTTTGTCTTTTTAATGCATTTCATCTTGTTTTTTTAATGTACTTCTATTTCATTTGTTGTGTCTTCAGTGAAGCCTTTACAATCGTACATGTCTGTATTAAAATCATTGTTTGTGTTGAATAATAAACTGGCAGACTGACTGAACTCAAAGTAAAATGGAATTACCGTTTTCAGTTTGGAGACGGGCTCGCTGATTGGAGAGATCTGCAATCTGACGCATATTGTCATCATTTTTGCTCTTCAGCTCCATCAGCTGATCTTCAAGTGAGCGACATGTCTTCTCCAGATTGACCTAAAAGAAAAATTCAATAAAAATTAGACATTCAATGTAATTTAAATGTAATCCTTGGTGAATCCTTGATGAATAATCCTAATCCCACTTTTGTTTTTGCCACTGTCTCCATGTTGCTGGCCAAGTCATCGATCTCCATCTTGAACTCGCTCTTCTCCTTCTCCAGCTTCTGTTTGATTCTCTGCAGGTTATCGATCTGCTCTCCCAGCTCGGCCATGCTGTCCGCCTGCTTCTTGCGCAGTGCGGCGGCCGTGGCCTCGTGGTGCAGCGTCGACTCCTCCAGGTCACGCCGTAGTTTGAGAAACTCAGCCTCTCGCTTCTTGTTCATCTCGATCTGGGCAGCAGTGGCTCCTCCGGCCTCCTCCAGGCGCTCGCTGATCTCCTCCAGTTCCCTGGCCAGGTCTGACCTCTGCTTCTCCACCTTCGCCCGGACTGCTCGCTCGGCCTCCACCTCCTCCTCCAGCTCTTCAATACGAGCCTGGAAACAGAAAAAGGACAAGCGATCAAAATTGAAACATTGTTTATCATCATCATGACTGTGACAAATGTGAGATCTATTACGTGGAGCTCCTTCATCTTTTTCTGGAACTGGTTGTTGATCGTTTGCTCGTCTGCGATCTTACTGAGCAGTTGGTTGTTCTCGAATTCTTTCCTGTGAGAAAACAAACTGTCAGTATCGCTCGAAGCATTATGATCACATCATTTTTAGCCCCTGTGATAGTCTCTGTTGCACTTTCTGTCTAGTTGTAGACAAAGCCAGTCATTTCATTGAGAAAAACATCCATGATCTGCTTCTTTTGCAGACAGCCCATCTCTTTCTGCCCTGGCAAGCTCTCTGCCTATATGCATGTATTTACATATTTACAAAAATATATGTATATTTATATAATATGCTTGGATACGGTGGCTGAGAGGAGGGTGAAGGACAAAATCTGTGCAATCCTGGACAATCCTTCTCACCCTCTGCATGATGAGCTGTGGCTGATGGGCAGCTCATTCAGCCAGCGGATTATCCCACCCAGGTGCAGGACTGATGGTTTCAGACTGTACAACAGCAGCGTGGCTTGAATTCCATCCTACTCTAAAAAGACTTTTACATCTGTAATCGTCACCTACTGCATGCTTGTTACTTCATCACTATTTTTGCTATTTTATGTTACATTTAGTCATTTTACCACATTTATCTTTTTTTTTCTATTGTTTTTGATGAATATTGTCTGATGCTGCTGTACATTTGAATTTCCCCCTTGGGGGAATAAATAAAGTATATTTTATTTTATCTTATCTTGTATTTACAGCTAAAATACAACTACCAATGAACTATACCAACCACAAAAATAGAGATAAAAACTGTGACAAAAAGGTGGAAAAAACTCTGAGAAAATCAACAAAACCATGGCAGAGCACAACAGTAGAACACTCCAAAACAGCACTATCACTATTATTTACAATAATTCAGCAGAAAAAACACAGCTAAAACCTCACTAAAGGTAATACAAATCTTCAATCTCTCTCTCACTGACTGCACACTGCTGCTCTCTGCTCCACCCACTTTCACTCCTCCCCCTCAGTCAATGCAGGCCTCTACTCTAACGTGTTATATAGCACTAGAAAGCTCCAAATCTCAGCTTTCAGATGCTGTTTGAATTTTGTCAATAGGATATATGGTAACTTAAAAGAAAGTGTATGTAAAATTCTGGCCCCCGAGCCATAATTGCCTTGAAAGGGTTATATTGTTGTCTGTGTTTGGAGATTCCTTCGTGTGTCACTTGTAGCTGATGTCTACATCCAAACTTTGTCATAGTAGCTTCCATGTGTTGTCAGATTTCAGAATAAAACACCGAAGACGAAAACTCCTCCATCAAGAATAATCTGTGACAATGACATGCACCTACTTCTTAATTTTCTCCTCAGATTGCTGTTTGTCATTTTCTAAGTCCATCAGGGATTCCTGCGTCAGCTTCAGATCCCCCTCCAGCTTCCGCTTGGCTCTTTCCAGGTCCATACGGATTTTCTTTTCTTGCTCTAATGAACCTTCAAGCTTAAAAGTAAGACATACATTTTCAATTAAGTAGTTTAGTGACAGGCAGTGTTTGAGTATTTCATCATCAGTTACATTTATTTCCCACATATAAATACAGAGAGGTGTGGTGTTAGGATATAAGTGTAAAAGTGTGGTTAAAATATGCAGAGTGATAAAAGCAACAGCTATGTTTTCCACATCCTTATGGTCTGTATTGTTCCAAATCAAACTGAGCTTATATTAGACCTGACCAGATACTTATACAAAAGATCTGAAGAACTGTGAATTTACAAAATCTGTAAAAGTACAAGGTATTGTCTGTTTTCTTGTCCCACTTTAATGAAAAATGTATATATTGAAAGAATGTTGATGTTAAAATAGATTTTTATGCAGGGACTAAAGATGGAAATTAGCCTTGACAATAACCTTGCGTACTGGCACATATAGTGAAGAATATTATATGCATTGTCACGAAAAAATATAAACTTCAAAAATAATCAACAAAAATAAAATAAGGTGAACTTCATTTGGTAGCTTAGATCCAAACAGATGTTCCTGCAGCGCTGACTCACATCATCCACTTGCTGTTCCAGCTTGGACTTTGCTTTGGTCAGGATGTTGACTTTGTCTTCCTCGGCCTGCAGGTCATCCAGCATCTGCTGATGAGCCTCCTGAAGGGCTTTCTTCTCTTTGGTCAGTTTACCAATGTTTTCATCCAGACCAGCCAGCTCCTCTGTGAGATTTTTCACCTGCAATAAGTAACATATACAGTATATACATCATTACAATTATGAAGCATTTAATTGTTTGCTGTTCATATCATAGCATTTGTTTGATTTAATCTGCATAATCTGCCTCTTCCACCAGTGTTTCTGATGTGATTTCATCAGAGTGTATTGTGTTGGTTTATTGGTTTTGGCTCCAGATAATTTATTTCAGCTCAAGACTCTCCTTTCAGAAAGTAAACCCTGATTTTTTCCTGTTTTTATATTGTCGTCTGTGGTTCTAGATTCCTTTGTGTGTCACTTGGAGTTGATGTTTGCTTCCTAACTTTGTCACAATAGCATCCATGTGTTCTCAGATTTGGGAGCATAACAGGGAAGACAATTTATATTTGTGAGAGGATCCTCCAGATGGGAAACAGACATAACATGATGTGAATTGGTTTAATGTGAAGGATGGCTGGTAAAAAAGATATTTCTCAATGGAAGAGATACACAGGGTGTCCATAAAGTCTCTTTACAATTAAACACATTTATTAAAAAAGCAAATGAATAGACAAATCTGTGTTATTACAAAATAAAAAGCAGATATTGAGTTTTTTTTGCTTCATCTAATACACCTCTATATGGGTACCATTGGTTCCACAAAGTACATCAAAAAGGTACTGGATTTCTTGCCATGTTCACTGTAGCATAACCTCATCAATGGTGACAATGACATCAGTGATCTTTTGCTTCAAGGTATAAATGCAATGTGATAAAAATTTTGATAACCACTGAACAAATCTGATTAACATATCTCATCATTGCTTTTATAATACATTTTTTAAATTGTAAAGAGACTTTGTGGACACCCTGTACTGTAACTCATCTGAGATGGCAGCTTTGCTTTGTGAAGAATGAAAAAACATACAAGAATTTGAAAATATGTCCCACTATTCTCATTTGTAAAATGTTTCTACCAAACGGTCCAGTTGAAATGACCCGCCTTGTTTTCTGTGGCGTGCTTCTCTTTCTCCACTTTAGCCAAAGTCATCTCCAAGTCGTCGATGTCTTTTTTCAGCTCAGAGCATTCGTCTTCGAGCTTACGCTTCTTAGCCGTCAGCTCAGCGTTTATCTCCTCCTCGTCCTCCAGTCTTTCGGTCACCTCTTTGAGTTTGGCCTCCAGCTGGATTTTACTTTTAATTAAGCCTTCACACCTCTCTTCTGCATCGCAAAGATTTTCTGAGTCCTGAGGAAAATAAAGAGACCACATCAGAGAACGATGCCATAACCTGAATGTCGGCTTCGGTCACGATACTCACCGCCTGGACTTGCAAAAGAAGATTATTCTTCTCTTGCAGGAGGGAAACCATCTTCTCTTCCAGCTCCTTCCTCTTGGATTCTGACTTTGCCAGATCCTCCTTACACTTGATGAAGTCCTCTTTCATGGTGGCCATCTCCTTCTCTGTCTCTGCAGTTTTTAGAAGGGGCTTTATTTTGAAGAACAGCTTCATCCACGGCCAGTGCTTCACATTCATGAACGATCGGAGGTTGTACTGAAGAATCCAAACACAGTCTCTGCAACAAACACAGAACCAAAACTTCAGGTCAACCTCTGTAATCTACTTTAGTCGGATTAAAAATGAGTATGTTTTGTGTTGACTTCACCTTTGGGCGATTAAATTGGAGAACTCTTTCCTCATGAGAAAACCGCGACACAGAGCCTGGGTCTGAGTCACCAGTGAGGCTAGTTTTTCATCTCGCAACTCCTCCAGAGTCCCAAGCAAACCAGCTTTAAAGAAGACCTGCAGAAGACAACATGAGTCCAGTTCAGTCTGATCTGAAACAAAGCAATTATGTTCAAAGAAATA
The DNA here is from genome assembly GCA_029814465.1 of Ostorhinchus cyanosoma. NCBI lineage: Eukaryota > Metazoa > Chordata > Actinopteri > Kurtiformes > Apogonidae > Ostorhinchus > Ostorhinchus cyanosoma. Next base: position 28,874,018 of record JAPTYQ010000029.1, read on the forward strand.
AAAAGTGAATTAAAACACAAATAAGGCTTTGTGTTGGGTATTTACGAAACGAACTAAAATACAATTGATTGTTGACATTTTTTTGTTCACACAATATCCGTTATTTACCGTTGTTGTTTCCAGATGAATGTTCTGGTTTCTGACAAATGTACAATCTCAGTGCTTAAAAATATGATGCTTCACTAAACTACCCCCCCCTGCCCGCAAAAAAAAAAAAAAGTAAGAACTATGGCATATGCTTTTCCATTGTTTACATTTTGTTCAGTTGGTTTTATTTTCACACTCCAGTTTTAGGATCACAAAAATACAACCTGCCATCATCATCTATGTGGCAGCATCTCCTTTATAGACAGCTGTGCCTAAGACATTGGCATGTTGTTAAACTGGCTCATTTTCAACTTCCACCTTCTGTTCTGTTTTTGTCTTCCAATGGTTTAGTTTAATACAGAACAAGACCGACTCTTTTCCACATAAAGTTTCACACTGACATAAATGATATGGATCAAAGCAAAAAGTCCAAAACAAGCTAAGTGCGAAAGCCCTCTACCCATCAAAGATACCCAAACTGACACTTAACATTTGCAAAAACTAAACTAGGGACACACCAACATATAAGCCTAGCATTGACATTGGAAAATAAGACAAAAGCTAATATTTACCTGTTGAGTTATATTAAAGATTTTTTCATAGATTTGCACAATTGAATCTGTTCTCCTTCAAAAATAATAGGATAAAGGAGTTTTAGGCAAAGGGGACATAAGGATAAATATGAACAAAAACAAAATGAACCAAAGATAACAATGAAAATGTCAAAATGAAATAACAATAATGAACTAATAACTATGCACGTCTACGCTTTAAAACTTTAACCTGTAAACTGTACCTTTGTGGCTCCGAATCTGTACTGTGTGTGATCAATGTCGATGGATCCCAGAAGCTTCTCAGAAGCTTTCTTTCCATCGATGAACTGTCCCTCTGGAATAGCGCTGGCATTGAGGATTCTGTATCTGTTTCCATTGGGATGGATAATGAGTGACTGGAGATGAACTCAGCAGCACTTGTCATCTTCAAATAATTCTTCAGGGGTGACATTTGACACTGACCTTTGTTTGAAGTCAGCGTAGAGGATCCTGCTGGGAAATCCCTTCCTGCAGATCCTGATTCCTTCCAACACGCCATTACAGCGAAGCTGGTGGATGACCAGGTGATTATCCATGATACCTGAGGTGAGGGTGACATTAAATGACACAGTTTAATATGATCTAGTTTTTGCTAAAACAAGTGTCTCTCAGTTGGAGTTTTACAGTAAATCAGTACCTGGTGTTTTAACCTCATTGGGAATCAGGCAGCGTACAAAGTGAGGGTGGGTGCTCCTCAGGTTGGTCATTAGTTTTCCCAGATTTTCCTGCAGAACATAAACTGTCAGTGAAATAAAATGAACTTCATTAAAATGCTAAGTTTTGTCTACCGCTACTTAGAGTTAGCACCTGGGTCATTGTTTGATTTTTGATCAGCTGTTCCAAATGTTTGTACAACTGTAAAATTCAAGTCAAATTATTTCAGTTTTTAATGAAAACTATGTTCTGTTTGTGTAACCCTTTCAGAAACTTACAAATTACATTTCACCCTGAGAGCAACTCTGGCAAACTCTGAAAATATTAAACAATTAGTCCATCTTGTCCTTGGTAGAGTGCAACTATTGTGAAACCTTTATGCACCTTAAGCTGTTGGTAATTAGAGAAATATATATTGCATAAAGATACAGACATTTCTGTACCTGTGACATTATACATGTACATTATAACTATGTGAAATGTCTTATCTCTGACTCTGAATTAGAAGTTCCACAGCTTTTTTCCAAGTCAGCTGCTCATAGTTTAAAGGATATGACATGGATGTAGTGTTAGGCATGTTCAGTATCTGAAACACAAAAAGTATAAAGAAACTCTTGTCTTTTACCCACACATATGGGGGAAACCACACATTACCGATTGGTGTTTTATAGGTACTCACAATATTTTTTGTTTTCTGTGTTTTTTCATGAAACAAAAGTGATTGTCTTCATGCAACGTCAACCTGACGTGGACTATGTGATCAGTAAATTATTAAAACAACATTTGCACAAGGGTGAATCTGTCCCAGGCCTTTTGACTCATTGAAGTAGTTGATCACTGTTTCAACTGATTTATTACAACTTATTGATGTTTAATTTGTGGCGTTCATTAGAGCAGACACTGAGGACTTTAAAAATCAGTTGAATACCCTAAAAACTGCAGACACAGTTTGGAAGGAGCCTCCCTTCTTTTTCCCTCCTTTCTTTCCACCTTTGCCACCTCCAGCATCACCCGACTCTATTAACATAAAAAGACATCCTGTTAGAAATGTAACAAGAATTCATCAGGATTAATGATCTCCATCACCATTTCACCTGCTTCAGACGCAGAAAATGAAGCATACAAAAAGGCCAACAGTTTCATGGGTGACTTCTGGTAGAGCTGGACCACAGACTCGTTCAGAGGGTCTTTGTTCTTCTCCAGCCATCCAGTGATGTTGTAATCCACAGTGCCAGCGTAATGCACCAGGGAGAAGTGAGCCTCAGGCTTTCCTTTGACAACCTTGGGTTTCTGGAAAGCATTGTTCTTTCCCAGATGCTGGTCATAAAGTTTGTTTTTAAAAGAGGTGTCTGATGCCTTAGGGAACATACACTCCTCTTCAAGGATGGAGAAGATGCCCATCGGCTGTGAATGAATATCAAAAGACACACTCCATGATGTTAGATATTTATTTAATGATGAACAGTCGGTCTTATGTTAACAAAAACTAAACTGAAATGTGAAAAATCATAAAAGCTATAACAAACAACAGTAGATAAGATTAAACATGACAGAAGTGCTGCCAAATTTCAGCTCTTTTTGTGCTATAAAGTAAAATTTTGGTTGTGTTTTTGATACTATTTGTCCTATTATTGTGTATCTGACTATCAGTTTTAGTATATCTGATAGTTATTCCTATTTCACAAATTTTATCATATTTTGTCCTTTTGCCTATGTCTTTGTACAAGACTTTGGGCATTTTGCATTGTTTTAAGTGTGCTTCAGAAGTACACTTGATACTTGACATTGAAATTTTCATTTTGACTTGTAGCCTCATCCTACAGGTTCATATAGCACTGTGTGAGTGAGTTGTAAATATTTCTTTTTATTTAAACATTGGTTTAAATTCATCTTTAAGGTTCTGCCATCTTTCATTCTACTCTTCAGTTTTATAAATAAATTCTTTCTTACAAATTAAATTAAAACTGAAACCTAACTGGAAAAAAAATCTGAAAGATTAAATTAACACAAAATCTTCTGCACTATAAAAACTTTATTTTATCATATTCATATTTTCTGTATTTATTTATTGTACCTTTTCTATGAGTTCGATGCAGGCTGCCAGGTCCATCCCAAAGTCGATGAACTCCCAATCAATCCCTTCCTTCTTGTATTCTTCTTGCTCCAGAACAAACATGTGGTGGTTGAAAAACTGTTGCAGCTTTTCGTTGGTGAAGTTGATGCAGATTTGCTCCATGCTGTTGAACTACGAGAACAATAAACCTTTAATTAAATACCATCAATAACATCAAAAGGAAAAACACACTGCTAGAGTAAAGTCCAAACTCACATCGAATATTTCAAACCCAGCGATGTCCAACACTCCGATGAAGAACTGCCTGGGCTGCTTCGTGTCTAACATCTCATTGATTCGAATCACCATCCATAAGAACATCTTCTCATAGACGGATTTGGCTAAAGCACCGACGGCGTTAGTGACCTGAAAATGTGAAGATACATATTACCAATGCAACGTGAGTTTTTACAACTTTCTATGAGCAGGATTGGTATGTTTTCATTGGAGTGTGCATGTCACCTAAACATCAGGTGATTTGACTGACAGATCTAAAAAGTGGCTGAAAACATGTCAGCTTTACTTTTCTTACTCTGATTTTCATCCATATATATAATATGTACCTTTTCTGCTCAGAGGACAGCACTTCCCTCTGGCACATCTTCAAAGCTAAAGCTGAGTTAAAATTTGTTCTACATTTGGATGAAGAGCTGACTCCTGTGGTGCCTCCTCCATAAGTGTCTTATTTTATTACAAACGCTGCCTTCAGGACCCATCACTGTGAACTGTATGCTCTGGCCTCATGAGCTTCACAAAGGTTCAAGAGGCTTGTATTTATTAATGCTATATTGGGCAAACTACCCCCATATCTCTGTCGCCTCCTGTCTACGGCCAGGAGTGAGTATTACTACCATTCATCACATCAGCTCCTCTTCAAAGTCCCCCAAACCCACTCAAAATGGGTTTTTCTTAAACAGCACCTTGCACTGGAAAAAAATCTAAATCTTACCAAGTGTATTTCTCTCATTTCTAGTCAAAATATCTCATCACGCTTAAAATAAGACATAAGCGCCTAAAGAGTAACTTTTCAGTGAGATATAAGACAATAGATCTTGAAAATCTTATTTCAAGAAATCTTACCAAGATAATTTTCACTTGTTCTATTGGCAGATGTTTTTGCTTGAATTAAGCAAAAAAAAAAATCTTGAATTAAGCAAAAAAAATCTGCCAATAGAACAACTGAAAATTATCTTGGTTATTATTATTATGCCTTATTTTAAGTGTGATGAGATATTTTGACAAGAAATGAGAAAAATACACTTGGTAAGATTTAGATTTTTGCTGTATGTTCATAGAACTATTTATAAAATTCACCACAGCTTCAGGCTTTTATTACCCTGGGTGAATTCAAATCTCTTCTAATAAACTGTCTTACAGAAGTGTGTAATTGCTATTCTTAAACTGGATTCCAATGATTTTACGTTGTCTTAATTGTATGTATATTTTTTTTTATTCTGTCTATTCTTTTGTATTGTACTGATGTGCCCCATGGCAAGGTCTATAGCCACAGATAAAAATAAAATACATTTTCACAGTAAAAGTCTTTCTATCAGTGTTTAAGGTTCGACCGGTTACCTGAGGGACTGTCTGGCCCTTGGTGACGTATTCATTCCCCACTTTGACCCTGGGGTAGCAAAGGCCTTTCGTCAAGTCCGCAGAGTTCAGGCCCATGAGGTAGGCGACTTTGTCTGCCACTGGGAATTACACAGAAAATGATCAGGCGTGTCTTAAGTGGTGATGAAAACCACACTGTACAAATACAAGTTCATAGAAGGAAGCAGATAAATGGTATGTAATGCAGAATGTTGAAATATATCTGAATATCTTAGTTTAGTGTAAAAGCAAAGGCATGTGTGATTAAATTGGTAGAACTTTGTGTAAATGGTGTTTGTGAGTAACAGTAGAGTTGTTATATATCCCTGTCATGTGTATGAATCTAGAAAGATAACTGTACAATAAGCTTAGATTTCTAACACTTCCTACATTTCATCTCCTTATAAGGTAAAAATTCCTATAAACATGCTCCCTACTGTTGTCAATAGTTAATCTTACATTGTTTTACATATCACTGCTGCCTCTTGGCCAGGTCTTCACCATAACTAAGAAATGATTCTCAATTGACTTACCTAAATAAATAAATAAATCTTTTTTGTTCTGTTGTTTCAGAGCATTGATGAACATTTTGGACTGAAGAAAGTAGGTGTCAAAATGCCATTACATCACTTTTACTTCCCATCAGGCTCAAATGCCTTCATAATCAGGCTTTTCAGCTTGATCTGATTCATATGTGCAGTTATGGAACCACCCATGGTTTTAGATTCAACCAAAAGAGTCCAGATCAAATTCAAAACACTACTTTAAACCAACTACAGGGGGCTACACGAGGAAGCTCATTATCACCAATTAATGAAAGAGCAAAAACAAACAGAAGTTGATCAAACTGAGCAGAAGTAACAGCATGTTGATGTAGCCTGTCTATAAAGGGTGATACAACACATGCAAATGATGATGACAGGATAAATGTGGGTGAAGGCAAAACAAACTGGTCCAAATGTAAAAAAAAACAAAAAAAAACAAAACATGACAAGAACATCACTAAAAACCAGCCCAGCCAGATAATGTGTCTTAAAAGTTTTAAATTCAACCTGTTTAAACCTGCATTAACCTGGACAATAGAATTATAATCCCGTTCCAACAAACCAATAAGTAATGCTGCATTTTGAAGGTGAGTTTCAACCCCTTATCCACTGTAGATCTGTTCTGATGGTGGACCAGACTGTAGTGTAAGTGCAGAGGCTCACCCTCGGTGCCATCGGGCTCCGCCTGTTCCTCCCGCTGCTTCTGCTTGAACTTCATGTTCCCATAATGCATCACAGCGCCAGTCAGCTTGTAGATTGACATTTTTTCTTCATTGGTGAAACCTAAGACGTCAGTGGCAGTCTGTCACACGACAAATGCTGTCAGCAGAATCCAACCCAACATCAGTGCACAGCAGTAGTTTACAAATTCTAGACCTAAACCCAAAAATGTGTCATGAATGGCAATAGAACTGCATTTTTAATGTCTCTTTTTTTTATATTTCATACCATTTTGTTCTTGCAGAGTCTTTTCTAACTGAGGATTCCTTCCATTTCAACAAACAGGTGCTACAGCGTGTTCTTCCAGAGATCATGTTTCCTCTGTTTTAATTCACACATATTGCTGCTGTATATTTTACTCTGTCAATTGGTGACTTTGAGATTGAAGTTTGGGAACACAGTTGTACAGTAACATAGATTTACCTTCCACTATATGGTTTAGGTGGAGTACCTGAAGTTATTTTAGACATCATCTAAACTAAAATGATTTTTCTCAGATCTTCAGATTTCCCCAATTAGTCTCCAGAACACTTAAGCAAGTTTTAATTTAATGTTTTTGTCAAATTGCTGAACACATATAATTAAAAAAAATAGGGATGATGTCCCTGTATCTTACTGACATGTTCTATCAAGAGTCAATAACAAGTTGAATGAAGATCACAACGATGGTGGAACCAGCGCCTTCACAATAGCCTATGGCCTATTGGCTGGTGAGCTATGAATGGTCCAAAATGATACTAAAGCCTCTGAAAAATTAAGGAAAAGCCATTTAAAGCTGTTCTATGTATGACTCACATCTGTGGCGATCAGCTCCTCTTTGTCATCGATACTGGCCACAGAGATCTGCCCCTGACTGATCATGGGGAAGTCGTAAGGGTTCGTTGTTATGAGTAGCATCTCTGTAATGAAAAACATCATTTTAAGTCTTTAAAATATCTGATATCCTAATGTAACAAACTGTGCTGTACAAACTAGAGGTACTTGTACTAGTATTTCTATGTTACATTACTTTATCCTCTACATCTCAGAGACTACTATTGTATCTTTTACTCCCTTACATGTGTTTGACAGCTTTAATAACTAGTTCCTCCTCATACCTATCAGCTCTGATTTGTGTCCGGTGAGTATCTGGTAGAAGATGTGGTAGCTTCTCTCCTCAGATAACTGGAATGTCACTCTAGACTTTTCCAGTAGATCTACACAGATACATAGAATTATTAATACGTGCGTTTTAAGTTGGAATGACTTTAGGAAACACACTTACAGGTTTCAATATCAGCAGAAGCCAGTTTTCCAGTTGTTCCAAAGTGGATTCTGATGAATTTGCCCTGTGAAATAGAAAATCTGAAATGGTGATGGGAGTGTTTTCAACCATTTCTTGGATTGTAAAGAGATCACTTTTAAAAGCACATCCTTACAAATCGGGATGAGTTGTCATTCCGGACAGTTTTGGCATTCCCAAAAGCCTCTAGCAAAGGGTTTGCTGAGATGATTTGATCTTCCAGAGTTCCCTGGAAAAGATAACTATTATTTTCCATTTAATTTTAGGGATATTGTGCTTGTTTCATGTTGTGCTTCCAGTACCTGCATTTTGCCAGGCGATGAGTGCTCTTTCTTGTCACCACCAGCCACCGCGATTGTCGCAAAGTACTGGATGACACGCTTGGTGTTGACAGTCTTTCCTGCACCAGATTCTCCACTGTGAACAGTCAAAGAAACATAAATAACCCCTGAACTCAGACAGGAATCTGTTTAAAACACATTTATCTATTTTTACAATGAAGACTCACGTGATCAGGACAGACTGGTTCTCACGATCTGTTGGCGACATAGAAATACTCGTTTAAGATGTAACAGGAATGTAGAAGACAGTTAAAATAACGTCACTTCATTAGTCATCAGGTTTCCATTTTAATTGTTAAGCAAAATTGGATTAACGAAGCAAAACTAGGTTTCAGTTAAAAATAAACAAACTCAGCTATAAGAAACAAACTAGAAGAGGTTACTGTTTTCCATCTAAAGGAGCTGGGATGCTTTATCATGGATGAGATGAAAAATAATATGGGCTGTTTATCCTTTCTGAGAAGATCCTGCGGTTCATTTTTACTTTGTTACAGAGCTCAAGTTTTCACATACGTGAACTGTACTGTATATAACCTCAACTTCCTGTTACTGTCTGCACTTTCTACAAATGACATGTTAAAAATAGACTGTTACTTTTGAAACATTTCAGGGCAATGATTTATAACTTTTATTTTACATTAAATAGGAAGCTCTTGTCCGGATGGAAAGTCACAATGTTAATGTTAAAATAAGCATAGGGGGCACCCAGACTTGAACTAGGGACCTCTTGATCTGCAGTCAAATGCTCTACCACTGAGCTATACCCCCACAACATTGAACCCACTTTGCATCAGTAAAAATCATATCAACAGCTTTGATAACGTCACAAAAATACAGTTATTTAGTGAATTAGTCAGTGCTTAATTACACACAAAGAAAAAAATGATGCAAGAGACAGATTTGCACATTGGTGCGACGTTAATATTCAATATATTAAGTGTGTTTTTCATTGATTTAAAGTTAAAACATTATATTAATATGAAGTAAGATTTAATTTGACTTTAGACTTTTATACTTTGAGGACATTTCAGAGCCTTGACTTGATTATTTTTTAATACAGTAAAGAAAAAAGTACACCAGTTTGTATTTTCTTTGCTGATATTTTCAAACTTCAGTTACATGTGTGTTATGTTTGGTATGTCTGAAAACAGCCTTCTTACCTGTAAGCATATTCTGATATGCATTATCAGAGACGGAGAATATATGGGGTGGAGCTTCCATGCGCTTCTTGCCCCTGTAGGCCGACACAACCTTCGGGTCGTAAACCGGGAGCCACTTGTAGGGGTTTACAGTGACACAGAAGAGCCCCGAGTAGGTCTGCAGATCACAGTCATAAAACAAACAGATGAGATACACAATAACCTCAACAAATACGGTCATAAAAGCCTCCCACGTCTCACCCACATAAATCATCCAGGCTGCGTAACGATCTTTGAGGTTAAACAGCACTGAAGGCTCGTTGAGGTGGGTCATCATGGCCATGTCCTCAATCTTGTCGTACTTTGGGGGATTCATGGGATGGCAATCTTCCTCCTTGACTGTTACAGTCTAGAAAAAAATCGATTCAGGACAGTAGAGGAGTGGAAATGTTATTGATAAGGGCTGCAGCTAACAATTACACACTTTATGGATTAACCTAGAGCATCAATGCATTGAAATGTCAGAAAAAAGAAATAGCTGGTTATGATTTCCTCAGCAAAAGGGGATACGCGCTGCATTTTTTATTCAAGCAGTGACAAAAATTCAATATTATTGAGTTTAATCTCAGGTTTAACAAAGAAAAGCATCAAATCCTGACATCTAAGAAGACACACCTGTGAAACAGTTGCTGATAACTGATTTTTTTTTTTTGATTGATAAGTTGTGGAGATGCCTGTAAATATTCGAACATTTGACCATTACAATTTGTGATTAGTGTGTTCAGCAGGAGCTTAACCTAAAAATACACATATCCATTAATGATTTTGAGCGTATCATACAGAATGCAGTGTGGTAGGAATCTCATTGTTTATAATAATAATAACGATAATAATACTTTTTTGAGGCCATCCTGTTATTGGGTCTTTAAAAAACAGTCAGGGAGCAGAGACAAAGATAGAGGGGCAACTACACACTGAAAATGGCAAGTTTTGACAAAGTTACACTTAAATTTGTTTTTTTTTTAAACCATGGATTTAGTCCATTTAATACCATGGATCAGTTCCCTATGAGTCAATATTCAACCATAACAACATCTCCCTGACAGTATCTAAGGAAGGTACGGTCACTGCATCCTACACTCAGCGCTGCATGAGATGAGTGGGATTCATTTAATGAAATACAAACTGGACCGACAACACAGAGACTGATCTCCAGCACTGGACCAGATCTAATGAAGTGTAGTATAAACTGCAGGGGACCACATTTCAGTTTTTGGGTTCTTTAATGCAACTGAGTTTAGTTCATTTCAGAGGCTTATTCTGTTTTTATGAAATGCATCGATGAGTGAATACTACAGTTTCATTGCTATTCTCATTAGGGCTTTGCAATATCGCACATCAGTATCACTTTGATGTCAACATGTGCAACAGTCACATGGTCCTAAAAAAAGGAAAACTTACAGTCTTCATTTAATTAATGACTAAATTTAGTCTCAGACCTGGAAGCTCTTGGAGTTTGTATTTCCTGTCCATGTTGACTAGAACACATGAAAAAATGTGACTCCAGACGACATATGACTGAGCATATTTGACTGCCACAGATATACTATTAATTGTAAAATGGTTGTGGCTCCATTATTCATCAGTGGAAACAGTAAATATAACATTTTTTTAAAGTCACCTCGTCTGCTTCAGTCTTTGCGGTGACTTGTCCGTTGTCTCTGTTCTGAATCACAGCTTTGATATATAGTTCTTTGGAATCAGGGACGAAGCAGGCTGTTCTGGCGTCGAATGGCCGGTTCTGAGCCTCCACTCGCTCCTTCTCCGGTTTACGAAGAAAGACGGCCGCCGGCCCGTACTGGGCCATCTCAGCGTCGCTACTCATGTTGGTATCTGACAAAAATATATAAATATATCCAAGTTGCACATTAGGAGAATATGATGATGATGTGTAAGGATCAATTTAGGTAAAAATAAAAACATTTTGAGCGGTAGTGAAATGGAAAATTTCAAGAAATAAAATGCAAGATTAAAGATGGAAATGTATGAGAGGATTCAGATATTCTCCAAAAACAAGAAACAATCTGCGGATTTACAAGAAAATATATTCTCTGGGATTATAAAATCAAAAAATTGACAGAAAAATATTTTAATGATCAAAGCTGAGGGAAAAAATCTTGAGAAAACAAGTAATACTCTCTGATTAAGTCATAGATTTACAAGAAAAAACTCAAACTTTTTTCTAAATTCTTCTAAGTTCTAAATTTAAGAGGAAACAACTTACAAATTATAATGCCTGACTTTGCATTTATTCAACTTTAACTTTCTATTTTTTCCAAGTTTTCTCATGTAAATATCTGAGTTTTTTCCTCATAAATGTAAAATTTTGATCTAAAAAATTCAACTTCTAAACGGTCATTTAGATTTTTTTTTTTTTTTGTGGATAATGTATATCTCACTTACTAGGTTTACACTCCTCAGCAGAAGTGGGTCAAGTGTTTTATCCTGCAAATAAACCAAACACATTACTTAGCAAACATTGGTGTAGATCAGTTTTGTCAGGTATCCGTGTAAGAGTGAAAAATGTCAGATCTTACCGGTGATCAGCGAACAGCAGGCGTTTAAATGAGCACCTGCAGGAGGCCGATGCTGCTTTTATTAAGACGGATGCTCCAGTGACGATCCAAACTTGGCAATGTCCTTTTGCATGCCAATCAAGTCGCATTATCGATCTCTGCCGGGTACTTAAATATGCCACAGGATCTGCCAGTGGTAATAGGAACATGTCGGCGGTGGCAGGTGACGATGCTCCAACTCTATTTTTACACCCCTTCCAGACTGTCGAGTGCTGTCATTAGCTTTGAAGGTTCATGTTGTGTTTGCTGACTTCCCTTTCCCTTTCGAGGTATTTAAGAGGATAAACCATGTGTAACTCAGTGTCTCCATGATGCATCTTAACCTTCAAGACAAAAACCACCTGCTCATCCACCTCTAAAGGCACCTTGCATGGATTTACAAGCTGACAGCGTGTTGAGCTCTGGAAAACATTACAGGACCCCTGGTTTTACTATTTATAGAGACGAGTTTGAGTAAAATGAGCATCTTTGTTTATCTAGAAACTACAAGGAACATTTTTCTCAAATTTGCAGTCATCTAGCGCAGAGGTGTCAAACTCATTCTAGTTCAGGGGCCATATTCACCCCAGTATGATCTGAAGTGGGCCAAACCAGTAAAATAATATGCATAATAACCTTTAAATGATAACTCTAAATATTCTCTTTGCCTTCGTGCAAAAAAGTAGAAGTGCAATTTTAACAATATTATGCCTCAGCTTTTCAATTACCGTACACATTGTCTTGCAGCTTACAGATCACAGTGGACCTACAAAGGAAAAAAAAAAACATATAGTAACAAACAGAATGTTGTTAAAATTCCTATTATTTTTCTAGTTTTCTTCAGGTTGTTCATGTTTAGATTACTCATATTTTTTAAAATGATTTTTTTAATAGTAAATGGACATTTTCATTGGATAATTTTACTTTTTCAAATGAAAACAAAGAGAAAAATGTGTTTATCCACTTGATATCAAATTGGCCTCTGACCTGAAATGAGTTTGACACCTTTTGATTGTTAATATCTGTAAATATCTGGACCGGATTAGACCCATTAGTGGGATGTTTTTGGCCCACAGGCCGTTTGTTTACCACCCCTTATCTAGAGCATTTATTTGCAGAGTTTTCAGGCCTTGAATCATCATCAATCAATCATCAACTATGAAATTTTCAGTATTTTTATTTAGTGTGGTCTGGGTTTTTCAGGTGTTTTGAGGGAAGGTTTGATTTACAGAACCCGAAAAACTAACGATGAAAGAACGCCTGACATCAAGCAAGATTTGCAAAACCATTATTTATTTAAGATCCCATATTGGGCAAAGTCATTTTATTTGTTTACACCATGAATCATTAACACTCGACCCGCAGCAGAGCTCAGTAATGAGCACCCGGAGATAAATCAGAAGCCAAACTTTTAACGGCAGAAGAAGCCTGTGGGTGATTTTAACTGTGACTTATCATTTATTACCCCTTAGTATTTATGATAACCTACTTCCAGTCTCATGTGTCATGGTCTGAGCTCTCTGACATGTCGTGGAACACCGTAATCTGGAGGGCAATTTGATTTCCACCTGCACCACGTCCAGCAGTGGAGTGGACTGAGTTTAACGAGTAAAAGTCATAAATAATCTTACTTACACAAGACTTTTCCCCACTTCTCTGGACTCTGTTCAAACACTACAGAAAATTTGGGAGTATTTTTTAGGCAAGTTGGGGATTAAATATGTAACTGCTATTTGTTTTTTCAGATTCAATTAGATTCGACTGCTCTGCTCTATGATTCGAGGCAGAGGGTTTGGAAGGTGTTATTTATTTTCCACAGCAGTGTCTTCCATCTTTATATTCAGTCTGAGGTGGACCAAGCTCATTCTTTTTTTTTTTTTTAACCCATAAAGACCTAGTGCTACTTTTGTGGCAATTCACAAATGAGTTTTTTCTCTCCTTTGAACTTTTCTTAAGTGATTTATCACCATTTATTCCAATATTATGCTCAATATTTTTGCAATCTTAAGTGAAAATCTGGTGTTTTCCTATATTCAATTTACAGATTATGACTGATGTCCATAAAAGCTCAAATTAAAGCTGAATGTTATTATATTAGAAAAAGAGAAAATTGGGTCATATCTGATGAGAATGAAAAGATGACAAACTGTTTTTACACCACTTATTTACATGGATTGATAGGATTATTGGATCAACAGGTATTAAATATTTTATGTCTGTAAATTATTTTGGTCACCAGTGGATGTTTGGGTCTTTATGGGTTAAATGTACTAATAGGAATAGCAGTTTAATAACTAATATCTTAGATTTGTAGATTCTCTTGGTTGCTTGCAGCTGTTTGTTTTAGTGTTTAAGACTGTACAAAATACAGACACAGTCCTAGGAACACATGATACAGACGAAATAAATTACAATAAAAATATTTTCAAACTGAACATCTAAACCCTCTCAATGTCCCTGGTGTAGATTCACACCAAGGTCAGAAACAGCCAGTGTTTGCGAGTTAACACGTAATGATGTCCGCTGTGCTGGACTTGAGGCTTTGTGCCACATTTAGACGGTGCCTGGGAGAGTGTGTGAAACTTAAGCGGTCATCATATTAAAGGGGAACAACAAGTGGAACAAGTGTGAACAGCAGCCTGAACATACTTCACACTTAGAAACCAGGAGAAACTGACCTGAATAACTGAAGAAAAGAAATTACCATAACTATAGTTTGCCATCGTTGTCTATGCCTGATAGGAAAGAATTTGCATATTATCTCTTCACATAAGACTGTTGACTTCATATTAAAAACAAGATGCATATAAACATTTATATAAAGTTGGTTAAGAGGAGCAATGTTGTTTTTACTTTACTTTACAAACATGGTCATCTTTCAAAAGGGAATTTTATGGCCATTTAAGAAACACATTTTAAGCATTAAGAATTTCTACATCAATAAAACAAAGCAAATTTTTGAGTCTTAATACCTAACACTGATTTTTTTTTGTGTTTCAATGCGCAATGTATTGTATTTCTACTTTGTGTACGTCTTTGTTTTTGCAGCTTTATAATTGTAGCCCATTACAGAAATTGGTAGATACTTTTTATTCCACTGCACTGGTACTTTTCTGGTAACACACATGAATAGTGCAGTAAAATCAACTCATACGATTAGGCATGTTATGTGTTAGTATATTTATGATAAGAATCTAATGGAGCCTGGTTTTCCACTGTGTGGTGATTGGATAACTGTAGAGTTTGACAATAAGCTGTTGGACAATGTTTCTCCAGTTAGTGTTAGAGCAACCGACAACCTGTCACCTCATGAAGCGTCCTCCTCCTCTTCCTCCCCCAGACACTTCCTCTTCACTCGGAGGTTACCTTCAGCTCTTGTTCGTAGCGCTCTGCTTGTGAAAGTCATACATGTACAGCTGTAACTCTAACCCTGCTTCAGCAGGGATTTCTACAAATGTCATGAATGTACCAGCTGCTGACAGGACTAAAAAAGATGGATTTTGATGAAGACCGCTTTAAGTCGCAGGCTTTCCACGAAGCCCAAGTGTCAGAGCCGGGTTATTCTGGATTTTATCTCATCTCTTGGGTTTCAGTTTCTGCTGCCATCTAATGTTTAATGTGATTTATTAAAGTTAAACTAAAGAAAAACTGCGGTTTTAAGAGTAGATTATCAGGATCGGTTGTGAGTTTCAGTTTAAGTGAGGACATGATTTTATCAACACTTTCATCTGACTGAAATCCTGGTTTAATTAATTTATTCACAGACATCTAATCTGTACATATAAATCATGTTCTTACAGCAGTTATCAAGATCCAATTTATCTGTTACAATGAACTCACTTCAGCTGTAAGAGTTGCTTTATATTTTCGGCCTGTAACTAAATTGAAAAGGTGGGTTTAATCTCCTAAATTCTAGATATTCTTTCGTGTCTGGTTCCATTTGAGAATTTTTACGCAGGATAGGTCAAAATAGAGCAATGGGAAATTAAAACTGCCCCTCTATGAGAGATTTGTTGCCCAAAACTGAAGGAAGAAACTTTCTAATTAAAAAAAGATCAATATTTTCTTGGACATAAAGCACTAATCTGACATTATTATTATTTGTGAGATTCCTGCTTTGACCCCTTACTCTAAATGACTGTTATTGTGATATGTTTTTTATTAAGTATTATTTCTATTATTCATGCAGGTTGGCTGGTTTCTGTCCTGCTTATTGAATAAGAGGTCCAGCAGAAACACTGATCCTCCTGTTATCACCACCCACCCAGGCCAACTGCCTTCAGCTGTGGTGGGCATCAGAGATGGACCTCATAGATTCTAACCAGCACAACCTGGACTCAGGTTATTATGATCTTATAATACTTTTATTAAACTGAGGAGAAACTCTGAACATTGATTGAATCTGTGACTAAAAAATGACTAATCATAAAATTAAAGAACTGTGACGCACAAGAGACACTGTGTACTTTGAAATAATAGTTAGTTATTTTAAGTTATAATGATAGTAAAGACTGGTTTTCATTACACATTTAGAGCTAAAACTGATCAGCTGTTTTTGTGCTGTGCATGTCTCAGATTGAATTTATTATTTTAAGACTCCAAATAGTTTTGACCCAAAGTCTTGATGTCACAAATCCCTTCAGCTGTGGGTGGATATGAATAGACTGAGAATGTAAACATGTTCTTAAAATAAAAATGGAAATACAATTAAATCAGATTTAACAGGCTTCGTTAGTTTAAGACACTAAGGGACAGTTTGTGAATAATGATGAACATGGAGTGTCTCCATCTTTTGGTTGGGAATTTGTATTGCAGGCCGCAAGAATTGAGTTCTTTCACATTCATGTCAGTCTCTTCTGGAAAAAAAGCAGGATTCTCCATTTAAACATTGATAATACAATTGTGACCATTGTATTGATGAAGTTAACTAGACCAACCTAGTAAAGTTAATGGTGTAAAAAGTACAAAAATCACTATATTTCTCCTCTAGCTAGAACTTGAAGTGCAATTAAAAGCTTAAGTACAGGGACCTACATCAACACTGACATTATCACTAGAAATCACTCTATGTATTTTATCATTTTTTTGACAATTCTTGTTGCAGCTAAACCCCAATGGAAAAGAGAGTTTGTTATATGGTCTGTCTGACCTGCAGGAATGAGCACCAAGGAATAGTAATTTTCCATCAAAAGTGATTAAATTCCACTGCCATCATGAAAATATCTGATGTATTTTCCATCGTGATAAGAATTCATTTTTAGTTCAGGTCAATGTGTACCTGATGGCAGCGTCAGCGTTCCTGGAACATCTCAAACTCTACTGTTCACAGACTTTGAAACACAACGGAGACCAGATCAGTTATGTTGAACTTTATTAAAGCACAAACTGTTCAACCCTTCAGAATGAACACTCTGTACTTCGTTGTATTTATACAAATAGGTTAGTAACTGAATCCCTCTAAGATGAATTATATTGTTTTTATCCTTACTCTGTATATGTTATAAATACAGAATAACCTTTAAGAACCTAGAAACTACTTTTCAGGTGACTTACAAATTTATTTTTGTCTACATTTAACCTTTCCTGAGTTATTGATAACCATTCATCATATTATTCCCAGCATGTTGCATCTTTCAGTGAAAAATAAATATCTTCCTGTAATTAATTTACTGCTCATGTAGAACTAAAAGTAAATTCAAAGATTATTATATCAAAACAGAAGAAAACATAACCTCTCAGAAAAATATCATCATTAACTGCACATAAAAACAAGTGTCTAAAACCACTGTTATTTTGTCAAACTCCATTGGTTTTACTGGTGAATCAATGTTACAGAAGATGACGGTGTTTCTGAGCCTCTGAACGTCCAAATGGGTCAAATCTGATGACCATAAAAAGATGAGAAACTGCATTTTATCTGAATTATTTACATGTATTGACAGGATTAGTGGTTCACTAATTAGTAAACATTTTAGATCAGTAGATGTTTTTGGTCTTGGTGTGTTAATATAAGCAGCTTCATGTGGGAGTAGACGGTGCTTTTAGATATTCTGATTAACTATTACAAACATAATCTGGCCCAGAGCAGGTTATGTTTGCATGTCAAGTTGTCTCACTTGGGTCAGTCAGTGATATTTGTTGATATTTTCTGTCTGATTCTTTATCATCATCATATAATATCTTAACAGATAAATGCTGACAGTCGCTGCTGTAGCGTCAAAACCCGACATGTAAGTGGTATCTTTGTTTCGCAGATTTTTAATCCCCTTTGCCAACAATATCCCGGCTCTTGGCCCGCAATTTATTCAGCTGGGATTCTGCGATATCAGCTCGCTCCTCAGCTTCCTCCAGCTCATGTTGCACCTTCCGAAATTTAGCCAAATGGACGCTGGTTTGTTCTTCCTGAGTGTGACAGAAAACAGTATGGGAAGGGAGAGTTTATAGGATGATTCATGCCACTGATATAGGTGATGTACCGGAAGTGATCAAGTGAATGTTAATGCAGCGGTGGCTCCTTATAATGACAAATAAATGCAACTACTCCTTGACTTTCTATGTAACATCAGCCTTCTCTTTACTATGATGTCTAGAAATGGAAATGTAGTGACAGAGAAAAATGTATTCTGTTTCATGCTTTATCCCGTCAGTCTGAGACCATAGACTTTACATGCAGTAACTGGGATGAGTTAACATTGTTTAAACCCTCTAGACCTGTGTTTAGTCAGAGATTTGTTAATAACTTCTGGGCGAAGTCAAGTGAAGGTTAACATCTGGTCAAAAAATTTAATTACAATAATCTACACCAAACTTATATTTTTGTGAAGGTAATTACTTATATTTTCAAGAAAATATATTTTGAAATGAGAAAAAATGTGTGGAAAAAAAAAAAGTTTGAGGAGTTTTATGACTGTGGATGTTTGTAAAGTGTCAGTTTTCTAACATCATCCTGGGTTCATCTTATAAACTCTCATAAATAAACTAAATGTATTCCAATTACATTGATATTTGACTATTATGCTATTTAAGTCATATTCTAAACAGTGTTTAAAATTAATAAATGCAGATATTTATGCAAAATACATCTGAATATAATGTTAATATTATTTGTATGTTTTAAATATTGTGGAAAAAAAGTATATGACATTGGTAACCGAAATAAAATGTTTAATTTGTTATTTACTTTTGTTGTCCATCCGTGACATTTTTGGCTTTGTCCATCTGTGATGCTGCCATTTTTCAAAACTCTTGCAATTTAGGTATGATACAATATTTTTTTTCCTCTAACAACTTTACAATTATGTGGAATATTTGTCTGAAACTTGTCTGGTTCAAAAGTTATGAATCAAAGAGTAGTGAGCGGTCCATCCGTGACGCCCTTGACCTCGCACTTCTATTTTTTTATCGATTGTCCATTTGATAAAATACAAAAACTGACAATCTTTGCAAAAGCATATGTTTATGTCTATATATGTTTTGAAGTAAAGGGTATTTTAGCTGTGTGATATGAAGAAAAATCATGTAATATTTGATTGATAACAACATTCCAGCTACAGAGGTTACCTTGATAGGCCACTGCCTAAACCTGTGACTCCAACAACCTGATGTAACTGAGTCACGACAAATCACCACACAGATCGTCACACAAATCAGTCAATGGATTCATCCTTACTCACCGACTCTTCACACTGCCTCTTATATGCCTTCACTTTCAGTTGCAGGTTGTTGACCAAATCCTGGAGTCTGGTTACATTTTTCTTTTCCTCCTCCCCCTAAAATATTATTGCTTTTATTATATAACAGTCTTACTCTCACAGTATTTTGCATATTTTAAGTCACAGTTTGTTAAATTCACTGTTATATAAGTGGATATGCCACTGACCTGATAAGTGAGCTCCTTAATTTTCCTTTCATATTTCCGAACGCCTTTCATGGCCTCACCACTGCGTTTCTGTTCTGCCTCCAACTCGTTTTCCAGGTCACGTACCTTTAGAACATGTTTACTATAAATGACTGTTCCGTGTATTTTTATACATAATAATTTAATGCTGTTGTTGTTGTTGTTCTTACCCTGGCCTCCAGCTTCTGAAGCTCCTTCTTGCCTCCTTTCAGCGCCAACTGCTCAGCTTCATCCAGGCGCTGCTGCAGGTCTTTCACTGTGGCCTCCATGTTCTTCTTCATCCTCTCCAGGTGAGCGCTGGTGTCCTGCTCCTTCTTCAGCTCCTCTGCCATCATTGCAGCCTGGATGCAAATGTCAAATCAAGTGTTGAAATTTAATCTGTGCATCCAACCTCAGAGTCCAGCCATCCCTCATTTTAATGACTCTCTACAGTGGTTTTATGGCAAGGACTTACATCCACGATGGCTTTTTTCGCTTTCTCATCTGCGTTTCTCGCCTCCTGCACTGTGTCCTCCACCTCTGACTGCAGGTGAGCTAAGTCAGACTCCATCTTCTTTTTACTGTTGAGGAGGCTTCCATTCTGCTCAGAGATGAGAGTAGACAACATGAATTTTAATCATATCCTGGTTTTACAATGTGGCAATTCTTTCCTCTACACATTCTTTTTCATGCACCATCTGTGTTTACAGATGTTATTCTGGATATATGGTTCATGTAAACAGGATATTCCATTTAGGTTCTTTGGACATGAATGCAGTCAGCTGTGATTTTCTTGCACTTCTCAACAGGCCTGTTGTTTGTTTACAGTCACCTCCATGTGTTGGACGCAAACTAACAAGACAACAGCTTTTCCTGCTGGAGTGGAGATTTTCAGCTACAAGAAAAGCTTTCATTACCGGTCAGAATGAAGAACAGTCCTACTTTTGATATTTATCACAGATTTGCTTCTAACACTGCATTCATGTGCTACAGGGAAGATGATTCTTTCCACTTCGAAATTATGAGTGTGTTGTGTTCAAGTGCTTTTGTTGTCGTAGCAAAATGAAAAATGGCTGACATGATCTTTATTTTGTGACCTGCTACTTGGGTGAAACAGTTTTGGACATGTGAATTCATCTGCTATGGCATTTTTTTGGCAATTTTTTTTTTTGCAAATTGTGTATAATGTGCAAAATCATCAGCTAACAGCAGCAGAACATGAATAAAAATATTATCATTCACAATGAATCCCTCATTGTTCTCTGCCACGTTGAAAAGGTCAAAGGTTATTTTCATCTCAGCAGCATGTGTATTAAAATTTTCACCCAGTTCTCTAGTGGAAAATACAACGTGACAGGGTATTCATGTACAATTTTCAAGTTTGTGGCTAGCATTTGCTATATTTCCTATAGCATCTGAAAGCAGGATAAATGGGTTTGAAGATATAAGCAAATGTTGCAATGTTGACTTTTGGAGAAATAAAGATGGAAGTTAGAAGGCTAGCACTGGTGGAAAACTATGAAAAAGCAAAATGCACAAAAGGCTCTTACTGTTTTACTTCTTGATATTTTGACTTGTCAAGTTTTGCTGCAGAGTTTCAGAATTTTTCAAGAATCCTGTCCAATTGTGATTTTAAATTATGACATAGAACTTACAGCGATACAAATGGTGGACACAGGACCCAATAATCAACGAGGTCCTTGTGTAAAAGCAGTCATCGTCTCCTCACCTGAGAGTGCAGCAGTTGGATCCTCTCACTGACATCAATCAGTTCCTGCTCTGCCAGTTTGCGACTTCTCTCGGATTGCTCCAGTGCTGCCCTCACCTCCTCATTCTCAGCCAACATCAGGCCGTTGCGGCGTTCAGCGATCGCCAGCTGCTCCTTTAAATCCTCCTGTGTGTGTATGACTTCATCCAGATGGACCTGTGTGTCCTGTGACAAAAGGCAAGGTTTCTGAGCATTACTGTATGTGAATATAATGACCAGTCATGGTGAGATTTACATTTAAAAGCACTAAGACCTTCAGCTGACACTGCAGGTTTCTCATCAGTTTAGTTGCCTCAGCTGCCTGGCGGTTGGCGTGACCCAGCTGTATCTCCATCTCATTCATGTCGCTCTCCATCTTCTTCTTCATCCGGACAGCATCGTTCCTGCTGCGCGTCTCGGCATCCAGTGTGCTCTGCAGGGTGTCCACAGTCCTCTGGTGGTTCCTCTTCAGCTGGTCAATTTCTTCGTCTCTCTCCGCCACCTTTCTGTCCACCTCTGACTTGATCTGGTTCAGCTCCAGTTGAAGGTGAAGGATTTTAGCCTCCTCGTGTTCCAGAGAAGACTATGAGGACAGAAATGAACTGGGCATTACAATTAAAATGATGGAAATACACATGAAAACATAGAGAAGTGATTTCTAAACTTTCTCTGATCTGTTATTTATGTTGACCAGTGATGCCAAACTAATTTTCTTTCAGGAGTCACATTCAGCCCAATTTGATCCGAAGTGGGTCAGAGTACATAAATAATAGCATAAATAATGATTAATAACAGTAAAATAATAGCATAATAACCTATAAATAATGACAACTCAAATTTTTTTCTCTTTGCAAAAAAAAATTTAAGCATGAAAATATTTACATTAACAAACTATCCCAACAAAAAAGATTTGAATAACCTGAAAAAAATGGAAATTTCTTAAGAAAAATAAGTGCAGTTTTAACAGAGCTATGCCTCAACTTATCATTTACACATGTGTATTATGGATCAGATCAACAAATACATAAAATATTTAGTAACAGGCAAAATATTGTTAAAATTGCACTTAATTTTCTTTAGACATTTCAGGTAGTTCATATTTGTTCAGGTTATTCACATTTTATTGTTAAACGATGGTTTGTTAAGGTAAATTTTTTCACAATTTAATGTTTGTTTTTTTACACTAAAACAAAAAGTCAGATTTGGAGTTGTCATTATTTATAGACATAATTAAATGTTATTTTTTCACATTAAACCAAGAAGAAAATTTGGAGTCAAGTTATTATGCTATTATTTGTACTTGAGATCATATTGGTTTGTACCTTTGACTGTTAATATCTTCAGTGTAATTTTTTCACTTTGTAAATTCATCCTGTGAGCTGCACATTTAACACCCATAATGTAAACATCATGAAAACGATGTATGGAATACTTTTTAAAGTTCTACTTTTTCTGATTTGGAGTTATAAAACAAACCTCAACTTCTTCGAGAGCTGCCTGAGTGTCTCTCTTTTCCTGTTCGGCCTGCTTTGCAGCTTTCTCCAGCTCATGAATCGTTTTCGCAGACAGCCCAACTTGCTCAGTGATATCTGAAATCTCCTCTGAAAATGCAGATAAAAAGTCTTTGTAGGTAAAACTCAAATTCACAGCTTTTATGTTAGTATCAAAACAGTCATTTCTCCTTACGCTGGAGGTTTTTATTCTCTCTTTTCATGGTGTCCAGATGATCCAGAGCCTCCTCATAAGAATTCTTCAGCTTGAAGAGTTCTGTACTTAACAATCTAGACTCTCTCTGGGACACTTCCAGATCTGATTGACCCTCCTCATATTTCTGTTTCCATTCAGCCAGAACCTAAAGGATGACCAAACAGTGGAGTCAGTAAAGTCATGAGAAGATGCAAATGAGAGTGTATGTGTAAGTTCCAGAGAGAGAAATGCCTTGTCAAAGTTCCTCTGCTTCTTGTCTAAGGTGGCACTGGCTGCATTCGACCGCTCCAGCTCCACCATCAGGTCCTCCACCTCGGCCTGCAGCCTCTGCTTTGTCTTGTCCAGTGATGCACATTTGACATTTGCTGCCTCTGTCATTTCCTCGGATTCCTGCAGCCGCTGAGCCAGCCTTTTCCTTCAAAGCAAACAAAGACTCTGTGAAGAAGGTTAAACTGATTATCTGTTAGACAAACTGTCTTTCTTGTCTGATGGTGGGAAACTGGTACAAAACTTCATTAGATCTAGATCAGGCCTGCATGGTATGAGCTCAACCTGCAACGTGCAATAATTTCACTATACTTCTTTTAGTTCTTTGGTCTAGTAAATAACAATAAATGAATTATTTCTTGACATTATGGCTGAACAGTCCGTACTTTGCCTCCTCGAGCTCCTCCGTGCGTTGAATGGCGTCCGTCTCATATTTGGTTCTCCACTGCGCCACCTCGCTGTTGGCTTTGGACAGGCAGCGCTGCAGCTCGGCCTTAGCTTCCTGTTCCTCCTCGTACTGCTCTCGTAACAGCTCACAGTCATGACGGGACGACTGCAGACCATGCGCCAAGGCGTTTTTAGCCTGAGAAAGGGGCCAACACCAAACTTAAGAACGCCACCAGTTAAATTAAAATGTGAAAATCTCTTCAGCCTCCCACTGAAAACTTTAAAGAAAACTCTGATCCACATATAGTACTGAGATGAAGTACCACTCTTTGTATTCATTATTGATTTTATAAGGATTATAATGTGTGCAAATGATTAATTCATCAATACACGTACATAACAATCTGAAGAAGGAATAAAGTATCTTGATATGCTTGACACTGGAAATGAAACACTTAGCATAAAATTTTGATTCAGATTTTTCCTGTCAGTGATTGCTCCATTCTCATGCCCAAAGAATGACAAGTTATTCATATTAATTCTGTCGAGTATGGCAGCCAGCCCATGTAAGTTATATCATGAATAATAGGACAAATCCAGCGGCTTTGTTTCATCGTTGATGATATTTCATACTTACATTAGAGTTTATTTGGTGTGTTTCATACCTTAACTTCCTCGTCCAACAGCCTCTTTAACTCTTCGATTTGCTGACTCCCAACAGATTTGCTTCTGTTTAACTGGGAAAGAGTGGTTTCCTTTTCTTCCAGCTGTCGTGTAAGATCACCTGTTAAGGACACAAATTAATTTATGAAATGTGTTTTTCTATGTTTTATTTAATCTTATATAATAATCTTATATTAACAGACATACCACTTTCTGTTTGCAGACGAGCACTGAGTGTTGTATAATCACTCAGAGATCTCTGGGCTTCATCTGCTTTGGTCTTATATTCATTCATTTGATCTTCAAGGCTCCTGCACAGTTTCTCCAGATTAGCCTGAAATATAGAGCATCAGCATCACTTTTATTAGTCTGTGGTTCATTTATTTGGGTATTTGGACCCTAATACTTCAAAATTTTTAAATTTGAATCCTCCAGGTGCTGAAAATCTATGTTTATATTCATTTTGGCAAAAATCAAGTGGATTCCTACAACCCGTTTCAATTCCTGCTTAATTTGTTACTTATATAACTAGTTACGTCACATCATTTGCACACATAAGGTCCAGACTTCCGGTGAACAATTCTCCACTTCTTTAAGAGTCAGTTCTGTAGAAACGAGTCAGGTTCCTCCAGGTTCTATTAACAGTCTAATACCTTGCTTTTCAGGACAGTCTCCATGCTGCTTGCCATGTCATCGATCTCCATTTTCAGCTCACTCTTCTCTTTCTCCAGTTTCTGTTTGACTCTTTGGAGGTTGTCAATCTGCTCGCTGAGTTCTGCGACGCTGTCGGCTTGTTTCTTACGCAGGGTCGCACTGATGGCTTCGTGCTGTAGCGTGGACTCTTCCAGGTCACGACGTAGTCTCTGAAACTCAGCCTCTCGCTTCTTGTTGAGCTCGGCCTGGGCAGCGGTGGCTCCTCCGGCCTCCTCCAGACGCTCACTGATCTCCTCCAGCTCCCGAGACAGATCACACCTCTGCTTCTCCACTTTGGCTCGAGCTGAGCGTTCAGCCTCGATCTCCTCCTCCAGCTCTTCAATACGAGCCTATGGTTTAATTGTATAAACTAGTAAAAGTATGTGCTGGACATACTGACTAAAATATTGTGTATCAGTGACATACTTGCAACTCTTTGATCTTCTTCTGGAGCTGAGTGCTGATGGCTTGTTCATCATCAACTTTGCTTTGCAAGTTGCTGATTTCAAAATCCTTCCTGAAAAGAGGTCCTCTTAGTTTTCTTTATTTACATTTATATTGCTGAATCACTAAACACACGATTACTTAAGTCATCCTTATATTTTTGTCCATATTACATAAAACATCAGTAGTTCAGAAGTTTAAACAGTGTGTGTACTTGTATCTAAGTGGACTTTTTGTTCTTAATCAAAACATACGAAAACCTTGCATACTTTAAAGTAATTACTGGATGAATGTGCAAGTTGTAGAATAATCTTGCTTTCTTTTTTTGGAGAATATTTTTAATTACTGCAAACTACAGGTTAACGCAGCAGACTGATAATATAACAGCCTAGACTAACTGTTGAACCAACAATGGAAATCAGTAACAAGTAGTACATACGTAAATAAATAAACTCACTTCTTCAGTCTTTCTTCATTTTGCTGTCTCTCGTTCTCCAGATCCATGACGGTTTCCTGGCACAGCTTCAGATCTCCTTCCAGTTTTCTTCTGGATCTCTCAAAGTCTGCGCGGATCTTCTTCTCCTGCTCCAGTGAACACTCCAACTGCAAAAAATGTATGTCAACCTTTAATCCATTGGAAATAATTCAGATAAATATGCACTGAATCTATGGGACTTCAGCAGCATGTTAATGTATTGTACCAGGGGGTTAAAATTATTGTACTTTGAGGCAAATAATTATGTGAAAAAATCATTAGGTTCGTTTTTTCTGTTTTTTCCTCTTCATCTGTCCTAGGCCTCATTGTTCACATGTAAACTAAAAAATAATTCAAGTAATAACTGCATACTGTCCTGTAAGTTTCAATATAAAACAACAGAAATTTCAGACACCTAAAGAGAATCTGATTAATAATAGTATAATAATAGTAACAGCTTTACTTGCAACTCATTTTCATCATCACAAGCATAAACAGCAAGAAATCAAAAGTGGGAAGAGACGTATGATTGGACATTACATAGAGGTTTATGTTCGAACCTTCATACCTTAAAACCAGGTGCAACATTTGGAGGTTTAACTTGAATGTCAGTAACTCTGATTAGATTCATATGTAGTACAGTTACAGTAAAAATAAAATAACTATTGTTCATTGAGCAATGCTAGAAACTTCTCAAACATAAAATTTTAATCAATTCCTTACATCATCAACCTGCTGCTCCAGCTTCATCTTGAGCTTCATCAGGGAGTTGACCTTATCTTCTTCAGCCTGGAGGTCATCTAGAGTCTGCTGATGCACCTCCTGCAGAGCTTTGATCTCCTTTGATGACTTCAGCAGGTTTTCTTCAAGAGTGGTTAGTTCCTCTACCAAATTCTTCACCTAAGAGGCAGATTTACTTTTAATATAAAGGTGAAACTATAAAGGTTATTGTGTTTGAAACAAATCACAAATACTTCAATACTGTACTTCAGTTTTTTTGTACTTTTACTCCTTACATTTTAATACAAATATCTGTCATTTCTACTTTGTACATTTTCAACAGACTTGTTACTTCAGTTTTAATGCAAGTAAAAGGAAATATCCAATGTTTTTATTTTGCATCATTGTATCCTTTCATAACATCCTCACTTTTTAAATTTATTTTAATCTAAATGGATAGAACAGTAACATAGGAATGAACATCCTTTGGTGAATATATCAGGGAATATAACATACAAGAATAACAAGATGAAAACAACGCTTCTACTTTTACCACAGTGTACATCTGTACTTCAATGGAGTAAATAAACTGTGAACTTCTGGTAATGATCCACACGTTTACAACATGGTGAAATTATCAAAGGTACCTTATTTTCTGTGGCGTATTTCTCCTTCTCCACTTTGGCGATGGTGAGTTCCAGGTCGTCAATGTCTTTTTTGAGCTCCGAACATTCGTCCTCCAGCTTCCTCTTCTTTGCGGTGATCTCAGCATTGATCTCCTCCTCTTCCTCCATCCTCTCAGAGAATTCTTTAACTTTAGCCTCCAGGTGTATTTTGCTCTTTATTAAGCCTTCACACCGTTCTTCAGCATCACACAGGTTTTCCCTCTCCTAAAGAATGGGTTCCACAAAGGGGTGAATACTGACACAGATTCTGATCGTTTAAGTTTATTTAAGAGATAACATTCATTAACCTGGTCGAAAAAGCAAAACAAATGCCAACAGACTGATGCAGAGGTTTTGATCAACCTGAAGAGATATATTTCATTTAAAAAAAATTTGGATTTACGTTAGCACTTATTAGTACTTATATGTACCTATTGAAGAAATAATTTTAATATCCCAAGAGTATAACAGCCTGCTGTGCAGAATGAACAACCAATCAGTCTCTCAGTTGCACCTATGGGCAATTTTAGATTGACCAATTAACCTATCAGTGCATGTCTTTGGATGGTGGGAGGAAACCAGAGTACCTGGAGAGAACATACAAACTCCGCACACAAAACTCCTGGTTGGAATTGAACCCAGGACTTTCTTGCTGTGAGATGACAGTGCTATCCACTGCACCTCCGTGTCACCCCTTTATCAGGATCATGTTCAGCAAAGTTGGGAAAATAAAAATACACTTATTTTTACTGTTTAATTAACTTTGTGAAATGTAGTATGACAAATTCTTTTTGTCTGATCCTTGTATTGATCTAGCAGAGCAGTTTATAAATCTTTTTACAGATTGAAAAGATTTAAATCCCATTTAGCAGTGTTTGTATGCATGTTGTGTTTTGTGTACAACAATAGTGAGAATTTTATGTCTTGTATAGTATTAAAATAATAGAATAAGGGTTCTGTTTTTTGTCCCCATCTGCTCTCCACTTACTATATATCCTCATTTTATTTTGTTGAATTTCTTTGTCTACTATACTTGCAGGAATCAATGAAGTTTGCTCCTATCAGACCTTATTGATTATGTACTTTCTGAATTGCAGAAAAGAAATATCCCCTCTCCTGATGTCTTTATCCGATAGAAACAAATCAATACAAACAGAATACAGAGTGTTTACAAACCGCCTGGATTTGCAGATAAAGGTCGTTTTTTTCCTGAACCAGCATGACCATTTTCTCTTCCAGCTCCTTCCTTCTGGCCTCTGACTTTGCAAACTCTTCTTTGAGTCTTGCAAACTCCTCCTTCATGGACTGAATTTCTTTTTCGGCCTCTGCACTTCGCAGTAGAGGCTTTATCTTAAAGTACAGTCTCATCCAAGGCCAGTTCTTCACATTCATGAATGAACGGATGTTATACTGGATGATGAAGATAGCATCCCTGTGCAGTAGAAAAACAGAATAACAACGTGTTTCTTACTGTAATCATGACCACAGATCATCATATAACTTACTTATTTTAGTCCTATGAACACATTGTTCAGGACTAAACAAATGTTCCTCCGTCACTAACCTTTTCTTTGTCATCTCCTTGAGTCTCAACCTTGTGACGTAACCTCTGGCCACAGCCTGGATGCGGGTCATCAGCACTGCTAGACGCTCATCTCTCATCTCCTCCAGAAGACCCAGAAGTCCAGCTTTGAAAAACACCTACAGTATATGTCAGCAGCAAAAAGGATTGGATTTATATTATTTCTTATTAAAAGACATTTTCTGCTCCTCTTGTCCATAATTGTGTCCAAACTGCAAACATCTTCACTCTGCATGAAGAAAAATTAATCTGACTTGATTCTAGATGCTCCACTGACTCTCATAATCGAATACTAATCTTTCGGTAATTTAGCAGCTGATTAATGAAAGTCTCTGGTCTTTATCAAAAGGCTCACGCTGTAATAAGTTACATCTATTATAAAAGTTACATCTATTATAAAAGAGACATTTAAGAAAACCACAGAAAGAGCTGCAAAGTCTAATCTTGATATTTCTTGACAGCTACCTTTGTGTATCCAAATCTGTACTGGGAATGGTCCACATCTATGGAGCCCAGCAGCTTCTCTGAAGCCTTTTTACTGTCAATGAACTGCCCCTCAGGGATGGCGCTGGCATTCAGGATCCTGTATCTGTTGCAATGACACACAGGTTCAGTGAGATTCAGTCAGTTTTTGTTGAACAGATACAGATAGCAATATTTTACCTCTGTTTGAAGTCTCCATAAAGAATCCTGCTGGGGAAGCCCTTCCTGCAGATCCTGATGCCTTCCAGGACGCCGTTACAGCGCAGCTGGTGCAGCACCAGACGGTGATCCATGGAGCCTGTATGGACAATATACTTCCTGTCAGGTGAACATAACTAAAAACCACAGAGATACTTGTTATTAGAAGGTCAAATGTGGCAGAGGTTACATCCATAATGTTGGAATTTTCATGACCTGAAAACATGCCTGCTTTGTCTTTTATGTAAGAGTTTACCTTCACAGATTCATTTAAATTTCAAGCTTCATACAAATGTCTTTTAGTGTCAAGTCAAGCCATCATGTATATCATTACCAAGTATTCGATCTATTTATTTGGATATGGGAATGACGTGTAAAAACAGGAGTAACCACCAACCGGTATAATCACTACAAAATACTGAGTGAAAATAGTAGTAGCAAAGTGCAGCTAATCCACATCACTGACTTGTCCAACTGGTTTATTCCCACTTTTTGAGTTAAACCATTAAATCCACACTGGTCACTTTCTGGTGGGTAAGTGACATCAGCATATACCCTCCATTGTTTCCCTTGGACTTTACCTGGAATTTTGGTCTCGTTTGGGATGATGCATCTCACAAAGTGAGGATGTGTGGACCTGAGGTTGGCCATCAGTTTGTTGAGATTTTCCTGCAAGAAACAGAGCGGTTATGTTACGTGACAGGATTGAAAAATATGACCCTGTATGACAAAACCATCATGAAAGAAGCAACAAAAATCCTAACACCTCAGCCATCATCAGAATCAGGTCAATACAAATTCCTTACGGTGACAAAGTTTACTTAACTTTAATTTGTCTTTAGAGGCAACAGTCTTAACTGCAAAAGTTGCTATAAGCTGCATTTCAGGGAGTGGCACTGATGTATAGACATAGCTTAAGTCAGGATTGAGATATGCAGCCCCCCCACCCCAACCCACCCACAAAGCCGGTGACAGGTGGTGAACATC
>JAPTYQ010000029.1:28909519-28923138 GCA_029814465.1 Ostorhinchus cyanosoma
ATATAATACAAAACATTTTTACTGAGTAAAAATTAGCATTCTGAAAATACAATTAATCTCAAAGGCCTAAAGCAGTGACACAAGTACTTGGTGTAAAGTCTTAAAAGGATCATTATATGAAATTTAGTGGCATCTAGTGGTACAATGCACATTACAACTGAAAGAGTAGATGATGATAAACCACCATGATGCTAGATGTCACCCTCTATAAAAGGAAAAAAGAAGAAGAGGAAGTCCATTTGGAGCTAGTCTAAAAACATTGCAGCCTAAATCTTACACATGAACATCTTAAGATGTGAATGTTATTTTGAGATTAAATTACTGTTAAAAAATACATTATGCTAGAAGTTTAATCCTTTAATATTAAGATAAAGTTTACCTGTGAGCATGTACTGGTAAGCGTTGTCAGAGATGGAGAAGATGTGTGGGGGGGCCTCCTGCCGTTTCTTCCCCCGGTAACCAGCGACCACCTCCGGGTTGTAAACAGGAAGCCACTTGTATGGATTCACAGTGACACAGAAGAGCCCAGAGTAGGTCTGTGAATCACAGACAAAGGAAACGAGATAATACATAATACGAATAGAGCATTTACATCAGAAAAAATTATTTTTGACATTTAGAGATCATATGCTTTTATGCAATCTGACATTTTCAACAAAGACTGGCACATTCACAACCCACTTTCACCATGGGTCTGTCTAAATAGGCCTCGTCTGGGAAAATAACATTCATTCTGTAGTTTTACTTCCTTCTGCTGTGTAGAGATGATTTATTCTGGCAGATTTTAAAATAAAGGTCAGAAAAGCTGTTGGATTTGTTTTACACAGTGCCAAGTCTTCATTCATTTGGATTTTTGTTTCAGTGATGTTTTTTGTTTCGATTTGAGGTTTTAACTGTTCACCATTCAGTCCGCTATGTCACTGAAGGAACATGTTGTTGGACAAAGTACATTTAGATTCAGTTCCATTTTCTTTCTAAAGTTGAATGTAAAGCTTGTTTATCAGCAACAAAAATGTCAACATTGAAATGATGTCAAGTCTGAGGAAACGTCTACATTGTGACGTAAAATAAACTTTACAAGAAATCTAAAAGTAATCCCATGTAATATGAGACATTATGTTGGAGTGATTGCTTATTACTGTCTTTTCTAAACTTTGCTTTGTGTGGTTTCTATTTATTGTATTAAAATACAAAACATCACACGTGAATTAATTTTCTTTCGATTTTAAATGAAGATTGACCTCAAAAAAGCCTTGAAAAAAGCTTCATATGTAGTCAATATAACAAGGTGAACATGATGTAAGAGAGAAAAAATTTTGAAAAGTTGCAACAAGATAAACACAAGGTGTAAGATGTAATACACGGTGCAGTTTTGTGCCATGTAAAATACAGTATTTATAGTCTGGATCTTGAGCTGAATTAATGGGAACCACTGAGTTACTGCATTACATGTAGTCTGATGAGTCCAGATTGACCCTGTTCCATTGATTACCCATCATGCCCAGTGCCTACAGTACAAGCCTGAAGGAGCAGTGTTATGATCTGAGGTCGCTTCAGTCGGTCAGGTCAAGGTTCAACGTCCTATACTTAAAAAGTGACTGAAATAAATGTTGTGGCATTGTAAAAGAAACAATATAGAAACAATGCCATGGTCAAAGTGTGTTGTGATCAAGTCTAAAACTTAAATAAGACTAAGGATAAATATTAGTACGGGACTTTTTTTTTTTTTTTTACTATATCATCAGTATACATAGAGAATAACTCAAATAAATGTGAAACAAATGTGCTGAATCAACACTCGTATTAATGGAAAAAAATGTCTTTCTTAGCCAATATGGTCCTTTTTCTGTTGGTGCCAAAGTCTAAACCCTGTATTACATTTCAACACTGCTGATTTGCATATGACTCAGCGGTCATGTTATATCTGTGTTTCTCACGTAAATCATCCAGGCGGCGTAACGCTCCTTGAGGTTGAAAAGCACAGCTGGTTCATGGAGATGCGTCAGCAAAGCCATGTCTTCAATCTTATCAAATTTTGGAGGGTTCATAGGGCGTGTGTCATCCACATGCACAGTAACCATCTGTAATCCAAATTCACAGCTGCAGTCAAGTGAATGGATAATGTAATACTCACACATTTTCTCAATGAGGATTTAACTTTCTACAAAACACACCCACCCTTCTATCCTCCGTCTCAACTGCAACTTTGGAGCCGTCCAGGCTTTTGATTTTCCCCTTGATGTACTCGTGCTTCACATCCGGCACAAACACAGCAGTCTTGGCATCAAATGGCATGTTTTGTGCTGCAATTCTCTCCCGCTCCGATTTACGGAGGTACGGGGCAGCCACTCCATAGATTTCCATCTCAGCATCACTCATGTTGTCCGGCTGCACAGTTCAGATAAGACAAACAAACATGCTTGCAAAGTTAAAAAAAAAAAAAAAGTCAAATATTTGTGACATTTTGAAGCATAACCAGGATTTTACTTACCAGAAAGCTGCAGGCCACAAAGAAACCTCAATGGAACAGCCTTAGTATGTCAGATGCTTTGAATAAGACTTTCCACGCTGTACTGTTATTGTTCGACACTACACCACAGGCATAAATCACCCTAACAAGGGTTTGACAGCTTTTATAAGAGCTCATGAGGTGTTTTTCTACTCCTATATTTGGTGATCTTGCGTCTACACCACCTTGTAAAAGTCAAGTCTGACCATTTTGTATTTTGAACACTCTATGTATAGACGTATTGTGTCACTTTTAAATGATTTCAATTGTAATCCTTCAGACTACCCATTAAAAAGCAATGAATGGTAAGGGAAGACAGCTTAGGGGGCTTACGGCCCCGACACGGCGGGCCTCATTTTCTGGGATCAGGGAAGATTAGGTCTGTTAGGG
Organism: Ostorhinchus cyanosoma; assembly: GCA_029814465.1. Taxonomy (NCBI): domain Eukaryota; kingdom Metazoa; phylum Chordata; class Actinopteri; order Kurtiformes; family Apogonidae; genus Ostorhinchus; species Ostorhinchus cyanosoma. The sequence goes on from JAPTYQ010000029.1 coordinate 28,912,419, forward strand.
CATCGCTCAAATTCTGGCATTGGCTGTCTGGGAGCGGAGCTGATTACACACGACTGTTTGGGTTTGTGTTGGGAGCAGCAGGGTTGACAGGCAACACTTAGCACATTCCAGACTGAGGCCTATCTCTATTATCCCCAACTTATTTTGGATGTTTGTTGTGGTGTTTGCCATTAAAATATTCTATTATCCTCAACTGTCCATGACTTTCATTGAAATCAGTCTTTCTTAAATCTCTTAATAACAGATTAATGTGAGTAATAATGTAATGTTTTGTAGTTTTGGCTGTTGCTGTTAAAACTTCAAACTGTCACTAATCAGTTTAACTTCTTCTGAAAACAACTGTTATTATGCCTTTTATATACAATATCTTGTCATATAAATGGTATGTATGCTCTTTATATATGGTCTTTATTTCCTGTGGTAATACCTTATTATTTTATTCAAATTTACCTGTACCTTCATCTAATGCTTATCTTTTATGTTGTGTGTTCTGTGCTTTTCTTTTTTGTTGATTATCACATATTTACACCTGCCAAAGTTCAGTATTTATTATTTAACTGAATTGTGATGCTGAACAAGATGTCCATGTGCTTTTACTAAGCATATTACATTCATACACCTTTTTTTAAATGCTCATAAAAATAACACATTTGTTGTTACATTTAGGCTTTGTAATAATGAAAGTATTACTGTAATTCGAATGAAGTTTTTCACCTGAAATTAACTAACAATTTCAGCACATCATGTACAGTATATTAATATTATTAGGTCGTCGTTTTGGTTTGTCCACAGTTTAACCGTAAATTTAAATACCAGTTTGAATTTCTTCAAGCAATAGACGGATCCAAAAGACCTGTTAGCTTAGAGCTGGAGTAACATCTAGTATTTTAGAAGGGCAGAAAGAGACTGACAGAAACTTCTTACAGATAAAGCTTATGTAACAACTGTTATAGCTGCTAATTACCTCTTAATAAATTCGACAATGGCTGTTTTTCGTCAGTGAAGCTAAGGTCAAAGTTAAGCTAGCGAAACAAGTGATGTAGCTAATTTTGTGCAATTGGGTACCAAATATTACATCAGACTTATAGGATTTAGTAAGATTAAAGTGCATGAATGTGAAAACAATTTTCATAACTATGTATTCATTAATGTGTAATCAAACCTGTCAGTGTGCCTTCCTTACCTGTGAAGCAGATAAAAATGACAGAACAAACTTAGACGCAGCCCGCCGCCATTTTATAACAATAAATGTGAACTGACTTAACACTTCTTTATCTTGTTTTTTTGTTCGTTTGTTTTTCTTTTTCTCTAGTATTAAAGTGCATTAATGTCACCTACTCTTTTGGAGTTTGGATCAAAGTTAACATCCCTTCTGCTAAAACCCCAAGAACTGACAAACAAACACTGTAAGAGGAACCATAAATTGGTTGCAATATACAATCTCACCGCTAGATGTCATTAAGTATTGCACATACACCCATTATTTTATTTATTTATTTATTTATTTATTTATTTTATTAATATTTCTTAACAAACTCTTTTTTTTGCCAAATCATTTTGTGTATTTGATATTTTGCCTAAATATAGAACTATTAATAATAATAACTGAAATGAAAAAAATAATGAGTAATATCATATTCTATTTTAGATTATTCAGGGCACAGACTTTTATTGCCTCTTATGACATGATTTAACAGTCTTTAAGACAAGTAGCATAATCAATAACCTTTGTGCTTGGAGTTATATTCAATCAATAATTAAATAATAATAACACTAGCAGAATTATGCATAATACTGTTTCCTCTCATATAACTGTACCCTGACCTAATTAAATTTTCAGATGTGTAACTCAACCATTCAACATCTCTACATCACTGAATCAAATCCAGATATAAATTCATCATAGAGTTATTTAACATTTATTTAAATGCACTTACAGCAGCTACTTGTTTGAGTACCTCATTCATCCTTCAATTGCACTTTTAGCAGTATTTACTTCTGTGTGAAAAGCTACAGTGATGCACATTTGTTGGCACGAAAGTTTCATTTCAATGATGCCTCTTTTTCAGAGCAGAGGAAATGATTTGGTAATCTGCTGGGGGGAAAAGCTGTATCGCTGTATGATGGGAGCATTTTGTCTGGCAGTGCATCATAGACAGTCTAATTGGTGCAGATTTAATTGCCTCTTAATGTCACTTGAAGGTCTTGCAACAGCTGTGATTATAATTGGCTCTGGGTAGACGAGCAGGGCTGGAGTAGGAAGGCCACACCGGTCCTGGAACTCACAGTCTGCCGACCCCTCTGTCACATCTCAACAGGACAACAAGTGTGTGTATGTGTGTGTTAAAGCATGACTATGAGATGTGGACTCAAAGGGTCATAGGACAAGAAAGAGAAGGAGCAGGGAGAAAATCCCCATTAGCTGGTTGTGTGGGAGGCAGACCGAAGCCTCACCCCAGTGGAAAATAGATCTGAGGACGGGTGCATCGGCACTGGATTAGGAGGTCAACGGCAGAGACAAGGACCTGCCGAGAAGAAAAGCTACTGCACAAGATGAATGCACCAGTACAATCTGTGGAAAAATGGGAAGCATCTGAGCCATGAGGCAGCCTGCACACAGATGCTTAATCATAACAGCTAAATGTAACAGTATGCATGTTGTAAGGTACAAGACAACACATGGAACTTGAGCTGCATCTGCAACTGCAAACAACACAAATCACAATTATTATTATTATTATTATTATTATTATTATTATTATTATTATTATTATTATTATTATTATTATTATTGGGACTTCAATTTTTTATTTTTTTAGGGCGTTTTCCTGTTTTTTTGTTTTTGTTTTTGTTTTTATCCCAGACTGTTTTTATTTTCTTGAGGGTTTTTTTGTGTTTTATCACATCTTGTTTTTTATTTATTTGATTTTAGGATCTTTTTTATTTTTTACTATTTTATTAGTTTTATCCTTTTACTTATCCATGCTGCTATATTGACGAATGGTGTAACACTGAGCACTTTTCGTCTTGATCAAGTACCTGCCTAACAGGTTCAATGTGTGTTTTTTTCATAATGCCAAATGCAATTACACTGTCTGCAAAACAAATCTACCCATGGGTACAAATAAAGTAACCTTGAACCTTGAACATGGAATATGATCTTCTATAAGTGATCCTGAATACAGACTTTTCTAAATATATTATTATTATCCTTTATTTAACCAGGAAAGACCGCAATCCTGGCCAAGACAGCAGCAAAAGTTACAGACAAAAGAGACTTCATCCATACATCCACACTAATAATGTACAGAAAACACTAAACTAAAAACATACCTATAAAAAACACCATCAATAATTTTTAAGGTACTAAAAGAATACAGTATTACATAAAAGCACTAATACTAACGTACATATCAGATCTATTGCAACATTTATGCTATTCTACAGTTGTGGAAAAAATTATTAGACCATCAAAAGTCATCAAAAACAATGGTTATGCAATCAATTACTAACTCCTGTGCGTTTCATGTGACTAAAACAGACAGAAAATAAAATATGGAATGAATAAAAGCATTGTTTTTGTCAGTACAATGCCATAGATACTGATGTAAGAAGTGAAGGGATTTTGGTTATTATCAAGAAAACATGGAAAATGGATAGATGTCAGCTCTGAAATTCAACTACTATGAGCTATTTTTGTTGTTATCATTATATTTTTCCAAACAAATGTACCTTTAGTTGTACCAGGTATTAAAATAAACAAGAAATTGAAGGAAACAACGGGTTGTCTAGTAATTTTTTATCCCCAAATATCTCTCTTTCTTTTGATCCTTATGCACATAAAGGTATACCTCAGTCCAGGTATGTCTAACATATGGCCCACCAGCCAAAACCAGCTCACAAAAGAATCCAATCCAGCCTTTCAGTTCTAAAATTACACTGAAGATATTTACAGAAGTCACAGATGTGGAACTCATTCGGGGTCCACATACAGCTCACTGTGATCTCAAGTCAAATACTATCATAGTAACCTAGAAATAATGACAAATTTCTTCTAGGTTTTCTGTGAAAAAATGTAAATTACATTTGGAAAATAATTACATTTACAATCTATACTTTCACAATAAAATGTGAATGACCTGAACAAATAGGAACACCCTGAAATGTTAAGAGCAATTTTGACAATACTACACCTGCTGTTAAATGTCGTAATGTACATGTTGTGTTGATAACAGTTAAAAATAATAATAATAATAATAATATGAAGACTGGTTTTAGTTCAATTACATTAAACTAAACCACTAAAGTCAGAATTTATGGCTTTATTTATATGTGATGAGTGACATTATGAGAGAGAGAGAGAGAGAGAGAGAGAGAGAGAGAGAGAAATAGTCTGTAAATTATTGTTATTATTGTTCTATGTTTATTTTTCTAATTCTGAATTTCACTTACATACATCACAAACTTCATTCTAACTTGTAGTTCACTTAACAGAACAACAAATCCCTTCATATTCAGTCACACAGTTTGAAGTCTATGGTACTGAGATTAATCAAGCATCACTTTTCCTTCATCTTGTTCATCATACCCTGAAGAAGGTAAATGGAAAAGATTTTGGCAGAAATGTTTTCAAATGCATGATCAAGGTTGTAAGAGATTTTATTTAGTCCCAAATTTTTAGGTTTTAAACCTAAATTTGAACCTAGATGATTATGTTTTGGTGCCTAGATTTAGTAAACCATGACTTCAAACAAAAGAAAAAAGAAGAAAACTTTACACAGAGGTAAAACAACAGATCTACTGACTAATAGCAGTGTCTAATCAGTAAAGATCTACATTAAAGGTACAAATAGACACTAATTATTTAATTCAACCATTGTTCTTCACTGAAGCTGCCAATTAATTTTTATTGAACTGACATATTAGACCTTTTCATTTAACCTCTTCTCGAAATAAAACTGAAATGCATTCTTAAAATAATTTTATGGTCTGGAATTTGGACATGAGTCAGGACTTTCAGTGATATGTGAAGTTTTTATACTGGATATATGGCTAAAATCACTATTATTCTGCCTCTCTTATCGTTCTAATACCAGGAAATAATTGGTAATCAAAATATAATTGTTAAAAATCATTGTCTTAAGTCATCAAAATTACAAACCAGAAAACAATCTGAGGTGATCAACGAATGACGGGGGTGAAATGCTTGGAATTGCTCAGACCAAAGCCACAGAGGAGACTCTCAATGGGTTTTAAAAATATCTTATCAATCCAGAAATCAATGCATTCCATTCTGAGCGCTGCGTATGGAAACCTCGTCTCTGAAAAGCCTCTCTCCTCCAGTAAAGCATCGTCCATGTCTGGCAGCGGCGAGATGAACAACTGCTGTTTGCTTTTCTAATCCCTTTTCTAAAGGAGGAGCACAACAGGTGTGAGAGCAGATAAGATATTAATAAGTCAATACAGGCCCAAGGGATGTTCAGGTTGTAATCAATGTAACACTCCTCTGCACAAAAACTTCACTTCTCTTCATTAAATATTAATATAAGATGACAGAAATGATATTAGACTATTACTGGAAGTAATCAGCAACCACTGATGCCTTTAACACTGTGGTTAACCTCTGTCTGAAAGCCAACACTCATCAGGGAGGCACTCAGATTTTACAGGTTTGAGACAATGCAAAGATAAAGCTCATCATGAAACACATAATAATACGGTTGATTTATACAGAACTTTTGTTTACAAGGTCACACTGTCCTACACAGAACAATAGATGAAAAACAAATTTAAAAAAAGCAGGGAACATAAAACATACAGGAATGAAAAAAAATATTCAGTGTCAGGAGAGAAATAGATTTTAAGATTCCATCTGCAAAAAACTGTTTTAGTTTTTAGGCCCTGCTGATCAGTTTTGGGTTTTTTTGATACTTATTTAACAATAATCATCCAGTATCTATAGTTATGTACAATCATCTACAATCCCAAATAACAAACAGGTGGAACTCAAGTAAAGTAATAAATGCAAAGCTGTTAAAATATTTAAATGAATTAGGTAAAACATCTACAGCAAGATGCTTTTATCTCCATGATATTTAAGCTTCCATTAAAAGCTGTTTTTTAGATCTGGTAGAGCAGACCACGGCCAGATCTAAAACCACTCACTACACTAGGCCAGTTGGACTAAATTATCCTCAAGAAGCCAGAGGTGGAAAATAACCAACTAAAAGTAATTTTTGTTGTCACTTGTAATTAATTGTTTTTTTTTTGTATTACATCAATTTGTGCTGTAAACAAAAATATTAAATACTCAGTAACTGTTATTTTTGAACCATTTAAATGCCATATTTATGATGTACACGCACATTAACCTGGCATATATGAAGGATTAACAGCAACATTGGTTAATATGCATTATTACTATGTTTTTATGCTTCGTCAAATATTAAATGCCAAAATATGGGGAGAAGGGTGTTAAGGTAGTAATTTTCCATTGTTTACAAAGTGCTGATTTTAGTGGCTGGGTCAGAATTTTACAAATCATACAAAAATTAAAAACTTTTGAAAAATACGACCATTTGTAACATGAAGTGTGCATAATATGCTCATCTATACGTTAAAGAGTAAAGAGGGGCAGAAAATATAAAACTGTTCTCTCTGCTCCTTTTCAGTCATAATGTGGACATTTTATTAACATGTAAAAATAGATTTTCTTTTTCTGTGCCTTTTATTTTATGAATGGATTTAACAAAACTTTGCATCTCTGCATATCTTCACATCAAGAGAAAATGAAACTAAAATGATGTAAACAATGAAAATTACAAACAAAATATAAAGCTCTAGGTTTTATTTCCATAGTTTGAGAACATTTCATAGCCTAAACTTTTTCACTTTTTCCACAATAAAGAAGTCAAATTAGGTCTGTTTTTGCAACAGTATCTGAATTTGAAAATGATGCATGGTTGAACATTTTCACGCCCAAGTTATAAACAAATTCTGAATCTTTCAGTTTATCACATTCGGAGGGAGGGGGTAGAATAGAGTACAATATTTTCCGGTGAAGTAGCATAAAACAGAGTTGCAATTGAAGTACAAGTAGCTCAAGTTTGTATTTACCTGAGTAAAACAATTATGGGAAAAGTCAATGATATGAAAACAGGAGGGACAACATGGTCAAATATTTTATGTTTTATTATAATCACATTTTTTGCAGCACTTTCTAGAAGTAAATAAGAAAATTCCATTTAATTTAAATTTCAGGTTATCACACAAAGGGTTTCCAGCAGATGCATGTAAATGTAAATGTGATGAAAACAAACCAATTTTAAAGAAATCAACCACTCTGCCAAGTAGAAACAACAGAATCCAAGAATGCAGTGTTATTCTGAGTCCTTATCACAGGAACACACCTTTATGTCTTTCTCCAACATTTATTTTCTCTCTGTTTGATGCTTTTATTCTCCAAATATAGAGTGAACGCAGCGGCAAAAGAGTGAAGTCCACGGTGGATAACAATGGCGAACGGTGTGACAGTATCAGGCCGTAGAGCCGCTCTCTCCTGTGAAACCATCCGTCATGAGGAGCGTTACCGCAGATGTGTTTAGTCCAGAGTAAACAGAGCATTCCAGCACATGACAGTGATGATTTAAGGTTTAAGATCACAAAAGAAACAAGGACAGAGTGCGAGATGATGATGATTAAGAGTTGGCATTCCTGTAGCGTCTCATGTGCGCTGCTATGGAGGAGGAGATCTCATGAGATCGCTTGTTCTGTCCAAAGTATTCCGCGAACTCTCCGTCGGGTCCCACGAGGTACATGATGATCGTGTGGTCGACCTGAAGAACACGACAAGGGTTTAGAGTTTTATGTCTGACTTACTTACCTTTACATCATTGTGTTTACTGATTAATTATACGTTATCCTGTGCTGATGGGACATTTTCTAACAGTATTGGCATCAGTAGAGCTGGGCTCTGATAGTGGACTTATCCTGCCTTCACATGCAAGGGGAATTATGGTAAATACTATTTTGTTCGTTCATTTTTTATTATGAAGATCAACATTTAAAACCAAAAACAACAAAGAAAACATTTAAAAAACATATTTGAAACGGAATGGGATGGAGTGCAACTTATATACTCCCATCTTCTTGCCACATCTTCCTTTCTTGACCACAAAATCTCATGTCAGCTCCACAAAATAACTTAAAAGAGTGATATTTTGCTTTTTTTAATGGAATTATGCACAAAACATTTCCTTGTGGTCTACGTAAACTGTAAATGCTCTGCTTGGGTCTGAATTCTTCATAAATTCAACTCGACAGGTCCAACTTCAACCCTATTTCAGACTAATGACACCAGAAAGGTGGTGTTGAGCGCTAGCCCTTTAAATGCACATGAGCCACTTCAGGCCCCGCCTCCTCCAGGTTGTTGGCTGTGCTGCTCTGTCCCATTCAACCAACACCTGAATATTTTAGGTACTCGGCTTGAAGTTTGGACATATTTTCAGTTTTTACTACAACCGCTGCTGCTGACAAAACAATTATGTCATACTCAGAGAAATGGTCATCCAAATCTTGACCTTATGTGCAAATTTTGTTAACTAGTTATAAAACATAACACATTAAAGGGGAATTAAAACAGGCAGTAGAAATACACTAAATTTTTGCCAAAATGAATATACAGATAGCTTTGCAGCACCTAGAGGGTTCAAATTCAAACTGTATGAACTATTAGGGTTCAAATACACAAATAAATGAACCACAGACTAATAAAAGTGGGTTTGAATAAATATGAGCCCTTTAAAAAATCTTGCAAATATCAAAATAAATTTTGACCAAGCCTGCACAAAAGGCAAAAATGTTATACATACCAAAAATAAACTGTCCATTTCATAATAGTATCACACATATTTGGCTCAAAAATTGCACATGAATGCCCCCTCATGTTGTATTTTCCACTGGAGAACTAGAAAAAAATTTGGATCCAAGAGCTGCCGAGATGAAAAGATAACTTTTCAACATGGCGGAGAGAGCAATGAGGGATTTGCCACAAATGATAAACAATTCTTTTATCAACGTTCTGCTGCACATTTAAAGCATACCCAATTTGCAAAAAATAAAAAATAAAAATTCCTCCCAAAAAATGCTGTAGCAGATGAATTAACACATCCAAAACTCTTTTATCCAAGTAGCAGGTCAAGGAAAATTGAGTCAGCCCTTTTTCATTTAGCTATGATAAAAAAAGCACCTGAACACAACACACTTGTAATTTTGAATTCATTAGCGAAAATGATCATGAGCACCTGAACGCAGCATTGGTCTGTCTGGTCACACTAGGATTGACAAACCTGTTACAAGCAGAAACTCATAGACTGACAAAAACTGTAACTCACAATGTAGTCGTTGTCCTCGTCCTTTGGTCCCGCACTGTAGTAGACTCTGAAGGCTCTGGAGACGGCTTCAATCTGCTCTGTGGTCCCCGTCAGACCAATCAGTTCAGGGGAAAACTCTGGATACAAAAAATGTAGATGATCATTATTAAGTGATGTAACCATTTTAGTCCAAATATCACAGCCTTAGATCAAATTAGTTTGTGAGAAAATAGAAAGTAAGTTTTGTTATTTTCTTTAAATGGAAAAAGTCTCATTTATGAGCCGATAAATCAGTAATCATTATTTGCTTCTAGTATCATTTAACTGCGGATGATGAACCCCTTTGCTGTTTCTGCTCCACATCGTTCAACAACATTTACTAAAAGCAGTGTGTTTTCTATACCTTTCACATACGTGGCCATGGCCTCTACTGTGTCTCTGTCGGGGTCGATGGTGATGAGAATTGGCGTCAGGTTTGGAAGACTCGGTATTTGGTCTGTGGAAACATCAAAACAGGACTGAAGCTGACGTTTCAGATCCTGGACAATAACTTCATATCAAAACCTATTTTTTGTTACTGATCTCATCCACCACATCGATCATCTTCTCCAGTTCGTCAGGGCAGATGTCCGGGCAGTGGGTGAAGCCGAAGTAGATGAGGACCCACTGGCCCAGGAAGTCCTCGCTCTTGGTGGGTTTGTTGTTGTGGTCAATGAGGGAGAATGGGCCACCGATCGCTGCCCGTCCTATTGATCTGTTCCTTTCTTTTTCAAGCGCTACGAACAAAAACAAACAGAGCAGTTTGTTCATTGACCTGTAAATATGACTTGAATTATCTTTCTGTCTTTTATTTATTCAAACACTTACCTGCTTCTTTTTCTTTCTTTAAGTACTTCATCCCTCCCAGCAGAGAGCCGCCAATAGCAAAGGTTACTGCTAAAGATTTCCACGTCACTGGCTTTTGAAAGAGAAAAGATAACAAAAATAAGCCAAAGAGGACTTTTGGGATTTATTATAAAGCCGGACCCTCTCTCTGTATTATCCCTAATTTATCCTGCCTTGATGAAGCTGGCTGATGAACTTCTTCCACTTACCCCAAACTTCTTGGCCTTATCTCCTGATGGAGGTGGGGGCACTGATGAATAGTTTCTGGTGCTTTGCTGATTTAACCATTGTGTTGTTCTGCAGGTGAACCAGTGACTCACATTCACCTGTTCACAAGTAAACAAAGGAACACTTGATTCAGTGAGTGGTTAGTAGGCAAGGCAAGGGTGCGCTGGAAGTCCGGTCAAAACTTTTTTCCATGGCCCTCCCCCTAACTCAGATTTTTTTTTCGATGGCCCTCCCCC
>JAPTYQ010000029.1:28923350-28942301 GCA_029814465.1 Ostorhinchus cyanosoma
CCTCCCCCCCATATCAATTTTTTTCCCATGCCCCCCCCGGTAAATATCGTACAGTCCCCTAGGTAACAGCTAGCATACTTGTAGTGACTTTCACAAGTAAGCTGAATGCCATATTTGAGCTTATAAAGAGTCAAACACCAGCAGTACACAGGTTAAAGACAAATATTTGTGCACAGCTGTTGTAATATTACATATTCACTCATCCACTGAACCGGTGGGTACCGGCGGCAGATAGCTTTGACCTACCGGGCAGAGATGCACTCTCCTCGTCCACAGCGTGCGTGTCTGTCCGCTGTCTCTCCGGAAAACATCATGTGTGAACCTGACAGCCGAAGTGCGGTGATATTTCACTACATTTCTGATATTGTTGTGAAGTAAGCTGTGATATAAAATACTCAGAGACATGTCGGGACCTTGACTGAAGCGCTGCTGCAACAAGGAAGCGGGTTACAAGTTTACAAAACGTGATATCGGAACAGCAATACTGCATACAAACTACTGGTCTCCGGTCAGTTTTGTGTACTCATAACGACATAAGAAGACACCATTGAGATTTCTAAAACTGCACTCAGATCAGTGTTTTGACAGGTGACACTTAAAAAGGAAGTGGCCTCTTCTTCTACTCTATTGTCAATCCATGTTGTCTCTGCTGCCCCCTACAGGAGTGAGGGCAGACAATACAACACATTACAAGCAACTACTGCGTCAATGAAGGGAAATAATTAGACTAAGTAAAATAAAAATATGGAGAATTGCACGAAAAAAATGTGGAGGGATATATCAGCCAAAGCAAATTGTCTTCATCACTGAGTTATATATATTGAAAAACTATGCTACACTTAAAAACATAAAAAAAAGAACACAGATACATCCTGACAGTGATAACATTCTAACAAAAATGTAAAATCTTCTATTAACCAATCAAATGAGGTTTTCCCCATTTGATCTAATGATAATATGTAATATTAACTGAACACATAGAAACTCACATAAGAGGATGTGACCAGCAAAAACAATATTAACTTTATCAAAATAGACAAGTAAAATATGAGTGTTTTGTATGAAATTATTTATAAAAAAAAATGCATAACACCATTAACAAAAAGAAGCCTGAAATATAAGGTGTATTAATTGTGTGTGTGTGTGTGTGTGTAGGGGGGGGGGGGTCCAAGAGAGCTTCAGTGTCTAAAAACTGTGTAGAAATTACTTATGCTAAAAATAACATATTAAAAAAAAACCAAACAAAGAAAACAATATGCACAAGTGAAAGTGATATCAATGTATTAAATCAAAAATGTTTTGGACAACAAACTAGATTTGCTTATTTTATTTCATTTTATCATCAGATTACATTATTTATACATATTGCACTTGATTTTAAATGGAAAAAGATTAGAAACGTCAATATATTATCATTAATATGATTGATTTATGCCTTTCAGTCCAAAGCCACAAGGAGAGACTTGTAATGAGGATGGAATGTCAGGTCAGCATTTGATGGAAACATTTTATAGTTAAAAAAAGAAAAAAAAAAAAAAAGAGACAAATCAGCTTTTCAACAGAGAAATAATTTCACAGGCTCTGCAGTGCATGTTTCTAGACCATCACGATCATTGAAAGAGTAAATCTGTGTAACTTTCCCCCTCTGAGCTGACTGACATGTTCCCTTGAGTGTTCTATTCGGGTATAATAACCTTTCCATCTGCTCTGAACATTTTTTTAAACAAACATATGTGGACATTAAATTAAATATAGGAATGTACCAGCCTTTCTTTGAAAAACTGCTCTGAAAATGTGTTAATGAATGGCTGTTACTCACTTCCAAAAGGTTGGAGGCAAGAAAAACTTATTTGCAAGTATAATACTTCAGAGTACAAAACTGGAGGCTCTATCAGAGTTCAGAGGAAAAAACAAAACAAAACAAAACCTCAAATCAATCCTCAAACAAAGCAAATGTAAAACTGAAACTTCAAATGAACCAGATGGAACTTCAGCTTCAAATGATGATGAGTGATAAAAGAGATTAGAACAGCATCAAAAAGTGTCACATTTCACTGATATGAGCTTCATTTAATGGAGCATTATCTGATATTAGATCTTTTATTCTGCAAGATCCTCTCTGCTACAGATGGATGCTCCAAAAAGTCCACATTTATGATCAGGAGAAAAAACACAGCAGCTGTTAAACATTAAGACAGTGTATCAGGTTTTAGATATGAGCAAATATCAAATAACTGACATTTTCAACACGTTTCAATTCATGACAGAGGGAGGCTGAGTTCACAAAGTGGAACATGTGCCACCAGTGGAAAACTGTGAAGGAATACTGTTTTCAGTCAGGATGTGCATGGCTGAGTGGAAACAGGAATATCAGTCGAGTATTCACTTTTACTAACAATGTACACTGGACATCATTATTAGTCAAAATAAAGGCAAAAAATTTAACATTAGCAAGTATGTAAACATGGTTATTGACTTTGCCTTTCACACAATGACATTGATTCCATCGATGACATATAAGAAACTTATTTTCCACGAGACTCAAATGGAATGATGGCAAATAGAGAAGACAGATGGAGAACTGACAGAACAGCAAAAGCTTTAGGTGCAATTTGGTGCAAAAATGCTAAATCTTTTTGAGAGAATGATTGCCGATTCTCTTCTGTGAAATGTGGAATAGATTTCTGAGGTTTAACGATACTTCAGCAGCACAGATGGTTCAGGATTTTCCATTTAAATACACACGAGGAATGTCTGACGAGCTGTTGTTGACTATAGAGCAGTTTTACAGTGCGACGGCCAGTTTGATCTGAGCTCCTTGTTGATGTAGTAATAAAGCCACGCCACAAAGGGAAAGACCGTAATGGCAAAGGCAGTTGAGACTCTGAGTATCCCGACAGGCGCTCTGAAAGACAGCAGAAAGGTCAGAATGTTAAAATAGACAGTTTTATCTGCCACGTTAATCTGTCAAACAAAGTTGTATTTTACCTTCCGGAGTGGCGGCATAAGAGAAGCCAAAGGACTGTCAACAAGAGGCCAGAAAACTCTCTGAAGATGTGGAAAACAGTCAGAGAAAAAATTATTAGACCATCACAAGTCATCAAAAACAATGGTTATGACATCAAGCACTAACTTCTGTGTGTATCATGTGACTAAAACAGACAGAAAATAAACATGGACTGAATAAAAGCATTGTTTTTGTCAGTACAATGCCATAGATATTGATGCAAGAACTAAGTGATTTTTGGTTATTATCAAGAAAACATGGAAAATGGATAGATATCAGCTTTGATATTAAACTACTATGAGCTCTTTTTATTGTTATCATTATATTTGTCCAAACAAATGTACCTTTACTTGTACCAGACATTAAAATGAACAAGAAATTGAAGAAAACAAGGGTGGTCTAATAATTTCTTTCTACAAGTGTATGCATCAGGATTTTTATTTCATTCGCTTGTACTTACATAAGGTCATTAAGGATTCACTTAAAATTTTAGTCAATGCAACCAACACATCTCAGGGCGTTCCTGATGTTTATGGAGAGTATGAGTTCTTGATATTGAGGGAAAAACTACACAGGTTTTCATAATTTTCAACCTATATTACTACCATCATCAGAAAATAACTCAAATAAATATTAGTCCAAGACACTACTCCAATTTGGCAAATAATAGATGATGCCCTATTTTGAGAAAGTTTATTTCTAGTTAAAAGTCATCATCTTTAAGGTTTAAATATGGCATATTTTATCTCCGAATGCCATCAAAATTGGCATCTATGACTTACAACAGTAGGAAAAAGCCTGAGTTGATTTATATATTTGAGGTTTAATGGCAGTTTTTTGGTCCTTAATGGAAGGTGAAGAAATGCGGTGGTTATTTTTGATAGAGATCATCTGACATTAGATTTAATTGATTGTTTTTGACTTTATTACAAACTGCTGAACTCAACATATAAAGGCATTGTAATAAATGCCTAAATTAATACAACAATCAATGTAGAAATGCAGATCACTGATCATGGGCACCATCATAACTCAATAGTCTATCTGATTTTTCTTAGATTTTCTTAGCAATTGTTTTCCTTCAAAGTCAGTAATTCAGTTTAGTTTTGCACTGCATGAACATGTGGCCATGCGCAAATTTCACTCCATGTGTTTGTACTAATACTTAAAGGTTAAAGGTGTATGCTGTATATGTGAACTAATGCTATATAATGTGTGGATGTAGCCTTAATTTTTAAAATATTTCTAATTTTATGAATGCTGGTACTTCACTTCTTATCCAGGGACAACAGCTGAAAAATAGCTTTTTTGCTATTACTGGCACATTTACAGAAATGTTCATTAATGTGTTCTGTGCCTGCTAAATAAATAAATAAATTACAGTTACGATGCCAGCGACCTACTGATACTAATCTGTCCTGTCTCTAATTTGTTGTTTTACACCATCTTTTACACAGTAAAACTAAATTAACAATATATTTGTTCAACATCAAAATATACATGAGAAAAATTAAGTAAAACAATAATTAATGAAACATTCTGGAAGGTTTTTTTTTAGCTGAGAATGTGAATGAAATAAACCCTAAGGCAAAAGAAGATTAACATCACGACAATCATAATTAAAATTTGGTTTTCCAGTCCTTATTAAATGTATTAATCTACAGTGAATAATCAAGATGAAGTAAACAGAGGTTGAGATAAGCCTACCGGCCCTCCTCCTGCTGGAAGATATCTGTGATCTGCTCTTTGTAAAGAATCCATCCCAACATGGAAATAACAGCAGTGGAAATCATTACATGAAGATCTGCAATACGCCTCCATAGTAAAGACTCTGCAAAAAAGAAAAGAAATGAAACATGCAAATAATAACAGCCAGATACTGTAGAGCGGACAGGAGTCTGTAGATTGTCTGAGATGTACAGTTGCAGTTCAGCCACTTGATGGTGCTACAGTTTGGGAAAAATGTTGACATGTTCTAAACAGGAAAATGTTGTGTGACACAGGATGGGACAGTCAATACGCATGACCATTTTATCCCAGTGCTGCAGGAAGTATTCAGAGTCCTCTACACAAGTATTACTATACATTGTGAAAAACTAAAACTCTGCACTAAATCCTTTGTAAATTTAATGTACACATGCATTATGAGCAAAATTAACATAAAATATTCTAAGTAAAAGTCAAAAGGAACACAGTGTATTTCATATTAACTCATGGGGTCTATGGTATTCTTGAAGATGTTAAAATTGGTGCTGTTTATAGTAAATAGATGAGGGTAGCTTGCTTCACATCCTGAGCCCCAAGAAAGTACAAGTTTTGGCTTTTTTTTTTTTTTTTAATGAAATAATTGCCTATATTGGAAACATCATGATGCAACTGTTTTTACAGATGGATTTTGTAACATTTTTATGGAATGTCCTTTGACGTGGAAAGTTGTTTTTTTTTTGCATATAAAGCTGTGAAACTCTTGTTCACAAACGTGGAATGAAAACCCATAACTGGGTCTAAGGAGGTTAAAATATTGACAGATGAAGCCAAAGTTTTCCTTATGTTTACCAAAGGTTTATTTGCAGTGGAGGCTTTTTCTCTGTCATTAGTTATAACAATGCAGTCTGGATGCAATCAATCTTATATTATTCTGATACTTTCGGTATATAATAACATGAAACAAACTGGCTGAATCAACACACAACTCCCATTTCTCACTTAACAGACATAGACGGAGGTATTTTTTCTGTCATAGCTAGTTTCTTCATCTTAACCCTTAAAGACTCAAAACCATCTACTTATCTTCTGAACCCGCTTTATCCTCACTAGGGTCATGGGGGTCGCGGGAGACTATCCCAGCTACTTATGGGCGAAGGTGGGGTACCCCATGGACATGTCACCAGTTCATTGCAGGATATCTAATTATCTAAAATGTTTAATAACTTCTGAACCACTAATCCTATTAATAAAGTTAAGTAATTCAGGTAAAATTCAGTTTGTCATCTTTTCATGGTCATGGTCAAACATTGTCATCTTCTACAACACTGATTCACCTGTAAAACCCATGGAGTTTGATAAATCACTGTAGCTGTAGATGCTTATTTTCACATTCAGTTGACATCTTTGCTGAAAAAATGTCCTTTTTCTTCAGTTTTCTCTGTATTTTGATATAATGACCCTAAACTTTATTCTGAGTTTTTATGAACATTACATGATCAAGATGATTAAGTATAGGAAAGTGCCTGATTTTTGCTGAAAAATGCAAAATACAGAGAAAACATGATAATTAAAGGTGCTAAATCAGAAAGGTTAAATAGAAAGTTGCCACAAAAGCAGCTCTAGGTCTTTATGGGTTAGTGTTTAGAATAATAGGGGAAAATCCTGGTTAATAAAAGGTAATGTCCAAGAACCCAAACATACCCACCCCCCTTATCGCTGCACATTTCAGCCCAGGTTTGTACCTGTCACTTGAGGTTTAAAGCCAAGAAATACGCAGAGGAGAGCAGGGATACTATAACCAACCTGCAAAAGAGAAACAGAGTTACTGACAGCTCACACAGAAGTCAGAATATTTAGAATAATAGACGGTGTGAACTCACCATCCAGAGTCCTGCGTCAGGGTCATTGATCTGAAAACATAAAACCCAGGTTGAAACGGCACGATTAAAAACAAATTAAAGGATAATTATCAACCAGTTACCTGCACGTAGGTGGCAAGAGCAAAGAATACCGACATAAAGATGTTGCAGATCTGCCAAATGACTAAAAGCCAAGACTTTTCAGTGTTTGTCTCTTTACTAACTTCTTCCATTCTTGTTTTTAACCTTTCACTTCCCCGCCCTGAAGAGTTTTACGTAAAAACGTCAGCACGCAGACGCACTATGAATCTTACGGACGCATTCACGTGATTCTGGCGGCGCGCCAAATTCAGACGGAGACAGGAAGTCAACAACATACTGGACTTTATTTATTTATTTTAATCACTTTTAATGTACAAAACATTCATGGCGTAATTTATTTTACAGATCAGAATAGGAAGGGGTACAAAAGGCATAGAAGAGATAAATAAACCAAAAAAAATAAATAATAATAATAATTTTTAAAAATCATAACATAAATAAGGTTAAAGAGAGGCAAGGGCTATTTTGTAAGTCATATTTCGAGTCATATTAAAAAGTTTGCAGGCATTTTTCCTCTTTTAAGAGACTCAGGGCTTTTATAAAATAAAGAAACTGAATGTGAAAAAATGTAAAATCTGACTTTTGTTTTAAAATATTTACATTTAACAGACTGGACTAGACGTATTGAGTGGTGCCAAATTCATTTTTGTTCATATTAGGAATGAGGGCATACGTCATATCACGTGTCATATCTTGGCGGCTGCACCTGTTTGAATTTACAAGCTACAAGGTATCGGTTGCTATGGGCAACAGCATAGTACAGACATGCAGGAAAGAGCTGTATGAATAAAGATTTAAGAAAAGAAAGTGAATAAGACAAAAGCTCTTTATCAGGAGAAGTTCAACGCGACTGCTAAGCGAAGGTATTTGGAGAGGATCAGAAATATGAAGGATATAGACCCCTATGAGCTAAAAGTGTTCACTGTGTCTGACTGGTGCAGGGATCTGGACTCTGCCACCCTGGACCTACATACAATTATTTCATTTTTGGCATAAGTTACTATACAGTGGAATAATTCAAAAGCCTTTAGTCCCTTTGACACCTATGAACAGTTCTGCTCCGTCTGGGTTCAAGGTTTGCAGATCTACAAGCCTGAAAACTGTGAAAACACTGTGGTGGGGTCAAAGGTCAGCCCGTGGATAGTGACATATTTACCCCACCCCCCGAAGGAAATTATTATTATTAATAGTAGTATTGGGTTTTTTTGGTTCATGTTTTTTGTCTTTGTCAGCAACTTTATGCAATAAATACTGAACCAATTTCGATGAAATTTTCAGGAAAAGTGCAAGGTGGTCCTGAATAAATCCCATTAAATTTTAGTGTTAGTTTAATATAGGTCAAAGATCAAGGTCACCAAAAATGTGTTTTCACAATGATAAGAGGAAGGGCAAATCAGGTAAAATGTTTGCGTGGGCTGGGGTTTGTTGTGCCTGGAACCACTTATTATGTGTTAAAATCAAGGGGTAGTCATGATGAAATACTATCAACATTGTTTCAAAGTCAATAGACAGCATCTTTTTATGTTTTTGTTTCCTCTGTACATTTTCCATGTATCTGTGATGTGATTGGGGTTTGATTCTAATTAAGTGATGGTCTGGTTAGTGTGTGGGACCTGCACATGCATTAAACTAGGTGGAAACCCAAAATAACCTTCCAGGTCGCTACGTTTGCTGTGTCAATCACAGGAGTAAGTGGAACAGTTTTAAATGCAGCAGTGTCTCCCAGGCATCTTCCATCAGACTGATTTTACAGACAATTTACAAAAACAATGAATGCACTGCTATGGGACTGCTGGTTGTTACATCATCTCCTCAGTCACATACAGCTCAGCATGATCTCAAGTGGGCCAGGGCATAGATGTTTCTTTTTTAAGTCAGATTGTGAACCTCTTGCTTTGGCTCCATCTGTTGGTCGTACCAATGCTTACATTAAGAATCTAGCCTGAAAATTCTAGAGCAGTTCAACAAGAACCTTCAAGGATCTGCAGCTGTTTCAGTTTAGTTTTCGCACTTGTGCACAAAGACGAATCCAAAGGGATCAGTCATACTCAACAAGTAGGTCAGTTAGTCAGATTCCAAAATTCTCCACACCCATTCATTCAGACTCAGACTCAGACTCAGACTCAGCTTTATTGTCATTCACTCAATAGACACGATAGAACATTACCCGGGTCTTCATTATAAAATAAACCTCTGAATATGTACAATATTGAACAATATACAGCAACAGTAAGAGTTAAAGGTGGTGATGCATGTAAGCAGCAAAATGAACAGCAGCAACAGTTTAACCAGTGGAAATAAAGTGATAAAAGTGACTTTAGCAGCATCATGACCTGTTGTTAAGGTGCAAGGTGGGCAGTATATATGGAGATTTGAGCAGTTCAGAAGTCTCACTTCATCTGGGTAGATGCCGTTTTTCAGTTCCTCTGCATATGAAATAAAATACTTTCATAATAATCTATTAACAACGACAATTCAGTTTTTGTTCTTTGTTGTAGTGCAAAAAAGTTAAAT
Source organism: Ostorhinchus cyanosoma (assembly GCA_029814465.1). NCBI lineage: Eukaryota > Metazoa > Chordata > Actinopteri > Kurtiformes > Apogonidae > Ostorhinchus > Ostorhinchus cyanosoma. The sequence continues at coordinate 28,932,540 of JAPTYQ010000029.1, forward strand.
TACATGAAAATATTTACATTTCCAAGCTATCCTTCCACAAAAAATGTTAATAACCTGAACAGATATGAACAACTTGAAATGTCATCAGAGAAGTAAGTGCAATTTTAGCAATATTCTGCCTGTTAGTCAACGTTTTGTGCCTTTCTGTAATGCACATAAATGTAAATAAGTAGCAGGTAGGGAGAATCTGTCATAATGTAGACGAGAAATGTGGGATGATGCTGTAAGTTAGTGTAATGATAGATCTCCAAATTTCAACGTAGTTTGCACACCATTGTTTCCTCTAAATTATCTTGGGAAAAAAACTCGTTTTACAACATACAGTTCGCAGGCACGGACGGGGTTCGAACCCGCGATCTTCGGTTTACGAGACCGACGCCTTACCACTTGGCCACCGCGCCTGGTAATGTAAATAGGCCATTGTAAAGGTACTTCAACAAAACTGCAGAATGGAATGATTATATATGGATTTATATATTTTAGACGGATAAGACAGGATGAACTTCCGTCTTCAAACTCTCCATGCCCGTTTACTCATCTTTAGTCCGTTTAATTCCGAACTCCATTTACAATACGTAATTTTTAACCCTCCTTGCACCAAACGTGTTATCCGCGCCTTTACTCAAGCTACACTAAATTCGGCGATTAAAAATTAATGTAGATGAATTAACTTTTAGCATAATCCTGTTTAGTTTATGGCTTATGTTTCCGAATAAACACCCACCAGTAGAGTTAATAAGACGAACAAACACGTGAAAAATCAACGTACGCAATTTTATATATGGCAGAATAATAGAAGCTATTAATTATGGACATTCTAATAATAGATTATATTTCATCCTGTTTCAAAGTTTTTTTAAAAGGTATTCTTTACGTAGTAGTTCGGCGCAGGTTCATTTTCCATTTCCATCCACTGAGACGGCGAACACTCCCGGAAGTGACGTCACAAATCAAACCGGAATTCAATCTTTCCCTCAATGGCTCGAAGATGTTAAAAGCTTATGGTTAGATATTTGATGGTGTGAAGGTTGTGTAACTCTTTGGACATTCAGAAGTAAATGTTGCTAATGCTGTAAGTATTTCTCTTCGTGGAATATCATTTTTAGCTTAACTGAAAACCTACAGCAGTGTAACTAAGCTAGCTAAGCTAACGCGACTACCTGGTTAGCAGAGCTGGTCTTCCTTGTATGGTTATATTTGGTGAAATCTATATTTACCCATACTTTTAACTCGTCCTTATTTGTAAAGTATATTACTTTCCGCTGGTTTCATGTTCTGCTGCTAGTACGTATGTTTTTCACGACTAACTTCTGAAAATCTGTGCTATCATAGTAATACAAGTATTTATTACCACTTGTAATAAGTAACCACTGTCACATCAGATCACGTTAATTTGACAATGTTTTATTTACCGCCATGCATTGTCATACCTCATTTATATTTTGGTTACACACACACCTGTGATTTTCCCATGTCTATGTTGTCACTAATTTAAATACCTAAAGAAAAGAATAGGGTAGAAAGTTGCTTTGGCTCAACAGCATACAATACTTAACTATGAGAAAAAATCCAACCCAAGTGTTGAGTTGTCCACTATTTTGTCACAGAGAAACAATAATTATTTAAGTTGTATATGTTATTATATTTCTGTAGTTTAAAATAAAACAATATGTCTAGATTTTTAAAAATGATCGATAAAAGAGATGAAACCAAATGTACAAGTATGAAGATACACGAATTGTATCAAAACAATACTAGTAGCTGAGAAATTTGTGATCATGGATTTAAAATCACCAAAGTGTTTATGTATGAAACATAGCTTATTCCTCTGAATTCTTAATTTGTTTTTTCATTGTCATTGATAGATAATCTACACAAAAATACCTGCACAAAACCCTTTGTAACTAATGATTATTTTCACAGTTTATTATTTTGTTGAGTAATGCTTGTGTTTATAATTCATATGAAATTGATTTTCTATGTTTTCTAAAGCCCTTAGATGATATCCACAAATGTTCAATTTGGCCCAACACCTTACGTTTTTTTCAGTTTACCATTGTAGAGTAAAGAATAAATAACAAAATATGAACTAAAGATGAAAAGAAGCTCTACTTCACTGTCTCTTTGTGACGTTTGCCATAGATGCCTTGTGTCTCATCTCTGTTGTGTCCAGTCTTTGACAGCGCCACTGGGCCTCCCCGTCTGCTCCATCATGCCGCTGGTGGTGGACGCTGTGTGGGCGGTATGGAGTATCACAGCTGGGATCTATGACTACTTCCACACCAGTGCCATGGAGGAGAGGATCCATACGCTGGAAAATGTCCTCTCTATCCATCAGTTCGTGATCGCAGGCCTGTCAGCTGGCCTCATCCTCCTCATGACATACATATTATGGAGAAAACACTGAAACTCAGACCTGGGCCAAGAACATTCTAGATGTTTGGTGTTAAGTGGCCATCTCATGTTACTAAAAGACAGACAGCTTGACTCCATTGCTCTGCTCACACTTGAAGATCATACCGGTCTGAAAATGAGCTGCAACTGAACAAGGGAAACAAAGATTCATAATGTGTCAGTTTACCCAAAACTCATGTGGTTTAGAGGCTCAGTGGTCTGTTTCTGTCTCAGAGGGTCCTCACAAGGTATCTGCAGATTATTGTTCACGTTCATATAAAATGGTTACAGCTTCCTAAGGAAACATTGCACTTTCACTGGAAATTACTGTCTGAGATAATGGACTGTCAGATATTTTGCCATTTTAGTTAAGGAAAACTTTTTTGGAGTCGCCAACACTAATTGTATCCACAACTCAACTGTTCTTCATCCTTACAAGAGCAAATTTTTTTGCGGTCCATTATTTTTAGATGTTTAATTCATAATCTTGACTTTAACATACATATGATCAAGACTTAATACTTTCTAACTTGATATATCATCAAAAAGGTACAAAATATGCAGGTTTCTCCTGTCATTTCTGCTAAGGGATGCCTTGATTTATTGATGAAACTGACTCCTGATAGACTGGAAAGTTAGTTTTTACTGTGAAGGAATTAAGTTGACTGAGCAACATCTGAAATTTTAAAATAATATATAAGTTTTTGTCTTGGGATGTGTGGCTTAACAGCAAAATATGATATATAATCTTGTTGCCCTTAGCCTTAAAGGGATAAACATAATGTGTCTTACTCATTTATAAAATAGGTCCAGGAGCTTGAAAAATAATGTTACGCTTTCAAAAGTTACCCAGACTGATCCGAACACATAAACCATCCTGGCACCCTATCAAGGTGTCTGCGTGATGGTATCCATGGCACCAATGGGAAAGGGCTGTAGGCAGCAGCTCATCTCAATTTGAATTACATCTAAGTTACAATAATGTTCACTTTAAAAGAATCGGGCAATTATAAATGCTATGTTTTCACTATCAATCTCATTCACCACTGAAATTTTAAAGGTAATTGGGGTCAAACTGTTGTATTTCAGATTACATTAGCGCTTTAACTGGGAAGGTGATGCTGTGTTTAAACTGGGGGTAAAAGTGGGCTGCTCTCATTTTTTTAGCATCTTATTGCACTGCAGTTAACAGAATTAGCACAAAAACATGGTGTAGGTTTTTAAATATTCATGATTAACTCATGAATTTGTGTATTTACATCATCACTTTTCCATTTAATTGTTCATGATATAGAGAGGGGATGGTTTCTGTCAGATTTTAGTTGTTACTGTATTTATTTAGTCTCTAATATATGTTGGAAAATCAGGGTTTGTGTGTCGAGTTAACTTGCATTTTTACCAACACTGTTCCTGTCTGTGTCCATCTGCCCATTGCACACGTCTTAAATGTTAGAAATATGTTCAACATTTAATGATGTAGTGGTCATTGTGTTTTGCTTTCTGGGGTTCGTTGCCAGTGAATTATATGCACTACTGTACATTACCACTACTGTGGCCTCTGAAAGGGAATGTGTTACAATAATAAATCATCATTTAAACTCAAGATGTTGTTTTTGACTGAAAATCTTATTTTTTTATCAGAAGATGAAGTACTTTTCAAATAAGTCACAGAGGTGTTCAAGTAAGAGTTATTTGAATTTATCTCGTTTGATTGATTAATTGGAGTTTAACATTTAAAAAAGATGTATTATATATTCCCATTAAATTTGCTTGTGACTTAAAAAAAAAATCTGAATAAACTTGAAATTAACCTTATATAAACAATATCTGTAATAATGTAATACTTCTATTGAGGACGCTTATAGATGTTGACAGAGTTATTTTTGCAGCAGCTGAGTAACAGCAGAATTACATCAACTGAGAACATTATGTGCTGAGTTATTTTAGTCCTCATTATATCAGGGGTCAGTGGTCACAGTTGAAATTATATGCCCTTCTAGTCAACATTCAACAGGATTAGGAGAGATTATTACCAGTCTATTTCCCTTAAATGTTAGAACAATGTGAATGTTTTAATAGATCTACAGAATACAGAGCTACAGATTTTCATATTAAACTGGATTTGATATATATATTACAATTACTGCTTATTTTTAGTGAAATTAAATATTCGTGGTTTGAGAAGTTTCATCCTGGCTCCTCATGCTGCAGGCGGCAAAACGTTCCTCCTCTCTTTGCACCGCCTGCCTCCAGCCGGCTGATAATTCAACCAATGAAAGCGTAGAGTTCCGCAAACAAGCTCGGTGATTTGCTGTAGCTGTTAGAAGGCGGGATCTTTCAACACAAATCACAGTGGAAACTTCCAGCGGAGACCGGTCAATTGACAGAACTGAAGGCAAGAAAAGCGAAAGTGATAGAATTTGTCTTCAAAATAAAAGCACAATCTTGCTAAATATGGCAATTTTGGGAGATTATGCACCTTATTTGCCTTAACTTAACCTCTAAATTAATTTTAATTTATTAATTGGTTAGTTGTGTAACCTTTTCATACTTAAAACAAATATATAATGGTGTATTTTTTCATGAAACACATACATTTGAAAAGTGAAAACCGGAAAACATTTACGTAGTGTTGCTTTACTTTATAATACCACTATCTGAACTTGCCAACAGGCGGTCGGCGACTAAAAACTGAATTGCGCGGAAATTATGGAGTCGAAATCCTTTAGAACGAGTAGTGTTTGTGTATAGGTGTTTGTCGTTGGGTAGCATTTCATTGACTCGTCCTTAGAGGAGCCGGGGTGCTGAACAATGCTAGCCGGTTAGCCTAGAGTTGTTGCTAGCTGGCTAAGGAAGTTAGCCGGTTAGCTAGTCATCCGCGGCAGACAGCCTGCCGGAGGTTGATCGCTTGTTTCGCGCATTTCAATCCTTCTCAGCGACCTCTAAGTATTAAACTCTCACCTGAAGGAAAACCCCGTGGCGTGGCTTAATGTATGTCTAATATTAAACACAGAAACGTCCATAATCTGCCTTTAAAATGAAGCTGTGTCTCCTGAGCGGTCTGATTTGTGTAAACGCTGCTCTTTTGTTTTGACAAAGGAAGCGGACCCGAGTTTGTTTTTTGTTGCTTTTTTTCTTTAACACCAGTTCACAACTGGTGGTGGGACAGGTTATCTTTTGGCGATGGCGCCACATAAGCACAGCTCTTCTGCTGGAGGCCACCCGGTGGGTTTTAGTTCTGGAGGAAAAGCCAACGGGTTGTACCAGCCGTCCTCCACCGCGATGGCTGCAGCCAAGAAGCCCAACATGCAGCTCATTCAAGCCGACCACGAGTTGTTCCTGCAGGCCTTCGAGAGTGAGTTACTGCTGCCATCAAGTTTCACATAAGTGTTACAGCTGTAGCTAATCCATCAGCCAGTGGTGGAAGAGGGAATCAGATCAGCTTTCAGTAAAAGTATTAATGAACAGTTTAGAGATTTTCCACTACAAGTTAAAGTTCATTAGTCAAATGTTTGAATTTAAAAGCATGAAAAGTGTCATTGTGAAGTAAAATGGTCCCTGTCAGTGTTTTTTCTATCGTGGACTCCTTTTCCTGCTGCATTCATGTATGTGTTCTAATTTCCTGCTGTACACATTTAAGCTTGAGTGAATTTGATTGACTTTACAAACTGTATGTTATTAAATGTACATCAAAGCATCTTATTCTGTCAATTATCATATGCACTTTGGGAACTATATGTCTCCAAAAAAATATATATTTTTAACGATAAAAACAACAAATCCAAGACTGTTTTGAAAGAGATTATTCAATCTGAGTTTAACTCCAAGCACAAGTAAAATGTTAATTCTTTAGTTAATCACAAACAGTGAGAAACAAACACTGATTTTCACAGCAAGGTAAGATTATGAGAACCTGTAAACTGAAGCTGTCAGACAAAGAAGATAGAACCAAAGCACAATATTTACCTTTTAGGTGTAGTGCAGGAAGAGCACAAGGAGAAGGCTATAAAACTTCAAATTTGATATCCTGAAATACCACAAATTATAGTGTGCCTGTCATACACACTCTACACTTTACTCTTTTCATCTCTCATGTCACATTCTTGTCATAGTTTACATAGTTTTGTATTATAACCTGTGTTGACTGCATGTGGAGTGGGTGTTGCCACATTTTAGTCAAAGAATTTTAAAATATAATGTTTCTAGACATCTATTTTATTATTTGTATTCATTTTCCTCTTTTTAACCCCTTTATTAACACATTGAGAAGCCCTACTAATTAACATAGTTTATAAAATGGCAAGAATAGGGACAAATGCTTTAGACATTCATTGTTTAGGCCTGCGTCTTTTGTGAGGCTTAAGGTCAAGAATAAATCAGGCAGCTACATATGAGACATTTTCATGGGATTTAATGTTATGTTCTGTTAAATTAACTAATATTTGCCGTTGCATCATGTATAAATAATACAGTGTTACTGATTTAGCTCTGTTTACTCACAGAACCAACTCAGATCTACAGATTCCTTCGCACCAGGAATTTGATCGCAGTGAGTGTTGTCTTTGTTTTCATGACCAAAACCTGTCACTTCTTACCATACCAGGTCAAGGCGTAACACTTGTTTTATGTCTCCCTGTCACTTTGCAGCCTATATTCTTGCACAGGACACTTACGTACATGTCCCACAGAAACTCAAGGAATAACACCAAAAGGTAAAACTCCCGCCACTGCTTTCAGGATGCACAAAATTACATCTAGGCTTCTAAAAAGTCATCTTAGTTTTTATCTTCCGGTGTAGAATGCAAGTTGAGTGTTTGTCTCCTGGAAAACAGGTCAACTGTTATCCTGAGGGAAAGTAAACCGACATGCCGGCTGCTGTAGGCGGGGGCCGGTTGGATCAGTTAAAGCTGAGGCTGTGGAGACGTTTTCAGTTGGGCTGCTTTGCATACAGACACAGCAGAGAAAAGAGATCCTGCTGATACACGCGCTGCTACCACTTGTGGTTCAGTCTACGCTCAAAAGGTGTTAAAATGTGTAGCGTGTGTTTTAAAGCTGAAGCTGCATGAATGAAAGTTTTAGAGAACTCCTCGTTGGCTTACAGAAAATGGGTGAAAGTTGATACAGAAGTTTCAGGCCTCCTTTGCATTTTTTTAATACAGGATTTAGAAACTGCTGTGATATATATATATATATATATATATAGTGACTTAAAAAAAAAGAACTTACAGTCTGCTGTGCTTATCAGTTCATCAGCTGCTTACAGGGTCCACATTTCACTTCTTGGCTGGTAGTAATAACAATTTTTATTTGTTTATCCTTTTATCAGCCATAAATATGCTTTTATTTGACTGAAACATGTTGTCAGTGTATAAACGCATTTGTCGGAGGGAACTAAAATGAGTGAAAGCTGAAAGAATAATGAGATTTCAGATTATTTTAGAATTATCCACTGATGATTTTGTAATGCAACTTCTTTTACATGTTGATGATCAATTAATAAAATCAGTTGCTGCAGGTTATTTGCCACTAATTAAATCATATTAAAGGTGTCAGATGACACGTTGTAAAAGTTCTGATTATCTCATCTCTACTTTCCCTGAGTTTAACTTTTGTCCAACTGCTGTTTTTCGCCTTTAGACAGTTTTTGGTTCATGACCGTTAAGTTTTTCATGATTTGATGTGGAAACTGGTGACGTGGCTCAGTTTCACTTTCTGCTTCAGTCATATGAAGCACTGCTAATGTTGAACCAGACAAGAACAGAAACATGGAAATTTTGTGTTTGGAATTCACTGTATTACAGTTTTCAGTCGGTTTGTGTTTCCTAAAACTAGAGCTGGGTAGAAAAATGTTACCATAATAAAAATACTTATGTCAGTAATTATTATGATGAATGTCAAGTCATTATTTCTTCGAGGTTTGCATCTGTATTTTGGTTGTGAGTCAAAGTTAAAGAAAATCAGTTGCTGTATGTGATTAAAAACACATTTGTAGTCTTTGATCATTTAGTTTTTATTCTGTTCATTTTCTTCCTTTTAATTAAATACTGATTTTTATTGAATCTCATTACACTGATTATTTTCAGAACCAACAGTCTACTGAGTCTCAAAAAAGCTTTAATTCTTTAAATCCTGAGGATACATGTTTGTAATCCAAAGGTATTTTATTGAGTTACAAATAAGATGAAGAAAATAAACACTTGTTCACATATGAGGAGCTGAAAGAAGCAAATGTTTGGGTCTGAATTTCTATTTGAATAATTAACAGATCATCAAAATAGTAACATTTTACACATGATTCATCATTAGAGGAAAGAATGAAATTATAGTCTGCAAACTTATTTATTTTCTTGATTCTTTCCTCTGTAGATGTCAAAAAACACCCAAAAGTTATTTAAATTGTTAAAACTAATGATGCAAAATCTGAAGACTTTCAGGAAAGGAAAATAGACATGTATCACATTTCTGAAGCTGTGACTTATGCTCACTTTATTTAATGCATATGAATTTTACATTATTTTTGGTGTTTGTAATGTATGATAGATTTAGTTGATGTTTGTAACTAAAATAATCTTTTATCCCTTCCATCCTGTTTCTTAAAGTGACTGAATTCCTGGTTATTAGTCATTTATTTTGTTGTTATTGCCAAAAATAGACCAGCAAAATGAGGAAGTTTCTCCCATTGCTTTTCTGTCATTTCTAGGAAAACCTCCAAGGTGGACAATCTGCTGTTCAAAGTGGAAAAGACGAGGGGCGAGCAGGACACTCAGAGGTGATTTTAAGGCTTTTTTTATCTCAACAACAGATACAATAAGATGAAAACAACTGTGAAGATGAATAGGATGTAAAAGATGCAACTACTGTAAGCAAATGAAGACAAAAATGATGTGAAATACAAAGACCAAAAACACTTGTAAATGTAATGAGACTGTCGTGGTTTGTACAGGTCTTGGATGTAAAAATGGGTTAATAATTCGCAACAGGTTTGAATGTTCTTGTTCAGTTTCTATCAGAATTGTTCCTCAGTCTGTTTTATGTCAAGAAAAAAGTCGTATTGTAATATTCCAACATTATTGAATTTAGATAAGATAGTTAAAAGACTTTATTATCATTGTATTTTCGTACAATGAAATTAGGGTACACCTCCAAAAAAGATACTCCAAAAAACCATAAATGCATATAATATACAACATGTAGCACACAACGTATATTATACAAGACACAATTAATTTAATAGTTGGTCAATTGAAAATAAAATTTAAAAAGTGCATATTTAGTTAAAAAATTTAGCTGAATTATTATTATATTTTTATCTAATTTCTCCATCTTTTCTTTCTTACCATGGTGATAAGTCTCATGTGATAGACCCTT
>JAPTYQ010000029.1:28945014-28962469 GCA_029814465.1 Ostorhinchus cyanosoma
GACTGTGATGGGCCTATGACAGTGAACTTCATGGGGATAAATGGGATTACTTTGAGGGGATTCCTTTTTTTTCCCTCTTTTCTATAATGCACATTTCTGTATTGTTCTGTGTCATTATTGTTTGCATTATTTGTGAGAAAAAAAATGGTTAAAAAAAGAAAAACAAATCAAAAAAGCTACATATACTATTTACAGCTGTGCACATTCTGATCATACCTCAACAGAACTTAAACCCATGTTAATGATCCTTTTTGTAGCCTCTGAGCTTCATATGTTGTTGTCACCATACCTTCACTGATGAAGGTTTAAATAAATGCATATGCTGCTCTATTGAGGTGTGCACATGTTTCCACGTCTGTTTCAGATTTCACAGAGGAAGCGGTGAACAGGAAGAGGAGGGGCTCCTCTGTGAGGGAGGAGGGAGAAACCACATTTGTAGCTCAGATGACAGTTTTTGATAAAAACAGGTAAGAATGCAAGATAAATGACTCAACAGAGGCAGAAAAACATTAAAATACTGAAAAGATATTGTAGCAAACAGTAGAAAAATGGTCTATGTCAGAGTTTTATTTTTATATGTGATGTTTTGGATTAATTTTCCTGCTTTCCATGTTTAAGGTTGAGACTTTATAAACTCTTGGATTAATTTACAGCGATGCATTGTATTCTGTAAGATCATCATTTGTCCTCCTAGTGCCATGTATCTGTAAGAAGTCAACTTTTCATGAACTTAGGCAAAAAGCCTTGTTTTCAATTTTGTAACGATGCATTTTTCTGCAAAATCCACGGCTATGAGGAGGTTTAGTTCATTGTTTCTAAAAGTCTCTATCTTCATCTGTCTATGCGACAAAACAAACCTGGAAACGGTAAAACATCAAGATCAGGTCAAATGTGTGGACACGAGATTAAAGTGTTGTAAATCTTATGAGACGCTTGGTTTCTTACCACAGGAAAGGGATGAAAAACTAAAACAACTAAAGCTAACAAATGAAAAGCATGGATTACAAAGCATAATATTTGACTTTAAGATATGGTGGAGTAGGAAATGTAAATTTAGATTCATATAATGTTGATGTACATGTAAATTCACCATGAGTGTGATCAAATGTTGTGCAGGCGTCTTCAGTTACTAGACGGTGAATACGAAGTGTCTATGCAAGAGATGGAGGAGTGTCCTGTCAGTAAGAAGAGAGCGACTTGGGAGACCATCCTGGACGGGAAGGTGTGTCTCAGATCCACGTTTGTAGCTCTGCATGTGTTGCACCAGATTCTGGTTAAATTGGGATAATCTAAGATTCAAGATTCTGAAGTTTATTTGGTATTTGTGCATACATATACACACATCGGAACTCTTGTAGGGTCATTAAGGGAGTCAGATTAAAGATATTAGAAAAAAACACGTAATTCTTCATAAACACTGATCCAGTAGACAATAGAATGAAATACATTTTAAAAATACAACACAAGGAGGAGGTAGTCAGATATGGTGCATGTATATAAATGGTGTATTTTGCAGCGGCTGCCTCCATTTGAGAGCTTCTCCCAGGGTCCAACTCTTCAGTTCACCCTGCGCTGGACAGGAGACTCCTCCGAACACTCAACGGCACCCGTCGCCAAACCTCTGGCCACCCGCAACTCTGAGACCAACCAGGACGCCCGACCCATCACCCTGAGAGCCACACCAGCACCGAGTAAGAAGGATGGGGTCTGATGTAGAACTGGGTCTAAAATAAGCAGTGAATGCAATACGGTTTATTATTTATTCCAGTGTACAGCTGGTCAGTGTTCGTTTTTTTATTATCACTTTATTATAATTATTTGTATAATTACGATTAGTAGTTCTGCTATTATTAAATTACACTCGCATATATACATACTGTGTGTACTATAATGTAGCAAGTTTTATATTATTATTTATTACTCCTTAATTATGTATATCTACTGGTAGTTTCTAATGTGCAATTGCCTGTTTTTCACTACTATTTTTCTAGCGATTGTTATTCATATTTTCTGTCCTTTTGGTCTTGTAATATTTCTTTTATGTGTACGGTCGGTGTTCTGCTGCTACTGGAACCTTAATTTTCAGAGGGCTCTGCTCCAGAGATCGATAAAGTTCTATCTAATCTAATTTAATTTAATCTAATCTAATCTAGAAAAGGTCATTTTGTGTGTTTACGGTGAGGTTGTTTGTGTTGTGTTGCAGCTGTTAAAGAATCCATCAACACTGACATGGAGACCAGGAGAGAACACATCTCAGCCGAGCCTCGACAGAAACTCCGCATCTTCTACCAGGTGAGCCAGAACCAGGTCACAGATGAGACTCAGGTTTTATCTGTATCTGCCTCTGCAGGGATTAACGCTGATGGCGAATACATCTGAATTTACAGCACATCACATTCTCCACAGCATATCAGCGCTGCACTGAATTCTTATATATTCATGATCATTTTTTTCCTGCTGCTTGTAACTGTAACACAACAATATCCCCTGGAATTAATAAAGCATTCTGATTATACATTCAACTGGGTCTCATGTCTGCTGATGGGTATAGATTTAGTTCTGTTTGTGTTTCGGCTTCCTGATCCCATTCTCCTTCTCAGTTTCAGTACAACAACAACACCCGGCAGCAGACGGAGGCGAGAGACGACCTGCACTGTCCCTGGTGCACCTTAAACTGCAGGAAGCTCTACAGTCTGCTCAAACACCTCAAACTGTCGCACTCCCGCTTCATCTTCAACTATGTGGTGAGACTTGATAAGAAATCTCCAGTTTTGAAATGGGTTGATTGTAAATGCTTAAACAGAGGTGGCTTTAGCAAAAAAAAAAAACCTCAACCAAAATGCTCCTGTTTCCTCTATACTGTCCATCTGTCAGTTTTATTTATGTGTTCATTGATTTCTCCGACAGCCTCACCCTAAAGGAGCGAAGATCGAAGTGTCCATCAATGAGTGTTATGATGGTTCATACGCAGGAAACCCTCAGGACATCCACAGCCAGCCGGGCTTTGCCTTCAGCCGGAACGGCCCCGTCAAACGGACCGCCGTCACCCACGTCCTAGTCTGCAGGTGAAGTTTCACCCTGGCAGCGTACATGCCATGCATCAGCAAATGCAAACTTTCTCTATATATCTTTTAGCTCAAGTGCAAATGGGAGTCCGTAGTCATGATTTCAGACCAGGATGAGCAATAAGCTGCAGGACACAGAGCTGACAAAAACTGAATAAACTCCTCTGTTCAGACCCAGGAGGACGAAGCCGAGTCTGTCGGAGTTCCTGGAGTCGGAGGATGGAGATCGGGAGCAGCCGAGGACGTACATCAGCGGACACAACCGGCTGTACTTCCACAGCGACTGCTGCATTCCACTGCGACCGCAGGAGATGGAAGTGGACAGCGAGGACGAACGGGACCCCGACTGGCTCAAAGAGAAAACCGTCAAGGTGTGTTCACTGACACGACGCGCAAGTTTGACGCTCACATCGGCTTTTATTGAATGAAGAGCTTTGTCTTTTCAGCAAATCGAGGAGTTCACAGACGTCAACGAGGGTGAGAAGGAGATCATGAAGCTGTGGAACCTTCACATCATGAAGCGCGGGTCAGTGATGAGATGTAGTTTTAAAACTTTTATACTGTTTTCCAATAAATGCTTCACTTAGTTACTTAATTTGCAATGACGGATTAAGTTGTCTGTGGGACATATAACGACTTTACAGAAAGGTATCACACAGTTTCTGTTTGTTAATTCAGTCTGATGAGTTTGTCAATAATAGTTTCTGGATGTAACATTATCTCCTGAAATCAGTCACTACAGTTACTGTTAAATCTCTGAAAAACACAAGAAACTAAAGGAAACAAAATTTTAATGTCATTTGTTTTCTTTTTAAAATGACAAAGAAAGTAAGCTTAGACATGTTGCGATAATGAAGTAATTAACCAGTTACTACCAGAAATAAGCTTTTGTATCTTAAAATAAGGAAGTAATTCACCTATTAGGAAGAGAAAACAAGCTTTTGAATCTGTAGATGAAACTGTAGCAAGAAAACCAGCTTTATCAACATTCAAATATTAATTAGAAAATGATCTTCCAGTGCCATAGTTTGTTTTATTTTCAAATAATGAAGAAAATTAGCTCACATATTCTGAGATAATGAAGTATTTAACTTGTTAAAACCAAGCGGTAGGATCTTGAAATGATAAAGCTATTATCAAAAGAAAGTGAGCTTTGTAATCTTTAGAAACTCAGCTCTGTTGATATAATAAAAAAAAAAAAAAGAATGAGAAAATTACTTTTACTTGTCGGTCTGTTATTGCAGCTTCATCGCAGATAACCAGATGAACACCGCCTGCCTGGCGTTTGCCGAACGCCACGGTGCTCACATCGTTAAAAACAACCTCTGCCGTAACTTCCTGCTGCACCTGATCAGCATGCACGACTTCAACCTGATCAGCACGCTCACCATCGACCAGGCCATGGCCCGACTCCGCCTCCTCCAGAACCAGGCCGGCCAGACCGACAAAGACCGGGAGGTTGAGGAAGACGAAGAGGAGGAGGAAGACTGGGAGACGGCGGTGGAGTCCCAGCCAGAGCCGGATCCTGATCACGACCCTGATCCGTCTGAGTTTAGATCCTTTAGCGACGAGACGAACAACGTGGAGAATGGAAACCACCCACACCAGCAGCAGGACGAGGAGGATGAGGAGGGTGGAGCCACTGGGACAGGAAGGATGAAGCAGAAACTCTCCACCCGTGGTTCAGTTCAGGTGTGAACTGACGAGCTGAACCACAAACACAGGTTACAGCAGGGATCTCGACAGAACAGGATGAACTTAAATCTGCAGGAGGGTTTTTTTTAAGAAACATTGAAACCAGAGACACTTTGTGAAGTCGTGAGGCGAACGGAAAACTTGAATCTTGATTATTTTCTCTCGACAGATTCTGTAGACGTAGATAAACAGAGGGGCGGCGTCCTCTTCTCTCCCGAAGCTTCCTCTTCGATGTTTTTGAGGAGAACTGAGGAGAGAGCTCAAAGCAGAGGTGAAACAGGGCACAAATTCAAAGCTGTGAACTCAGCGCTCACAACTTAGGCTTCAAATCTATTTTTCTGCAGATCCACAGACGTGCCAGCGCTCTACTCTGCCTGCAGGCCTCATCTCTTTTTCTCTTGCTATTTTTTAAACCCAATAAAGCTACTGATCGTCTGGAAGTCACCTGGTTTTACAAGATGCCTCCAAACCCTGTGATAGTTGACTTACTGCTCATTCACACATGGGCTGTATGTAAAGATGGATGAAGTGAAACGTTTAAGAAACAGTCGAGTTGCAGGGAGGTGATTAGTTTTCATCTGACGGGTGAACCACTCTCACAGAAACTAGTCCTGCATTTATTATGAATCCAGCTACATTTAGATATAAATGTCAACAGAGGTCGACAGAGAACATCTCCGTCAACGAAAAACAAACCATCTTTTTTTTCCACTTTCGGAAGTTTTCCTGAAGTAATCATTTTTGGTTGCCACGCCGACAAAAAGTGGAAATTTTCAGTTTGTTTTAACAAAACCATTTTTAGGTTGAATTACAAGTTCATTGGAACAAGAAAAGGGAAGAAAGGCTAGAAAAGATGGGTTTCATGAAAGGGTTTTAACAGCTAAAACTGGGCCTTAAACATCCCCATAAATATAGCTAGCTAAAGGTAAACGTCAAACTAAGTGTAATTGTTTTGAGAAATTCACAGTAATTCCTGTTATTTCCTGTCAAAGTCGACTTTGATCATTTGTACATTCCAACTCCTGGACGATTTTAGGTTCAGACATTAAAAATCCTTCGGTGCAATTGGAAAGTTTGTGGTTTGATGGACTTTCCAACTAAATCTTCTCCAACTTGCTCCAAGTGCCTAAACTTAAGAATGCTTAAGCTGTACATCAGGTTGGTGGGGGAAAAAAACAATAAATTTTGTGCATTTATGTTCATGGTCACATTTACTGGAAGCATGATCTGTTTTTATTTAATTAAATTAAATTTTATTTATGGATTCTGGGAGAGTGGGTTCAGCAGAGTCTAGATAGAGATTCGTCTTTACAGCTGTCAATCACCTGCTCTCATGTTAAAAGTGAAAATAAATAAATCAATCAATCACTTTAAAGATGCACCAACTGTGAAATTCTGGACCATTTTCTATTTATTTCTATTTATTCAGGGCCAGGGAACACAAATTAAACTGTAAATTTATCAAACACGTCTTCTCAGTTGTGACACTAAACAAGGCTGATGTGCATCGTTGCATCTGTACATCAATCACCCTCATGGATTGGATGGTATTGGGTAAATGTTTAGAGGGCGGGGCTTGCCATCCATCTTTATATACAGTGCAGTGTGTGATTCTTCGGAGCTCAAATGTCCCCTGCTGGTCTCAGATGTGAACCTGCAGGTCAGTGCTTTGTGCTCGCTCTGTAGTTCACTTCAACTTTAAAGTAAATCGCTATCTTTTCCCTTGAGGAGTACAGATTGTGGTCATGGATCATATTTTACACACTCCTAATTGGCCGATCTGTTCGTTGTTCAGATGTCAACGTATCTGATTAGATCTCGGGTTCTTCCTGCAGGTCTGTAATCAAATTTCTGGGTACCCAATCTGGTTGTAAAGTCTCAAATTTGTTTGCTAAAGGTCTTTTAAGTGTCCAGTTTAGTGTCCAGTTGGATCATCAGGTCTCTGGTTGGTCTATCAAGTGTTCGATTAGATCTAGAATTTGCTTTCCAGGCTCTCCTGGCCTCTAGGTATTTTGTGGAGTTCCCCAGGTGTCTATCCTAGCTCCTCTTCAGTTTGCATCTACCTGAACCGTCAAACTTTTCCCTGGATTTAAATCCCATCACAGCCCAGATGCTCCAGTTTTAAGGCCTTTTCTGACCTGGTTTCACCAAAACCCAGATCAGAATCTGTACACAGTCATACAGGATGTCCCTCTTTAAGCTCCGCCTCCTTTTGATTCCACACCTTCAGACCAAATCCAAGTCCTCTGTTGTGTCTGAGATGAATGTTGTAGCTTTGTCCCTTTGGGGTTGAAGTTGGTGCTGCATCAACAGAGGATTTGATCCGTCGTCAGTATTTATGATCTGGTGCTGATTCATTCTTTACACTTATTTTATAAGTATTTTAATGATTATGGTGATTACCTGGAGCTTGTTTTCTTGTTAAAGTGGGTATATTATCACAAAAAAATGACTATCTGATTTTTTTCTTCTTATAACAGCCTTTTTCCACCACGTAGCACAAACATGAGTCCCATTTTGTTTCACATATTTTTATTAGGAAGCAAAGAGACAGGTCTACAGCAGATATGCCAAATTGTACAGACAAGGCTTCCCAAACTTTACATGAGTCCCATTTTGGTCGAACATGTAATCTTGTGTCGCAAAAGTTCTGTTAGCGCTACTTTTTTTTTTTCCAGCAAACCGCATAACAGAATGACTTGAGGCAATTTCTCCATAATAGTTTGTCCATAATTGTTTCTGGATATGACATTTTCTCCTGAAATCAGTCCCTATAGTTACTGTTAAATCTCTGATAAATACAAAGAACTAAACAAAACAGTTTGTTTTATTTTTAAATGACAAAGAAATGAAGCTTAGACATGTTGGATAATGAGGTAATTATCCTGTTCCTACCAGAAATAAGCTGTTGTATCTTGACCTAAGGAAATAATTCACTTACTACAGAAAGGGAAGAACTAGCTTTTGAATTTTTTAGATGATTAACATGTAGCAAGAAAACCAACTTTATCAGTAGAATTAAAAATATGAACTAGAAAATGATCTTTAGTGTCTTCATGGGAGATAATCAACCCACTGTGATGAGAAAATAAGCTTTGAGATGATGAAATAATCACCTGTCATCAAGAGAAAATGAGCTTTATGTTATGAGTGAAAGTGTTTTTATCCACTGGACTCACCTTCAGAGGAGGCGGAGCTTGAATGGGTCCAGTTGACCACGCCCTTTTGGTTTTATGTTTTATTTTGCGTCTGCCGTCATGTACATACGACTCAGATGTAGTTTGTAGTTCACAGACCAAAGGGGTTGAATTTGCTGCAGGTTTTCTATACTTTTTTTCTTTCTCGTCTGTTTCTTGTTTTTCCTTAAATAGAATCTGGATTTTTTTTTTCTGTCTTCATGACAGATGCTGTGTTTTGTTTTGTTTTTTCACTTCCACGGCTTCGTATTTAATGGATGAAATGCAGTAAGAGGCTCCGGTGCACATGGTCAGGAATCTATTTGTCAGATGGGATGTATTTGTGATTTCTGCTCTTTAAAAGCTTTACATCAGTGAGTTTACCCAAAGCGGCGAGCAGAGCTGTGTTGGACGGTCCTGAATGAGGTGCAAAGCACTTTGAGTTTTCAATACAAAGCCTGAGGTGGATTTTACTGTTTTGTTTTTTTCTTCATTCACACAAGACCAGCAGCGTTTTGCACAAGACAGGAGCCATGTCACGAATTCAACGTTTTCAACAATGATGTAAAATCAACCTTTGAGTTAAGTCAGAATGGTTTTCTATTAAAAGAATGATTTTGTACTGTTGTCGAACACACGTTGTCTTTATTTAATTCAAGTTAACATTTATATTTTTAACTTGTTTCTCAGTTTTCACCTCAGCTCCTCTCGTGCTTTGTGAATAACTTCTTTTTCGGTCTTTAAATGGAAATTCTCAGACCACATTTCCCATAGTTGTCTGAATTTGCCCCAAGGGTTTTCAATACCACAGGCCCCGTTCTGGATCTAAACCCACTGTATTCAGACCAGTCTAATCTGGATCTGACCCTGAACCTGTTTTCTATTTGGAAAAAGTGACTTTTCAGTTGAGTTTCCAAAAACTGCAGATGTAAAACCACGACACTTGAATCATCCCAGAAAGATTTGCAATTGAAGTTTTTTCTTTGTGAAAATCCCAAAACTGGACAATAACTTCACTGAACTAAGATGTAAATATACTCTTTAGTTTTTCCTCTTATTTCTGACGGGCTGGAGAATGTAACCCTTTTTCTCGTCCTGTTCTTCAAAAAGATCTAGGTCTGCGTTTTTCAGTTTTCCTGATCCTCATCCACCTGACAGCACCGTCCAATCAGAATGCATCATTATTGTACAGGTGTATCTGAGGTCATGAGTTTTCCAAAATCTCCACGTTGGCTGCAGTTTTCAGAAATGATTTCAGTGACCTAAACAGCAGTTTTCATGTGCGTTAAAGGCAGAAATGCATGAGAAAATGTCAGTTTTTCCACATTCGGGGGAATGTGTTTACATTGGCATGAAGCTGGTCAGAGCAAAATGACTTTGAAATAGTTTTATTTTGAAAAGAGACATTCATCAGATTCTGAAGTATGAAAATGCAAAGGTTTGGGGGTTAGAAAGCTTTAGATGTTACCAGATGCTGACTGATGACAGAATTAGATAAAAACAAAAGTGTTGCATATACAGTCATGGAAAAAGTTATTTGACCACCTCATGTTTTTTTTAATTTCTTGTTAATTTTAATGCCTAGTCCAACTAAAGGTACATGTGTTTTGACAAGTATGATTAACAACAAAAATAGCTCATAGTAGTTTAATTTCAGAGCTGATATTTATCCGTTTTCCATGTTTTCATGATAACCAAAATCACTTCAGTTCTTCCATCAGTATCTACGGCATTGTACTGACAAAAACAGTGCTTTTATTCATTACATGTTTTGTTTTCTGTCTGTTTTAGTCACATGATCCACACAGGAGTTAGGACTGGATTACATAACCATTGTTTTTGATGATTTGATGGTCTAATATTTTTTTCCGCGACTGTATATTAACTTGAGTGTTGTTGTGAAAGACATCTTAGTTTTATTTCCATATCAGACCAGAAGCAGGTGTAAAACTATAAAAAGGTTCATGATTATTTATGGAAATGCAAAAACCAAAAAAAACCCCAAAACATTAGACCAGACTCAGATCAAGAACAACTAGCCTTATTTCTGTTCCAGGCAGATCCTTCAGATTCTGTTGATTAGATGAGAGCAGATGCATCTACATTTTAATCCTCCTGTGTTGTCCTTAAAAGAAAACACCAGCGTTACATTTTGATTTTATTTTATTTTTTACCCTATTCATTTGATATCCACTTTGGTTTTGTAAGGTTTTAAAAATATGTTATCTTTTCTAATAAATTTAGTGGACGGTGATGGTTTCCACTCAATTTTTGTTCCTTTTCATCAGTTATGCCCCAAAACTTCACTTAGGCTACTTTCAGACAGCAGGTCTTAAATAAAGCACAGGATAAAAAGAAAGACATAAATCTAAAAGTGAGCAGTTAGTTGCTGTTTATTAGATTTTAACACTATAAATAAAGGTTTCATTTTAATTTATCCATTCTATTAAAACCACCACAAACCAGATTAAACCATGTCCTCACTTTAATCCCATTCTTATTGAACAGAGTGAAAATCGGCCACATAAAGGTACGAGTCGGTGTAAAAACAGGACAAAATGACACTCGAGGATCGGTGGAATCGCCTCATTTCAGTTTACAGCTCAAACACATAAAATCTTGCTGAAACAGCAGCGTTAGGGAATACTGTGTGGATTGTCGATGCAAAAGGGAAACGTTCATCGTAACAGCTTCAAACAGGGTGATTTTAAGGCTCAGAAATTTCCCTCAAAATGTCAAAATAACCCCAGAAAAACCGGCAGAAACATGTCTGTCCCTGCCCAAAAAATTACGACATCTTGTTCACAGTGACAGGATTTTTGTTAAGATCATAATAAAAACATTAAAAGAGACTGTGGCTAAAGAGCTAAAACAAAACATGTGAATTAAAGACAGTGATATGTTGTGTTTTCCTTCTGTAAGGCGTCCAAGTGAGTTAAAGGTTGCATAGATAAAGCTGTAAACAGAGTCTTAAGACATTCTGGGAATCAAACCGAAGATGTAACAGGTGTAAAAATCCTCCAGCGAAGATCCAAACATTTCACTCTGATACAGTTTACAAAGACGCAGCATCGCAGGCATTTCTGCAAAAAAGAACCGCACATGGACGTGAACAACCAACCAATCAGGAGACTGGTTTGTATCTGCTGCAGGAAATTGTGCGTCCTCATTTACAGCAGCGGCGTCTGATCCGTTTTATATCCTCGTCTTGTACCAGGAACCGCAGCTTCGCAAATCAAAGCTGCTGTTTTTTTTTTTTCCTCTGGAGGAAACGGGTTCAGCAGCAGCAGAATGAACCAGTCTGAGATGATACTGAGGAATATTAGTATCATTTTGTTGTCGTCAAGAAAAGAAACAGTGGAATTCATCCCAAAGATACCATCTGGAAGCCGGTTTATCTTATTTGTCTGATCCGTGGAGCTCCTCTGTTGCCTGAAACCTCGTCGTTGCTCTGAGTCTTCATGAAACGGAACTGAAGGCTGGTTTTAACTCAATGGATCGAGAAACATCGGTTAATTTTCCCCCCGTCAGGTTAAGCCAATGAAACTCCACATATCACCTACATATCGTTAGCCTCGTAGCATAATTGCCTGAATCGTATTTTTGGCCAAATTCTGATATTTGCATAACTTTACTCCCCTAATACTGCTGCTTCATTGTCTGCAGATATCACAGTTTGGCCCAAAATATAATGATATATATGGACCTAAACATCAGCCTTTAAACCAGAATGAAATAATGACATAACATTTATCAACTCGTGCTGCCAAAAATAATGACTCAGCCATAATCTGAGCGTAGAAATGTAAAATTATCCATAGATTTCAGCGTGGAGGTACAGTTCTAGTCAGGATTCTACACAGACGTACAAACTGAAAACCTTTCATTGGGAACCTGAGAAAGTTTCTGGGCATGACGCTGAGCATCCTCCGTTACCATGGCAACAAGGAGAAGGGAGCCGCCGCTGACTGAGATTCATGTACAGTAAAAAAAAAAAAAATAATAATCTACTGGGAATTGTGATATTTTTTTTAACATTTAAGATTGAAATGTCACCGTCAGACCTCGTGCTAATTAGGGATTCCTTGTAAATTTGCGTAAATGAGGAAAAAGTGACCTTTGACCTTTCAATGTCAAACTCGACCGCACTAGATCTTTTTATGTCAGTCTAAACATCACAACCCCTTTTTTTTGTCCCAAATCAGTCCCAGGATGCTTTCATGTGCAGTCCTAAATCAGATACATATCTGACGTTTTGCAATATGACATCAGTCTTAACGGTCATGTCACATTTTAATCACTTTTACATCATGGAAATGCGACAAAAGTCACAATTCTGCACTGAAGGGGGCGGGACCTGGCAAGAGCTACATTTACTTCCTTTAACGCAGTCCGATGCATGCGGGTCACTTCGGGACCATAGACTGTTCATATGAGTCCGATGGCATCACATTGACATTATAATGTGAACAACCCCGCAAAAAAACTGGATTTCAGCAAAAAATCTGAATAGAGCATTAATGCTGCCTTCAGGTGCTATCGGGAAGATGAGCCTTTCCACTTGTTAATTCGAAATTACAAGTTCGTTGAGTTCAAGTGTGTTTGCTGTCGTAGAGAAATGAAAAATGGCTGACCCACAATTTATCGTGACCTGCTACTTGGGTAAAACGGTTTTGGACGTGTTAATTCATCTGCTACAGCAATTTTTTTGCAAATTGTATGTGTTATAAATATGCAAAACCATCAACTAATAGCAGCAGAATGTTAATAACAGCATTGTTGATTATTTGTGATAAATCCCTTGTTGCTCTCCACTATGTTGAAAAGGTCAAAGGTTATTTTAAATCGCCACAAGTCACATATCAACATTTTTTTCCAGTTCTCCAGTGGAAAATACGATGTGCGGGGGTATTCATAGGTCAAAAATAACCGGTATTTACCATAATTCCCATAGCACGTGAGGGCAGCGTAAGACCTGCAGTGTGAATGTAGCATTAGTGACCAAACTACAGTTCCTCCACTCAGCCTAAAGGTGACATTTTAATCATAAAAGTTTAGAGGAAAAGACATTGCTGGGTCCAAGACAAAAAGAAAACACGTGATTGGTTTAGTTCGGATTATTGTGAATAAAGTGTCAGGTAAGACTTAGTTTTGTCATGAATCCCTGATCAACCCGTGTGGATCTGACGGATACAGAATGATGGCGGCGACCTGACAGCATCACACTTTGGGGCTGTTTGGGTTAAAGCGTCGTATCTGGGTCTGAGACGACTGATCTGATCCTCCTCGTTTTTCCAGACGCACCTCACGTTTGCCCCTTTTCTGCGTCTGGTTTTGGGAACTGCCGATGTGGAGAAAATGTTTCGTTTCTAGGTTTTATGCCACAGATTTCTGAGCCGAACGCCGGGCGCTCAATCTGCGACGGGTCTGCTAAAACACGAGGACTTTCCAGCCGGAGTGGATGAAGGAGCAGCCGAAGTAGAGGCAGTCCACGGCCTGGTCCAGCAGCCAGTCGAACACCACCTCCCGGTTCCCCGAGCCGATCGTCACCCTCAGCTTGAAGGTGGCGCCGTCGCTCAGGTTGTTGTTGCTGACGGGGAACAGACTGACCACTTCCATGTCAAAGGTCACGGAGGAGCCCACGGTGACCGCCGGCAGCTGATTGGTCATTTCTTTACCGTTGACGAACACAGCACCTGAAAGACAAGACAGATTACTCACTTATCCATTAATCGGATTATCATTTCAACCATTAGCTGATTTACACACATGAAAAGTTGGAAGTAAGAATGTGGCCATATTTTCAGTCCACTGCTGTTTTTGTTTATATTGTTATTCTATTATATGCAAATCTGGAATAAAATTATTCCTTTCTTCCAAAAAAGAAAAATGGTTCCTTTTCCTAAAGTTGACCGTGTTTTAATAGAAGAAGTTTATGTGTAAAACCTGCTCGTGTAGAGATAGAAAACAGTTGTGAGGAAATATTTAAGATGATTCTTTAATTGGTCATCGAAATACCCATAACACAAATTCTATATGAACAAAGTCATCATTACGCTCTATAAACCATAGAGTGGAACCATCATAAGGAGTTTTAGGTCATTTTCCTACAAAAAGTTGTCATAGTCACACAATCATGTTGTTTCAGATGAATCCAAATTCTTTGTGTGATCATGGTTATCAGACTCCGCCCCTGCCGGCGTACCATTGGTGGAAATGCAAACGGCCTGATCTCTCTGCAGTGACTCCGCCCCCTTCTCGTTGTCCACACACACACCCAGAGTGTCTCTGCGATCCATCTGACCGGCGGCAGAGATCCTACACAAGGAAAAGCATCAGTTCACTGCTTTATGCACATTCCAAAGTAACGTCCACACCCTAGAAAATACTATAGTTAATGTAAATGTGTAATGTGTGAAAATGTTTGTCTAATTTCACCCAGAGACTATCATTAAAGCACAAAGTTTAGTTTTTAGATTAGGTTAAAGCAGGAGTGTCATTTTAGTTCAGGGGCCACACTCAGCCCAATTTGAAAATAGTAGAATTACATTGTGAAAAGATTTACATTTAGAAACTATCCTTTCACACAAAATGTGAAAAACATGAACAACCTGAAATTTCTTAAGAGAATTAAGTTTATTTTAACAATATTCTACCTCAGTTTATCATTTACACATGTATAGTACGACTTACAGATCACTGTGGATCTAAAAATACATAAAACATTTAGTAACAGGCATCTGAAACTAAAAAATACATAATTTAATATATGTTTTTAATGTAATTTTTGTACTTTGTAAATTCATCCCATGGGCCGTTTTGACCTGGGTTTTGGCCCACAGGCCGTATGTTTGACACCTCTGGGTTAAAGGATCAGCCTGCTGATTTTTTTTTTCTACTGTTGTCTGAAGAGGATTAAAGACTCTTTCCTGAACCTCACTGTCATTAGAGACATGTCTATTCTTTAGGAAACAGGAAAAGTAAAAAAAAACTACAAAAAAAAGTGAAACAAAGTCCTGCATTTCTGAGGTTGAACATCCCAGACGTGGAGGATAAAACATGAATATTCAGAGCGGCACACTTACTTGAAGGTGAGCGTTTGGCCACAGAAGTAGGTGGGAGCTTTGGAGTAGAGGACGGAGCAGCGTGACGAGTCGTTACGCAGCGCAATGTTTCTCCGGCTGCTCAGGATGAAGCCGTCAGTACCAGGACTCCACTCTGGGTGGGCAGGAGACGAAGACACAAAGACAGATTAATATGGAGTTTAGACCAACACCAACACAGAGGCTGAAAATCAACAACATCTCAGTCACATGAAAAGGTTCAGAGTGGAATCTGCAGTGACATCTAGTCCCCTTCAGTGTGGCATTACTGTGTCCACTACAGTCCAGAGAGCCTCCTATAACAGCCAGGGTTTGTTGTGTCCATTTCAGGCCGTTTAGTGAAGTGGAAAAACCTCTGGTCCACACTCACACATAACATTAACGCAACGTAACAGTGGAAAAATGGGCAAACTAGAGGAGGAAGTAAACCCTGCTGCATGTGTTTCCCTCCAGTTTAATGTTTCAAGTTGTGCATAAAAGAACTATTGTAGGAAACTAAAGATCATCCTCGTCATCATCGTAATTACCAATTCATTACTGGGTTACTTTCAGCATAAACAGCTTAGTCGTCTGTAAAACACTGAAACGTATCCTGTATTATTTTAACCTGTTAAACCTGGAGTCATTTGTTCTAGTCGAAATCATTTCAAACCAATGGATTAACAGGAAGCAGAAGCTTCATTTATTTAAAAAAAAAGTTATGATCAGAAAACAGCAAAGATAAGATAAAATATCTAATTATCTCTTTATAATATGACCTTGATTTTGGCTTTTTGTCTCCTTAATTGAGTTTTATTGGTTGATAAATAATACTTGTACTGTTGGATCTGCTTAGTGCTGCCAAGTTTGTCTCATTGGTCTGTAGTTTTATTAAATTACTCATGACATATGCTGGTCTCAGACTGGTTTACATATTTGACCATTTAAGTGCTTATCCATGGTAACGTAGCGTTACACAATTAAAGCATTAAATGCAAAACAGATTCAGATTCTTTGCTTTTCTTTTTTGTTTCTTAAATGAAAATGTAAATGTAAATTGAAGATATTGGTTTTTGGTTCATGGATGCATAGAAATCGTATCAGTACTTATTTCAGTTTCTCATGTATCATCGTGTTTCCTGCTGCAGTCCGGTTTCACTTACCGTGTGCTGCCAGGGTGGTGTACCCCGTCTGGGGGATGCTCCAGGGGCTCCACTCGGTGCGACCCTCCCCGCGGGCGCACACCCTGAACAGATAATCTGTGTGGGGGTCTAAATGGAGGACCAGGAACTCAGTGTCTCGGCCGATGTAGGCGTCCTCGTACTGGCTCCCCCCGCTGCCCGACCGCCGGCTCTGCAGCCGATAATCAGCGGCGGCAAAGTCCTCGTCCACCTGACGCACATGGGACTAGACTTTAATTTACAAATGTCTTCTCCTGCATGTGTTTCATTATCTGCTGAAACATCCAGTTTTGACCTCGATGCAACAGAGCATGTGCAGAAGGAGCATGTGGGTTTGGAGAATGGAACAATACTGAGCAGAGTTCAATGACTTCAGACCGATACGGTGAACAAAAACGAAATGCCTGATTATCGGTTCACCCCCCCTTTCTGACCTTACACCAGCGGACCAGGATGCCACCTGGTCTCTCCTGCAGCTCCTCGATCTGAACCGGAGGGTGGGAGGAGACGGAGCCGTGGCGGGACACCCGGTCCCTGAACAGCACCAGCAGGGAGTCATCGAGCTGGGCGGAGACACACGGCACGTCCACCAGCGCTGGAACCTCAGGCAGACTGGAAAACATCACCACAGTCACCGTCTGGACATTTACACCTGATCAGGAGTCAGTGGGGGGGGGGGTCAGTGGTAGTCGTACCTGTCTAGCTGGATGTGGAGTGCCTTCTTAGTGAAACTGCCCAGTTTGTCCTCCTTCTCCCCCAGACCACAACGTAAGGCTGCTTCCCCTGAGACACAGGACACAGAGACTGTGTTTAACCCCAGTGGGAAGAATATACAACTACAGATATGTAACATGAAGTCACCATTCAGCTTCATTTATCTCACATTTGAGACATTTTAACATTTATGCTCAAAAGGCAACATTCCAAAATTTCATTTCAGACATGTTTTCTACATTTACCCATTATTTCATTCATATATTCTACTACTTTTGTGAAGCTAAGACTTTGGTAAACCTATTTCGAGATCAAAAACACTTTGTCCACGTGAGTGAAGGTGTGTTTTCACAAGCAATTTGAATGCTTTCACAAATCTGATTTAAACTTTCAGCATTTGGTCTGAATTAAGCAAGGCAAGGCAGGTTAATTTATATAGCACATTTCATGTACAAGACAATTCAAAGTGCTTTATATAAAACATTGAAAGCATCACAGCAGGGTGCAGGGGAGGCAATAAAAAGTTTAAGCATTAAAAGAGC
>JAPTYQ010000029.1:28966980-28979281 GCA_029814465.1 Ostorhinchus cyanosoma
TTTGTCAGTACAATGCCATAGATATTGATGTAAGAACTGAAGTGATTTTGGTTATTATCAAGAAAACATGGAAAATGAATAGATATCAGCTCTGAAATGAAACACTCATGAGCTATTTTTGTTGTTATCATTATATTTGTCCAAACAAATGTACCTTTAGTTGTACCAGGCAATAAAATTAACAAGAAATTGAAAAAAACAAGGGGTGGTCTAATAATTGTTTTTCCACAACTGTATATTTTTTTCTTCTTCCATCCTGACATTAATCATGTGATGAGGCCTCAGATTTATCTGGTGTCTTTGTTTATAAAACTGGAGATGAAGTCATTCAATGCAGCCTCAACTCCAGCAGAAACAACAGCATGATATGACAACATTGATAATTAACTATTAGTTACGTAATAGTGTCAGATATAATTAATATATCAATCTAAGGAAACAAACCAGGACTCAATACTTTAACTACACTGAAGCAGGATATGATTGTTTTACTTGTAGGAGATTATTCTTAATACCTCTGTTCAACTTTTACCTAAATAAATCCTTTGTCCACCCCTGGGATTCTATTAAAACACATCAGTGATCATTGCTGTTGCAATGGCTGACACGTTTTTTTCATGGAAACAGAAGGAAATACTTGGTTTACACAGAAAACCTCTAAAGTATAAGTAAAATCATCACTTTACCAAGTTCAATAAACTGCAGAGGCAAGAGTTAATTCCTTAAATTATCAATAAATCTGCTTATTTTTAACTGCATTCCATTTTATTACATAATGTTCATGCATATTTTACCATAAAACATAATTTCACATGTTTCATTTTGGTGCTAATACACTTTTATCCGAATCACCCTTTATATGCAGCGCTTCCTTGTTTTCAGTATTAATGCTCATGTGATTTGATACTGATACTGAATGTTATTGATGCCTCCATGGTTCCTCTCTGCTGTTGGATGAGCTGTTGTCCATAGCTACAGGAAATAGCAGCATTGTTTACATGTGAGCGGCTGGAAGGGTAAATCTACACAGCCAGAGGAAGGAAAAGATAACAGAGAGAATATAGTCTGCTGGGAATACGCCAGGTCAGAGGCTAACAAACTTCACATCACACTGGACTGTTTGATGTTATTACAGAGAACGATGAAGGAAAAGATGCAGAGAACAGAAACTATAGAGACAGAATATGTTAGAGCTGGAGATACAACTATAAAATATGTTTTCAAGAACATCTTAACTGACACCGAGTCACAACTAAAACCAGAGTGTATAAAAAAAAAAATCCAAGACACAGAGGGGCATTATGTCCCGTCCGTCTCATATGTTTATCGCAAACACAAATGTCACAGGAACAACAGTTTGTCTCTAAGCATCCTGTCCTCAAAGACAAAGACTGTATTAGCTATAGTCCTAAATATGAGCTAAATAAATACAACTGGGACTAGCACCTTAAAACATGCAGCCCAACACACATACAGTAATATGGAGCTAAAATTCACCAATTCATCAAAAAATATTCCAATAGCTTAAGATGAGTGGTGAAGATATGTCCGTAGAGTCTTGGTTGAGGCACAGATTGGGTAACATTAGCTAGCAAACTTTGCTAAAATCATTCCATACATCATTTCCATAAAATGTAAAGTGAAAAAAGACACATAAAGAAAAATACCATATATGTGGTTCAAGTGAATCAGCAATCTGATTTGATCTCATTAGAGCTTGATACCTGTTACTATGTTGTAGTGCATTATGGGAATATCTTGGTTGCGTGTTAAGTTTCAGTCAGTTGCGAGTTAACAGACAAATCAGACAATACACAGGCAGTTCATCCCACGGTCTTGAAATAAATTCTGGGTGCTCTTTGTAGGGCACCAAGACAAAACTAAGCAAACATATGGTGGAATCCAATACTAGACCCAGACCTGCAAATAGTCGTCTCCAGACTGGTCCTTATGATGCTAGATTAACTGCCTGATCCAGCTATTATTGCAGTTCAGAACGGTGTTTTCCTTTGGTTTTGGGAGGATTAATGCTGTTTGCGTTTTAAGAATTTCATGAAGTTTGGTGAAGATTTAAGTGCATAGTTATGGAGTCTGGAGTCCTTCCCAAGAAAACCTTACATTTTTCGATAAAGATATGTCGTACAGCGTAATTTCACTATCACGTTTGTCTATAAAAAAATAGGAAAAAGCATCCCTAAAGAACTGACTTGGGCGCTACCTTCATGTTAAACCTGTGGGTGTGGAAGGTGTAGTGGCTGCAGTACCTGTTTGCGAGCCTGGTTGAGGCCATGAAGCCTCTGCTGGAGTTCACTGCGATAGTTCTGGGCCGCCTCGATGCTTTCTTTGGCCTCCTGCAGCAACAAGTCTACCTCCACAGACATCCTCCCGCCTCCTGATGTAGACGTGACAGAAATATACACAAGAACATGAGTGAGGTCAGACACCGTTTTCAAAAAGAAAGATTAGTGATGTTAGTTTAATCTGTCTGCGCATTGACAGCAGAATAGTAGGATAAGATAATGCCTTTATTGTCTTATAATGGGGAAATTGGAATTCTGCAACAGCAGGACAGTACTGAGAAGAATAAAGTGCATTCACAGTAGAGTAGTTTACTGGGAAAATAAAAAAGGTTTTATAGCTTTGCTCCACAAAACACACAGCCTCAGAACACACAGTTAATAAAACAACAACATGAACTGTTGTATAGATTGTGCAGAATATAATACAACCTCTACAAACTTTACAAAGACAGGATCCCCTTTTCCAGACCTGTCAGTTGTCCATGTAAACACTGAAACAAGGCTCTGTTTTCTGTAATCACTCCTCTTGTTCACAGCGGACGTAATAAAATCATTTCCTTGTCTTAGTTTATCTGAAGATGACGTGAAGCTTTAACCATGAGAAGCAGACAAACAGTATATAGATTTCTCCTAACCTCTACGTGTTTGTCTTCTTCTGCCACAGCTCACAGGTCCTAAAATTTTGCAAATAACTGAAGCCAAATCAGAATACAATCCGTCACCAACCAGAAGAGAATTCGCTGATTGCAGACTGGTCAGAGAAACCTGGAAATAGCCCTTGAATTAAACTTCCACATAATCAGATTTTCAGATTTTCCAAAAAATTATTCAAAACATATGACCAAGCCTTGTCAGTGTGTTCTGTGACATGTTTCTTCTCTTGCAAATGGAATAGAACAATAGATTTTTAACAAAAGAGCCCCAAAGTCTAATAACAGTCTGTACTTTTTACTGTTCCAGAATGCTGTAGACAGGAGAATTCCCCTTAAAAATAAAGCAAATTTTAACAAACAAATTAGTTTTGTGGCAGAGTAATGCACCATGAGAGGATATTAATAACGTACACACAGTCAAACTGACAGAGGATGTGTGGCAACACAAAAACCACTTCCTACAACCAGTACAGTGGAGCAGTCTGCACATACTCTGCTTGTATTGGTCTGTTTTTGCAGGATCAGACTGATGCTAACCTTTAAACAGAATAGGTGAAGGTATTATTCTGTCCTGACTGAAATGTGGTTGTTCTGCAGATAAAGAACAGTCAGTTCAATGAGCAGCTTCCTGTGACCTCAGTGTCTATTATCAAAGATCACTAAAATAATGCTGTGTTGTGATTATTCTGGCCTGTGGGTGTATGGGAAAACTGATAACACAGCTCTGACTGCTGTAATATCAGCAAATTCACTCCTACATGTATTAAAGATTGCTTCCAAAAGGTCAGGAGTGGTTTTAAAACATTTCCAGAAACACCTTCCTACCATAATACCGATGCAAAGCCACTGGTTTGAGCCTATAAAACTATACTCTTGGTGCCAAAGGTCTACTAGAGACGACAACAAGAGTTACTCTAATGCTCAGCTCCACATTTATTTAGATAAATATTATTTATGTGGCAATTATTACCCATTACTGACTTAAATGTTCAGTTCAAGTTCTTCATAAGTTAATTAATTTACATCAGTGTTGTTTTTTTCCTGGATTAATTGGCTGTCATTTTTTCCTGCTCTAACATATTGTATTATTTTATCGTTCAACCTTTACACTTTACCCGGAAAGTAATTGCAAACCTGAATTTCACAAATAAATGAACACTTTGTTGCCATCAGTAGTGGCACAACGTGGCCTCCCACTGTGGTTGACTGCTTCCTTAACAGCATCTTAAGAGGAAGTCACAAAAAAAGTTGCACCTCTGCAATGTACAGCATCACACTTTATAAATGAACACTCATGCGGTGAACATGTTAAATCCAATTCTCCAACATAATTTTTGCTTAAATAGGTAATTTAGTCAATTACCAATGCAGAACTCATCTAGGTTTTGCTTGAACCTTTTGTTTTTTTGTCTATCCTTTTGATAGATTTAGTGGGTGGTGAGGATTTCAAACCTTTTTGGCCTTTACCTGTATAGTGTTTCACTTTGTTCTGCCTCAAACCTTCCCTTAGCGTACAGGAAACATGATAAGTTAGAAAAAATTGTGTTAATTGTTGAATGAATAAAGTGAAACAATAAAGTGACAATTACTGTCAGTATCTGGGTTTCCATTACACTCAAAAATGTGCAAAATGTTAATTGCATAATAGAAAACTGGTAATGGAAGCACAAAAATGTCGCAAAAACGTTCCAAGATCGCAAAAAAGCTTTTACACTCTCATGACGTGATTTTGAGACACTTCAATATAGAAGTATTGCGCAAAAGTTTCTTTAAATGTTGTAATGGGATTGAAATTAGAGGTCAGTAGTGTGGTTTTAGAGGCAGATATAACATAGATTGTTCCGTATAAAGCTGGGTGATCTCATGATCAGGTTGTTATACATGTTATATTTATCATATTATATGTAACTTCTGTATGTGTTTGTATATGCACAGCTCATACAGATTATGTCATAAAAATAAAACAGTGCTGTCAGAACTTTCCTACTTGACTAATGTGTTTGAAATGGTCCATTTATCTGTGTAATTACAGTATTTTACAGTGTTGCACTAACCTATGGTTTTGTAGCATTAATGTGACTAACACAGGTTCTAGGCTAGTGAATTTATGCCAGTCCAAATACAGGGAAACTTTAATGTCAGTCTGCACTAAAGTGTTAAAGTTTAGTCCACATTAACCTGCAGAGTTTGTGAAATGTGTTGTTTTGCTGCTGATGACATAATGACAAAGAATCACTGCAAGTCCACCAAATGATGTCAAATGAGCCTGATTTACACAGATACTTTAGATTTATGTTTCAATTTTGATTCATTATAAAACTTAGGTGAAAAATTAAGCCAAAATTAGGCCATAGTCTATGCAATTAACAGAAACACAGCAACTGTATGTTCAAAAAATGTGGACTTATGTGGGTTTAAACATTCAAAATGATGCAAAAATGCAGACTTTCTAGTCAAATGCAACACAAAGCATCCCATACAGAGTAACCCTCCAGAAAACAGAGCAAAACTGGTGATAATTTGGTGGTAACTTGTCTACATCTCTTAAGAGGTGAGAAAATCACAATTCAGATCATAGACTCTTGTGGCCAGATAACTCACACCTAACTGCTGCAAAGTCAACGCTAAAACATTTCATACAAACAACTGCAAAAATGCACATTTGTTAATTAAACTGTTATTGCAGTGCAAGTGAATAATCAATTAATTCACTGCTGCTAAAGATTTTAATAACAGCTTCAATAATGCAGCTCATTTGTGTGAAATATTTTCAGACAATTACAGTTTATGGATGTGAATGCAAATATGAGCATGCAGATTTATGCAGGCATGCACCATCTCACTCACTTCGACATAAACAACACCCACCATCAGCCAACCCATCCTCCACTCACGCACTCTTTTCTTTTCTCTTTACAAAGTGAGTCAAACAGCAGCCTTCTGTCTGGCCATTAACTACTAACCAAACCAGTTTTCTTTTTGGTCCTTTAATCTCTTAAATCCTGCTTTTTATAATCCCAGTTTCTTTGCAAAACCCGCTGAAGACTTAGACTGAAGCAAATGACAACGTGCACTAACTCTCCTGCTCATTTCTATGATACGGGTGTGGCCACGAATAAACTCAGAAATCTTGTTATTGTCTTTTATGCTTTGGGTGTACACATGCTGAGAATAAGCATCAGCAGGCTTTTCAAAGTATTTAGGTCAACCTGCAAGAGACAATATGTCCTATTGTCCTGTTTTTACATCTGTCTGTCTAGCTGTGCACTGTGTAAAAGAAACTTTGCCTGAATCAGATGTAAACACTGACTAAAATTTCACTTATTTTCCTGGTTTTTCACTCTATCCCATGAGAGTCAAACTTATTTTAGTTTAGGGCCCACATACAGAACAATATGACCTCAGTCAAACAATAACAGTTAAAAAAGTATAATAACATGATGAAAATGTTTATATCTACAAACTATCCTTTATAAAATGTGAATAGCATGAACAACCTGAGATTTCTTAAGAAAAACACAAGCAATTTTAACAATATTATGCCTCAGTTTATAATTTACACATGTGCATTACAATTTACAGATCACAGATACACAAAACATTTAGTAAGAGGCAGAATATTGTTAAAATTGCACTTACTTCTTTTAAGATGTTTCATGTTGTTCATATTTGTTCAGTTTATTCACATTTTTTTGTGAAGGATAGCGTTACTTTACACTAAAACAAAGAGAAACATTTGGAGTTGTCATTATTTCTAGGTTATAATGCTATTATTTTACTGATATGACCCACTTGAGATTGAACTGGTCTGTATGTGGCCCCTGAACTAAACTAATTTTCACACCGTTGATTGTTAATATCTTCAGTGTAATTTTTGTGATCCATTCCAGTTTTGCCTCATGTGTGTTTTGTTATTTAACACCCCTGCTCTACACATTTGTATTTCTCTTTGTGGGCTGCGACTAATGATATTTTAACTTTTCTGTATTTTCCCAAATTCTAAGTATTATGTTTGTGAGGGAAGAAAATTGCACATATTAAATAATTTCAATATGAGCTATGTAACTTAGTAATTACTAGTTCATTGAATACTCAGCAACCCAAAATACTCACTTTTCTGTCAAATTTAGCCCAGATTAATAAGAATATTAAGCAGGACACTGAACAGTAATCCTGCCCTGGATGTTAATGCACTTTAAGGCTTTATAATTTCACTTTTCAATGCATGCAGTGAGTGCCTTCAAGCAACAACGCAGCACATGGTCTGACTAAGAGGAAAGTTATGAAAGGCACTCAAGTGCAAACCCACATTATCATTATTATTAGAGCAGACCACTGAGAAAAAGACACAGCAGGAGACATCAGACATGTCTACACTCGCCCACAACAACTTCCGTATTTTGAGTTATTTACGCGTTATTAACCCCTCGCCCACAGTGCTGTAATCTTCATCAGCCATTCGAGTATGAAATCCATATTTCCACTATTCACACCACTTTATTTCTCCTGCCTTCATCCTGAAACGCCTTGTTATTTGATTATCTGAGTTTCTTGCGCGTGGAAGCAAAATCAATCTAACTTGCTTGGAAAAATGCATATTTTTAGGTTTGCATTCATCTTGGCGCATGAAAATGACCAATAATTTACAATTTAAGCATGTTTTCCTGATTTATTATATATGTATGTTAATTCGGTGTTGATTCTTTTTCCAAATAAAATAGGAATCCATAACATGTAGCCTTTTACAGACAGTTGTCGCTGCTTGTTGCGGCGTATTTTGGTCAAGATGATGCAGATCGACTAGCCTGAAAGTTGTCAGTTTTGCTACACATATAGTGGAAACACTACACCCAAAAAATATGAATCTGATCAGAAAATATACCGCTTATAAAATAAACTACTGTAAGGGACACGAGTGTCGTTTTCTCTGAGTTTAATGCTTCATTGTCGTATTAACGTTAAGACTGAAAAGTTGTTGCTAGCTTATCAAAGACAATGAAAACTCGGCACATCCTCTCTTTAGCGGCGAAGGAACAGCTGCCAAAATATGAGTTTAAATATATCAGACTAAACGTGGCAATAAGTGATCAATCCTACCTGTTTTAGTGCTTTCTTGTGGCCATTCCGTCCCTAAATTTCACTCTAAACCGCTTCACCGCTACCGCTCGTTATGCTCAAGTTTTCACTCAAGTCCAAAAATGACATTTCCGAGGGTTTAAGGGCACGAGCCAATCACAGACTATATCTTTTGACTGACAAACACATTAGCCAATAGGAGTGCGATTTGTGCCGTTATCCCACACATACTCTCAGACCAAAGTAGAACTGATGAAATGAGCTGGAGTTTGGCCAAATGTGGATATTTATACATTTTCATGAAATAGAATTACTGTTAAAAAAATAAATAATCAATTTTTGAATAATATTTACACTCCACTTTATCGTACTGACCATTTAATTGAAGTAAAATCCATTTTCCTCTATACCAGCCTCTACTGCTGGCTCTTTTTTTTGTCATTAAAAGTATATTTTATTTTATTTTATTTAAAAAAAAAAAAAACACATATCCTGGTTAATGCTATCTGGTAAGTTCCAGAAAACAATAAGTAACTACCAATAGAATTCACATTAGTTCAGAGGAGTTATGTCTCTCTCTAGTGGGTTGTAGTAGGTACAACATGGGATGTGGATTTTTAGCAAAACTGTTAGTTTCAGTGTGTGTTGTTGATCATCTGTCCTGATATACTGCAATTTTATTTATGTAAATATACAACCCATATAAATGTATTATCATTATTATTATTTTAGTTTTTTTTTTCACTTTATACTTGTTTATATGTATATTGTGTTTGAAGCATTTCTTAAGATCCTGCAGAACATGTATAGTTTATGACCCTTGACTCTTGTGATCTTTTTAACCTTCAGATTCATGATCTCCTCAATTTTTTTTCACGCTACTTTCAGGGATGTATTTGTATAAATGTCAAAGAACACCACAATATGCTGCAATATCATAAAATTGACATGGATCCTCTTTTTGTCATTTTATTTCATTTTGTGCAAGCAGAAACACAATAATTACAGAATACTTCACTTAAATACATCCGTGAGGATTGCATTCATCTACAGACGGGTGAACATCTAAAGAGAAACTGTGTAATTATATGCATGAACTTTCATCCTATAAAATCATATATATATTCATGACATCTTGAGATATTCTTATTGTTTTTGAGAAATCAGAATAAAAATATGTTCTTCAGCTTCATATTTTTGCTATATAATAACTCTGGTTTGGGAGGTAATGATAAGGTCCCTGGGTTGATGGCAACCTATGTGATGTTTCAAGTAAGAGGACAGGATTAAGACTGAGTAGATTTACAGGTCAAACTATGAGACATAGCACATGGGATGCACTGATATGTACCACACTGAGTCCATCATCTGCCTGAAAACATTTAGAAAAAAGGCTGAGAAAGCATCTTGGAGGCTGCAGGGTGTCATCTCCAGAGAACAATCCTTTTTATTCAACTTTTTATCTGTTTTTGAGTTCTCCTCAGAATGAGAGTAAACAAGTAAACATGTCACTCAAGGCTCAACAATGATGTGTTTTTCACCTTTTTCATACAACAATGGAACTCTACAGCATTAGAGTGATACACAGACAATTTATAGCATGGAATAATTGCTGGTGTTAATCTTTCCATATCATTTCTTGATTAAAAACAAGAGCATAGAAAATAAACATTACATGCACACACATCCACTAAGTAACAGAACTAATGGAACCTTCAGCTGAGATACAAATCACAGACCTACAGATTGGTGGTTACACCCTGACTGAAATCATTCTCATTAGACATCGGACCATAATCGTATACTTGGACAGAGAATTAGATGTGTGGTTACATGCAGTGAAGTATTTAAAGCTTCAGTGTATGACAGGTTTTGGTGCCACTGGACAAAAATGACCATTCTGCATAGTGTTCTGTAAGTGATATGAGAGGAATAAGGACTTCTGATCAGTGCTCACATTCTGTCAGATACAACAATGTTTCCCTGTAACTCCACAGAAGCACCATAGCAGCTCCCATGACTGTTATTTGTTTTCAATTTTCCACAACAGCATGAAACACCAAATTATTGCAGTGTTTTTCTTGATTTCTTTGGTTTTCATCAGAATAACCCTTTTCTGTCAGGTGCAATATTGTTGCATTTGCAGAGAAATCTTAAATCTACCATAGCTTGGTTAATCTTTTCATAGACTTCTTTCAACAAATTATTTTCCATTGTCAGCTCCATCAGCTTTCAGTGTCACTGAGTAAAAAAAAATTATCCATAATTCCTTCTCAGTATATGCTAATCCAAGTGGTTTTAGAGGAAACTCCTTTAATGTGTTTTCTACTTGTAAGAAATCCAAAATGAATGAACGGCATTTTCTTTGTAGAAAAAAGAAACTCCCTCTCCGTCTAAATCATCACCTCTGAGCCTCTGTCAGTGTGTTTTGGTGTTTTTTGAATGCCCTCTGCCTGTATTTTCTTATTTTCTTCTTGTTTTGCTGACTTTAAGAAGTTTAATATTAGAGTACCTCCACCCATAACAGTAAAAGTGCTGCTGTTTGAGGGTGGAAATCTATAAGATCATAATCATTCTGTTTTCTTTGTGCATCTGCAAATAGAAGACCAAGACCAATCCTTACAGACATAAACATACAAATTAGTCTTGAGGGTTTTCTGACACTGAGAAGCTTTATTCACTCAGAACTTTCCCTTATGGTTGTGAGACGGTTCTGCTGTGCAACAATCAGAAAGAAACACACCTTTTCATTGAGCTGTTCATTTACAATACAACAAATAGGTTTTTCTACCTCCATAGCCTCTTTCCCACCAACATTTACTGGAATTGTTATTACCAGGAATTTATTTACCTGACTAAAATAAAGTCCTAGTTATATGTATGGCTTGTGTTTCCACCTGAAAGTTACTGGAATTTATTCAAATGAAGCTTGGTGTTTTCATCAAATGGACAAAGTAATTCTTGTAGCTTCTCTTCTTTTGTTCTGTTTTCCAAATAACTGAAATACAAATGAAGTGAATCTTGTTGAAATGGAATAAACACGTTTGCAGACATTGCTGGATTAAACATTGTGGGTGAATGTTAAGTGAAGAACGCTGCAAGTGTGCTCCACCAATCAGCATTCTTCAGCGCATAGCCCCGCCCACAAGAATTCCAGGAAATCTGAAAAGTCCCACCCCTCAACTAGGAACTTTTTTTTATAGGTAAAATCTGGGGTTAAGAGAAAATGTTTTAACAAGTAACATGCCAAGGTTTTTCAAAATTTCAGGTAAAGTTCCTGAAGTGGAAAAGGGGCTCATGTTTCTGTCCCTGAACATGAACAGAAACAATAGAAGAACTCCGACCAGATGGACACGAGCAGAATAATTTTTTACATGACATGTTCACTGGTTGCTAATATTTTTGTGTTGAATGAATTATTCAGTATGACGGCATATTAGGGGCATGTGAGAAAATAAAAAAACACTTGTCACTACAAGAAATATCTGGATAAAACCCATAATTTTAGGGAATAGAGTCAAATACAAAAAGAATCATTATTTTACGAGAATGACGTCGAAATATTATGAGATAAATGTCATCATATTTCGAGAATGAAGCCATAATATTAATGGAATAATGTCGTAATTTAAAAGCAGGCGGGAAAAATATCAGAATTTACGAGAATAAAGTCGCACACACTCATCACATTATGGAGAACCTGCAACATTTTGTGAGGTTATACTTTCATTTGGGGTTTACACACAAAGGCCAAATGCAGAGCCTATTAGCCCCGCCCACTATCGACACATTAGCATTAGTCTAAGAATTTTGAAGCAAGTTTGCACAAGTTTGGGTTTCTTTCATCATAAGAACTGAACAGATTTGGAGAAAATTAAATGCCAGTGACAGAACATAATGTGTAGTGTTGGGTACACTGTGCATTTACATGTGTCGTTTTTAAATTTTAAATATATTTTATGTATTTATTGCTACTATTGCACTTTATGGCTGGAGCCTTCAGCTGTCCTGTTCATTGACATATCTGAGTGTATTGTATTGTGGAATGTGTGTCTAATGTCCTGTCCTGCTGTGACTCATGTCTGCAAACTGAATTGCTCCTAGGAGATAAATAAAGTTACAAAGTAAATTTTGCTGTGTCAAATTAACACTAATAGAGTTGATTTTAACTTCATTCTAGAGTGTATTTGGGTATTTGAGTGTATTTGGTCCCTATCCAGATCAGTGTTAAACAAGGGTGTTAAAATCATGGAGCAAAACTAACTCTACACA
>JAPTYQ010000029.1:29008343-29020130 GCA_029814465.1 Ostorhinchus cyanosoma
TATACTATAGACTAGCCTCACTCTAACCTTACATGGGTTAGAAGTCAGATTTTCAAAGTGAGGTTCTATGAGGTGCTTAGACGTCACTAGTGTATTAACTTCATTAGAAGGTGAGCATTCCCGTAGATTACGTGGAACAGGCAGGATGACGTGCCGGCAAAACACACTTCACCCAACTCACAACAAAATACAGCTGTGCTCATAAGTTTACATACCCCAGCAGAATTTGTTATTCTTTTGCCATTTTTCAGAGAATATAAATGATAATAGAAAAACTTTTCTTTCACTCGTGGCTAGTGGTTTGATGAAGCTGTTTATCATCAAATAAATGTGTTGGTCTTTTTAAATCCTACCGACAACAGAAACTAACTAAATGACCCTGATCATAAGTTTACATACCCTAGTTCTTCATCCTCTGTATTGGCCCCGCCTCTTTCACATCAATGACAGATGGTAGTCTTTTGTGGTAGTTGTGGATCAGACAGTTTATTTTCTCAGATGCTAAAGCCTTCCCATTTTTCTCGGCAAAACACTTTCAGTTCCTTCACTTTGTGGGTTTTCTTGCATGAACTGCATGTTTGACTCCTCCCCAAAGTGGATCGATGATACTGAGGTCAGGAAACTGAGACCGACACTCCTTCACCTTCACTTTTTTTTCCTCCAGTAGCCAATGACAGGTCGACTTGACCTTATGTTTCGGGTCATTGTCATGTTGAAACATCCAAAACCGTCCTAATTGCTTTCGGTCAGGGTATGTAAACTTATGAGCACAACTGTACATCCACAGTAGATACACTTATAGCCTTTTAAACTGATATCTTGAAGTGTCTGCTGCAGTTAATGCATATAATGTGTGAATTTACCTAAAGTACCCCATACAACCCAAATGGAAAAGCATCCCTTTACGCCTGCCTGTTCCATATTCAGACTATTTTCATGATTTTACCTTGCCGTCAGACAGTTCTTTCCAACAGGGAACTGAAACCAGCACACGGCCCTCTTCGAAGCCACCAGAGTCCTTTGATGATGGATCTAAACGAAAGCGTTCTGACACCAAACTCACACAGTAACACAAACAAACTAACACGTAAAGGCAGACCTGCACATCACATGTTTATGCTGCTCTGCAAGAGCAAAAAAAAAAAGACTCTAGTTGTCAGAGATATCCGACTGAAGTCTGAAACGTCAAAGGGGTCCATTCGAATCCACCTGAAAGTGAGGACATATAGAAGATCCTCACTTTAACAGGTACACTTTCGACCTGGCAGTGTTTATTCTGCATTTTTTCTTTAAAACTGTAAAAACTGCAAACACTCTAATGAACCTTTCCAGTATGTTGTCTATTACTATATAAATAATACTCACAATTGCGTGTTTATATTGCTATTATAAGAGCATAAAAGCAATAGAAATAACTATGGTGTTTGGTACCTTTTTAGAATGAGGTATTTGCATCTATAGAAGTACCGTCTTTCAATAGTATCTCAGAATGGACTCTTTTTTTTTTTTTTCCCTAGAGTTAAAGT
The DNA here is from genome assembly GCA_029814465.1 of Ostorhinchus cyanosoma. NCBI lineage: Eukaryota > Metazoa > Chordata > Actinopteri > Kurtiformes > Apogonidae > Ostorhinchus > Ostorhinchus cyanosoma. The sequence continues at coordinate 29,009,870 of JAPTYQ010000029.1, forward strand.
GCATTACAGTCATTTTCTAAGCTTGTAGAGTTAATGTTACCTTAACTAAAAAGCCCAAGATAGACAAAATGCACTGATTCTAAAGAAGGATTTTGCATTTTTTGCTGCATAGGAAATGGAGAGGAGGATTCATTCATTCATTCATTCATTCATTCATTCATTCATTCATTCATTCATTCATTCATTCATTCATCTATTTGTTTTGAGCAGAAGAAAAAAGCTAAACTGCTGTATACTAGTAAAGGAGTGGGAAGAAGAAAAACTGATTAAAACCCACCCCCATCTCACATTTGTACAACATAACACATGATTTTTACTTCCTTAACGCTATGGTAACGTCTGTTTAGAGTCGTAATAATGTAAATAACTGATAGTAAACAAATTAGGAAAACTGATGTATGTTAGACATATGTAGTAGCTATCTAAATGATAGTCAGCATAACTTAGAATAATATATTTCAACAATAATCACATACCAAAGATGGTAATGGAAGTGACACATACCAACGCGGTAAACAACGACAAGCACAAACCAACAAAGGTAAGAAAAAGCCAAGGATGGAATGGCCCAGTAATTAACAATAAGCCCCGCCCTCCCTGTACTGTGACCAGGCCATCTGTTTGTAAAGTGACTTAAAACAGTGGATGTTGTGGATACAGACAAAAGCTCCTCCTGGTAGTTGAAGTGTTGAAACTTCACGCATAGATGTCTCTAAATATTACACCCTGAGCTTAACTAAGATGCAAATGTTGAACAAAAGCAGAATAATTGTCTAAACTGTGATGTGTTGGAATTACAAAGGAAACGTGTACAGGGACATTTTCGCTTTACATACGAGCCACAGCGGTTTGAGATTTTAACAGGATTTCAGACAATTTTTTGGAATATTATAGAGCTACGTGACTGTATTTCCTTTCTTTTTGCCCTCGAGCTACGTGAGAACAAAGTGTGCTCTACCTCTGCGCACATCCATGCTCGCCGTCACACATGCTCACACGCACAGACTCAGACAGAGGAAAACAACAGTGGGGCCAGGTCAGTCGTCACATTGCATGGCATTATATAAGACGTCAGCAGGGACTGGTAGACTTCCTGTAGATCTCCTGACTGCATCTGCCCGGGCTGGGGTTTGGTTTGTGTGCAGTCAGGGGGAAAGTCGTTCGCAATACATGTGGCATTCTGCACCAATGACATTTGCAGCGAGCACCTGGTTCACAACTGCTTCAGCACCACGGAGAGTTCTATGATCAGGGGAGGGAGCAGATGTGGATGCATGTATGAACGACAGTCTGCACGTTCTATGTATCACTTTACTGTCAGGGCATAAAGGAGACAGACTGACCTGAAAGGCAGAAGTGATACACCAACAAGCTGACAATGCAGCATTGTGGGTCGACTGACTTTCAGCAATCTCCACTGACACCTGGAGGTGGCAGTGGCAGCTGCTGTGCTCTACATGTTTGGAATGGTATCCTAAGGTACAGCCGTGGGAAAAAATTATTAGACCACCCTTGTTTTCTTCAATTTCTTGTTCATTTTAATGCCTGGTACAACTAAGGGTACATTTGTTTGGACATATTCATGATCTGTAGCTAGTAAATGGGCATTTTACCCATAATTCTATAGGGAATAAATTATCCTCCTTCAAATTAAAAGATTGCACTCGTCTGGTAGGTTTGTGTTACATTGCATCACATTAAAAGCAGGACCACGTCTACCCCAAAAACTAAGTCAGTCCTCGTATTCTGAGTATTTCTTTTCTGCAGTACATCTTAAAAACCCACTAGAATAAGACTGATCCGGTCCAAGCAACCCACACAGATATACAGTGGTGGAAAAAATTATTAGACCACCCTTCAACTTCTTGTTCATTTTAATGCCTGTTTGGACAAATATAATGATCACAACAAAAATAGCTCCTAAGAGTTGAATTTCAGAGCTGATATCTATCCATTTTCCATGTTTTCTTGATAATAACCAAAATCACTTCAGTTCTTACATCAATATATGTGGCATTGTTCTGACAAAAACAATGCTTTTATTCATTCCATGTTTTCTTTTCTGTCTGTTTTAGTCACATGATGCACACAGGAGTTAGTACTTGATTGCATAACCATTGTTTTTAATGACTTTTGGTGGTCTAATAATTTTTTTCACGACTGTACACACAAAATAACAAACACACATTAAATGGCCTGCAGCCACACACTGATATACACACTGACTATATATATATATATATATATATATATGTGGTACTTAACAAATTCATTAGATCACATTTCCCTGTTTGTCTCAGAGCGTACTGCATCATGAAGTACTTTAACCTTTAAAGACCTGGAACTGTTTTTGCGGTTTCTACATCTAACCTTTCTTTATTTGTGATTTATCATCATTTATTAATGGGTTGGATTTCTGTAGTGCTTTTCAATGCACCCAAAGCGCTTTACATTATCGATCCATTATTCATTCCCTCACACCATCATTCACGTGTTGTGGTGAAGTACATCTGTAGCCAATCTGCCCCAAACAGCCCCTCCAACCACCACCAAACATTCATGCACATTCATGCACCGGTGTGTATGACACTGGAGGGAAGGTGGGTGAAGTGCCTTTCCAAGGACACAATGACACGTTGCTCCAATTATAATGTTATCCTCTGCTTTTTGCATTTTCCAGTGAAAATCAGGTAGTTTCGTAATTTTAATTCACTGATCGTGTAGATGTTCATAAAAGCTCAGAGTAAATGCAAAGGTTATTATATCAAAACAGAGAAAACTGAAGGAAAAACGGACTTTTTGACAGAACTTAACTATCATGTGGGTTTTACTGGTGAATTAATGTTGCAGAAGATAAAGATGTTTCCATGTTCACTACGGAGCTTCTGAACGTCCAAATGGATGATCAGGTGACCACGAGAAGCTGAGAAACTGCATTTTACCTGAAAAATGTCAGTGTATTGATATGATTAGTGTTTCAACAGTTGAATATTTTGGATCATTACATGTTTTTGGTCGCTGGTGGCTGTTTAGGTCTTTGGGGATTAATGCAGACTTTTCCTTTTCAGTGAGCTCTTGATGTTTTCCCATTTTCAACAGGAATGAGCAATTTCAAACTAAATGCACCTTTTTACTCCCAAATTTGGGCTTCTCAGAAGTCAAAAAAATAATCTGTCCTAACATTCAAGCACTAAAACAACTTTTTAAATTCTGGAATGCAAGTGAATTACTATAATTTGATATCTCAATTAAAAAATAATAATGTGCTTTACAATTTTTTTTCTGGTTTATTTTAAAACACTAAATTTGAAAATTAATAGATAACAGCAATATTACTTATATTTTAGCATAAACATATCATTTTGGTTGAAGAGCTTCTTTGTGCAGCTGTATTAACCATTACAGAAACCTAAAAAAAAAGGTAATACCATTAATTTAGGGTGGCTGTGACATACATGCATGCACACACACATACAGGAATATATACATGAAAGCCAATGTTTATCTTCACATATGCATGGATACACAACTACAGGTTATAACCAAGGTGGCAGAGATGACAAATTGTGTAAAGAAAAAAAAAATTGCACCTTGATGTGTTTTCCTACTGACTGGGTCAGTACAAGGCAGCCGCTGCCAACTGTTTGATTATTCATCTCTCCATGTGTAACACCAAGCACTTTAGTTGCATAAGTCTGCCTCTGGGGGGAACTAGAATAAGAATGAAGTGGATTTAACCAGTGAAGGGGAACCATCTATGCCTCCTCTGTGTGTTCTGTGATGATGTGCAGGATGTGGCTGTAGAATGGTTTGTTAGTCTGTGATAGAGATGGACTCATCCCACTGAACCTGTCACCTAGTTATGTATCATTCAGTGAGGGAACGGTTGGATTTAAATGCAAAAAATATTAAGTAACATGTCTGAAGAAGGCGAATTAAAACAGGGAAGAGATCTAAGAATGTGCAGTTTTTGATTTTGAACAGTGGCGAAAAATGTCACCGTGTAAAACAGAGTTTGCGTTTCCTTTGCTGTCACTCAAACAGCAGCGGCTGCAGAACTGGAGTAACACAGCCTGTCGCCATTTCCTTAGAGACGTCTGCACACGTGAGCCTGAGTAATGGTAGTTGCAGCCACTGAAGATGATGAAATAACAAAATAGATACTGTATGTTGCCATGGTAACACGGAAGTGGGTTGGGTTGTGGATCAAATCACTGTATTGTTTAAAGTTTAGACATAAAAAAAAAAAAAAAAGTCAAAAGAATCATATTACCACCATTGAAAGAGCTCTTTTGGTTATTTTTGGCGTTCTTTGCTATTTTAATCATGTCTTATTTTTCAGTTGCATAGACAGAAAACGGTTTAAAATTGTGACTATTCCGTGACAGTTTTTTGCTGTGTCACGCAGCCTCAGATCGCTGGCGGTCAGAGGGTGTGTCATATAACCCTGACATCTCAAATCAGGAAGTGAAAAGACAAAGACTAACTCAATTGAAACTCATTACCTTTAAGCATGTTTATCTTAGTTTTATGTAAATTATAGAAGTACCGAAGACAAGAACAGCCTTGGATTTACATATTATTTTATGGTCGCCGTGAATTTACATCTATTATATATAACTATGTAACATCTTTTGCATAATATAGACGAAATGCACAAATGTACAGACACATCGCCTTTGTCTGCACCATGAGTCTGGGTCTGAAATACCAATTCAGCTGCACATGGTTTGCACATGCATCTAATTTGTGCTTAACAGCATGAGGCCAGACACATGAGGGTTCATTGTATCACTACTGGGACTGTGTGTAGAGCTGTGTTCATCTATAATAATATTATAGAGTTAGTCAGGCTATTTTCTTTTTTTCCCCTTTGATTTACTCTTGCTTGCTTACAAAAATGTCTGTCTTACTGTTATGTCATTTTTTTCATCAAACTGTTTTGTGAAACACATTAATTGCTGCCTATATTGTTGGCCGATGATGATGGAATTAACGGATTTGATGTAAAATATTAGTTTCCATGATAAAAAGGGTTTTTGTTAGATGTTCAGATCCATATTAATTAATTCTATTGAGCTGGATGTTTGGTGATTCAGATTTATTCATTTAGATATTTAACTCTTTGACTTAGAGGTCCAGCTCATCAGTTATCTAGATTCTAATAAGGTTGAACATATTATTTCACACATCCATTATGTGTTTTATCAGTGTCAGAATATTTAGGGGAGGGTTGTGGGGAGATAGAAGATTAATAAGTTCAATAATGAGCTTTTCTGTGCCCCAAACGAACATTATTACCCCGCCCCCAAAGGGGAGGCAAGGGGTATTGTTTTTGGTACGGATTGTACGTTAATACCTCTAGTAGCAAAACTAGTAGTTGAATTCATACCAAATTGGTTTTATAGATTACCAGTGACCCAGAGTAGATCTCACTACATTTTAGGAAAAGTAGGTCAAAGTTCAAATTTTTAAGGAATTTTTTTAAATCATTTTTTTTTCTCATTTACTTATAATAGGCAAAATCTCAAATGTCTGTAGCAGCAAAACTATTGGTTGAAGTCACACCAAATTGGGTTTGTAGATTACTAGTGACTCAAAATAGATGTGATTACATTTTGGGAAAAGTAGGTCAAAGTTCAAATAAATCTCTCCCATTCACTTATAATGGGCGAAATCTCACATGTCTAAAAAAACCATCTATTTGCGATGTGCATGTGCACAATAGTCACATCGCAGGTCCTGCAATGCATTAACTCAACGTGTTTTCAACTCGTTTCAAGCGTTCCTGACACACACACTGTGCGCAGAAATCCACCAATCACAATCGTTCTTAATCAGTTTGCCCAAGCAGACCTGCACATGGAGTTTGTCGCTGGTAACAACATTGAAAAATAGGCAACAAACAAGAGAAAATAACCAAAAACGAAGACTTGGTGCCAAAAAGAAAAACATTGTCAGTTACGTGGAATCATTTCAGCTACAAGAAGGATGATTATTGAAACACGTGTTCTGAGAGGAAACACAACTAATTTACATCAGCACCATGAAACTATTTCATATCGTAATATATACTGTAGGGTTAAAAAAAATGGCATTGTCTGTTTTTTCCAGTATCGTGCAGCCCTCGTCTGTACATACTAGACTGATCCTTTTAAGGCTCAATCCCACTTTGGTCTATTTGTGCTGAGTTGTTTTAAAGCTAAAGTCAAATCTGTCTCTTCACGTTATGTTTCATGTAAATCTAAATAGTTTGTCACAAAATGTTTAAAAAGATGTTCTGAACGTTCCTGGTGTTTGTCAGTACTGGTACATTTCTGATAAACTCTCCTGCTTCCTGTTGCAAAGAGGATCCTTGAAACCTCAGCTGCTTTTTCTTCTACATGACTGAAGAGGATAAACATATTTCCCCTCCATGAGCCATCTGTTTCCCGGTGTGCTAAACTGCGAACAATAATGTTAATTTGTACCGAAAAGCAGGAGCTCTGATTATTTTTCATGCTACATAATAATTGTCTCATTCAGCAGATTTCCCTCTAAATTTTATCTAACAGCCCACAATGCAAAATGCAGAACACGGAGCAGACGGGGCGGCAATCTTCTCTGCAGTAATTCGCCGTTGTCATCCTTAATAAATGAACTATTAATATTAAACGATACAAGTTGCACAATCGCGTGCAGCGCCGTGTTTTGGTGGCGAGTTAATCTGTGACGATAACTCAAAACATCTGTCCATCAAAGACAGAGCTGATATTATTCGCACATTTCCTTCTCTGCGGCGTGTCCTTGCCTGGACCGTCAGGGGGCAAACATGGCAGGCCTGTAATGGTGATCCATGCCGGTCCTCCTGGGCTCTCGCTTCAAGTTAATGACAGTTATCATGGCTCTCTGCAGGCCAGCACATCCTTCTGCCATCTGCAGTCATTCACAAATCGCATGTCCAGAGAATGGCAGAGAGGATGTAAACCGTGGGAGGATAACATAGCCTGTCATTAATCACGTCGTGCTGTTCTTTCTGCTGTCAGCCCTTTCCGAAGACTGACATGTTTGTGCATGTATTTTTACAGAGTGCGTCTTCTTCCTGACCTCTTTGTGTTCATTACAGTAACTCTTACTTTTAACCCCCAGGTCGCACTCGTAACCTCTTAACCTCTGCTTTATCTCTCGCTTTTCATGTGTCTGTCATGATCTTTCCAGCTTCATCGACCCTGTAACAGCGGGGAAAAAAACATTGCTGTGGGAATTTTTTTTTTTTTAGTTTTGTCTTGGGAGTCTGCATTTTGATGGACAACAACTGACTTTATTATTAAATGTAGGGAAAAAAAGAAAAAAAACCCAAAAGACTCTCTCCTCAGTATCCCTAGATGATAATACCCGCATGTCCTTCAGCACAGATCTTTAAAAATAGGTGCTCAAATTACATCTTGACACTGAAGATGAGCTAACCACTTGAGCCAACAATTGATCCATGCACAAGAGCAGTGGCCAATCGATATTTAGCTTAGGTTATATACAGATGGGCAGCTACCCAGAAGAGGCAGATGGAGGAGCTGGTCGGCCCCTGCAGCCCCGTCCTGAATGTGCACGCGTGATCGGAGAGATTTAGAGCTGCTCCGGCATCTCTGCACACTTCACGCATGCTTCGGCTTTGCTTCCTTCTCACATGTTGACCTATAAGAGGTGCTGAGAGGGAGTTAAAGGGCACCAAAGTCATTCTGTACTTCAGGCACCAGTGCCATCTGGACATACCCCCAAATTCGGAAAATATTTGCATCTGTACGTATCTGCAACCAGAATGTGCTTGTACTGTTAAACAAACTGACCATGCATCCACTGAACACTTTCACACAAGAGTTGCATAAGAAATGCGTCTTGTATTTTGCATCTAATTTGCTGAATACTAATAGCTGTTGAAACTGTATCACACCCCTGCGCTCCCTCCCGTGGTCTCCCCCTAACTCTTTCTCAAGATGATTTGATTGCAGTGGTGTGTAGTTTGGCTCAGTGCCAACCCTGCAGCACTGTCATTACTTGGTCTCTTGGTCAAAAACAAGACCCAGTGTGCGTTTGAGCATTGGAAGTAACCGACTGGCAAGAACAGAACTGAGGGGGATGAGAGTATAACTGTAGCATCTGGGAGGGAGAATGAGGTTTATTTCTGATCTGCCTCTAAATCAAAGCATACAACATTATTTAGTGTGTCAGAGCTCCTCCTCATGGCCTCGAGGGACGGCTTCTATCAGACGCAGAAACAACTGCCCACTGCTCTGTTACCACGGAAACTTTACACTTCCATTCATCCCCAGAGCAACACCTTGACCTGACTTCATGTGTGGGTGCATGTGCTGTCGTACATGTGAACACGCAGCCCCGGCGTCGATGAATGTGGGAGGCATTGTGATCATTCAGCTACGAACTCACACTCGTTCCTCTCACTCTGCAGTTTTTTTTCCTTTGGATGTTTCTGTCCTTTTTTTTCCTCCCCCTGTAAGTGTCTGTTTGAAACGGGTTTGTTGAATAGAGGATGACCTTTAGCGTGTGCATCCCAGCAGATGTAAGCCTTATGCTTAGCTGTGTTCACCGCCTGCTGCATCTGCACAGCCACAGAAAGCCTTTCTGAAGTGATGTGTGGTTTATTAATACGATCTCCCATGAAAAGCGATGCCGAACACACCACATCCTCGTCGCATACATACACGCATGAACACACACACACACACACACCATTGACGTGAACATTCATTTACTTGCCTGCTTCCTCCCTTAGAGGCCTGTCTATAGCTCTGTCTATAATTTCTCTTACTCTGTTTGGAATTTCTAAGCTCAGACAGTCCAATTAGCTGATATTTATTAGCTCCATTTACATTTCTCTCAGTTTGTTGACACTATTCCATTGATGGGACTACTTGACCAATATGCTGCAACCCTGAATCTAACAAGACGCTGCATTTTTTTTTTTTTACCTCTGTGCTGGAGGCTGCCGTGGCCAAAAGCATTCGATTTTCTGGTCGACTGACCTAGTGTACTTATTACACCACATCTCAAGAAGCCCTTGATGGAATTTCATTCACTTAACATTCACTTAAACTCATTAGATTTTTGTGGTCAAAGTTCAAGGTCACTGTGACCTTGAGTTGCTAAACACATTTATGGTGACAACTCAAGAATTAATACACTATTATATGTTTTTATAAAAGTCCACACAATGTGAAGTGGTGACATTTTAGATCCAAAAGGGCACATTTTTTTTTATATCGTGCAAAAACAGGTTTCATTTCATCATTGGACTCATCTATAAATATTATGTCCCTCAGTCTACATATGAGTTTGGACACACATGATTGTTTCAGACAGTCACAAAGCAGTCGTGGTACTTAAAGGTGCTGTATGTAAGATTTATATTCCAAGTAATCATACGGATATCACTGACAGTAGTAGTCCAGCCAGAATATTCACAGTTGAAAAGCTAAGCGTCAGCCCCTTAGTAATGTTTATGTTGTCATTTTGTGTTTTGGTCTGAAGCTCCGCCCATCACCTATCTGCCAATCACCAAGTCAGTAGCGTTTCAGCATCCAGGTTTTCCAGTTCAACTGAGCTGCATCTGGATTATTTCTGATCACAAATGTCTGACGTTATTAAACCTAAACGCCCGCTGATTATTCCCAAATACGTTGTGACGAAGCGAGAAACAAAACAAGTATATGTACAGGAAGAATTTTGAGAGAGACGGCTGAACGCAGAGTAGAATTTGAAGACCGTCGTTGGCTCTTCCAGGGTTTTCCTTTGGTTTTCAGTGGTTCTTACTGGTGGTGAGACTGTTTATCCAAATTTCTCTTTTACAACGTACAAACAAACACACAAATATGAAAAGAAAAAAAAAATGTCAATCATAGTTTAATTTACAATGATGCTACAAGACTGGTTTATGTCATATATGCCTGTGCAATATCACTATCACACTGAGGTAGTGCACAATATTTACACAATAGCTCATATCGTGTAATGAAATAAAACATAAATCAAGAGTGTTATTTCTTTACAATCAGAGTTAAAAGGAAGACACTTAAAACAACCTTTTGCAGTAAAGTTTTGAAGTTTTCTCAGTGAGGTTGCAGCTCATGGGACCAAGTTAAATTATTCTGTTGTCCCAAACGATACATAGTTTATTCTGTTAAAACTTGGACTAGGACAGAGCTGGATTTGAACCACCAACCTTTGAGTTATAGGAAAACCTGCTGAGCCACAGCCATGTATAAGAAAT